>CM039125.1:49832109-50162255 GCA_022036555.1 Microstegium vimineum | reverse complement strand
ATAGTGGATGCACTCAACATATGAGCCGGTGACTCCCGAATGTTCCACCACACTTGAGGAAGATGTAAGGGCAAACCGTAGATTACCTTTGGGGACAATTCAAAAGGCAAAGTGCAAGGTCTAGCAAAGTGGCAATCTCAAATGCTCATCCAATATCAAATGTCTTTGCTAGTACAAACATTAAGCTTCAAACTTGCTATCCGGTGGACAACTAATGTGGATCTTGGTTTCCAATGTCTCTTCACTCCAAATGGAGGTATTGTGTCCAAGATTGAAGATTCATCATTGATATTCAAAGGGTTTTTCGGCCAACAAATCTCTACCTAGTGGACTTCACCTCAAATATAACAAGTTTGCAAACATGTCTTTCTCCAAGAGTTCTTTGGTTGGCTATGGCATAGAAGATTAGCACATGGTGGGGAATGTCCAACTTTGAAGAAGCTTGTCAAGAAGGAATTGGTTAGAGGTGTGAAGGATGTGGTGTTTGAGAAAGACAAACTTTGGTTAGTGCATGACAAGCCGGCAAGCAAGTACAAACTACTCATTCCAACCAAAGCTTTCATTTCAACCATCAAGAGTCTAGAGCAACCCACATGGATCTTTTTTGGACTTAGCCACCTATCTAGCCTTAGGCGGCAATCTCTTTTGTTTGGTGATAGTTGATGACTACTCTAGATACACTTGGTGTGTCTTTCCTTCAAGACAAGGAGAATCCAATCAATATTCAAGAAGTTTGTCAACTAGAGCCCAAAATGAGTTTGATGTGAAGATCAAGAAGATAAGAAGTGACACAATGGACCGAGTTTTGTGAACACCAAGATTGAGACTAATTGTGATGAAGTTGGGATCAAGCATGAAGTATCCGCTCAAATATACATCCTCAACAAAAGGTGTAGAGAGAGGAAGAACCAGGACACTTATCACCTTCAAGATCAATGCTTGATGAATACAACACCCCCGAGAAGTTTTGGACCGAAGCAATCAACACCGCTTGCTATGCGGCTAACCGCTATTTGTCCAAAGGCTTCTCAAGACGACCCCCTATGAGCTTTGTGAATGAAAGAAACCCGGATATATCCTTTTCACGAGTGTTTGGTTGCAAGTGTACATCACAAGAAGCGCCAACACTTGGGCAAGTTCCAAAAGAAAGATGTGACATTGGTTTCTTAGTTTGGTATTCACTATAAATCCAAGCATACCCGGTATTTAACAACCACCAGCTTCGTTGAAGAAAACGTATGCCCTTGGAGGTTGAGTGATGAAACTAATGGCTCTCAAAAAGAGCATGACAATCTTTGATGATGTACGTGATGAACACATGATGGAGACAATGAAAACAACGCCAATTGGGAGCTATCAACCCACAATAGTGAAGAAGTTGAAATGAAGCAAATCAAGATCCATCTCCACCCACACGCCTCAAGTTGATGAAGGAGATCAAGTGAGGGAACTCAGAAGACACTCACATTCCCCCAAGATCAAGCCGAGGCTGAAGCAAGCAATGTTGAAGCACACGCACCCCTTCCTCCCCAATAACAATAGAAGATCTACAACCTAGGCTTCAAGCACCATCTCAAGACCATCATCATCAGGGAGTCCATCAAGGGGGTAACAACTCGAATCTAACTTGCTTCTTTATGTTGAACATCACTGCCTTTGTTTCCTTTGGTTGAGCCTTCTAGTGAGAGGATGCACTTGCGGATCCGGATTGGTGAACGCCATGCACGAAGAGTTGAACAACTTCACCCGGAACAAAGTGTGGACACTAGTAGAAAAGCCCAAAGGAGCAAGAATCATTGGCACCAATGGGTGTTTAGGAACAAGCAAGATGATCAAGGCCGTGGTATGTAGAAACAAGGCAAATTGGTGGCAACAGGGGTTCACCCAAGATTTGAAGGCTTGGATTTTGGGGAGTACTTTTGCACCGGTTTGGGAAGACTAGTAGCCATTCGAATCCTTTTGGCATATGCATCAAACCATAAAATGAAACTTTTTCAAATGGATGTAAGAGTGCTGTAGAATCATGGACCCTTGTGTTTAGGCGATTAACGACAATAAAGATCACCCTGACTAACTGTGGTTTTGCAGAGACAAAAGTCATATATGTTTAGGTCATGAGTGATGGATTTTGAATGGGCTTAATGGACTTATCATGCCCCAAGATGGAAATCATTTCGGTTGCAAAGGATGGAATACTCGACGAATCCTAGGCTAGTTCATAGAGCCATAAGGTTGAGAAGGGGCACTAAGTTAGCTAGGGCTTTGTTTTTCCTTTGGACCGTAGTATAAGGGGGTAATAGGTTATTAGCTTGACCTAGGAGAGTTTAGAAAGTGGTATATGCAACACTTGTCACAACTATCCTAGAGACCTTGCTTTCAGCCTTTGATAAACCCGAAAGTGGTAGGAGAAAGGATACCCTATGAGAACCCTCAGCGAAAACCGTTTTTGATAGAGAGGGAGAAAGAGGCTCCGGATCACTCTGCTAAGTAGGCACCCGGGGACCAAGGAGAGTAGTCCGGTGGTTCCCTGACTAGGCAGATTCTCACCAGCCGAGGAGCACCGGACCACCTTTCTGAAACACCGACCAATAGGAAAGATGGTCCGGATGGGCTTTGGTCACAGAGAGTCAGAAGGCTCCCGGACTAGACCCGAAACGGTGTGGGCGACGGCTAGTCCCGACGCCTCAAGACAGGAATTTGGTCTATGCAGAGAGCACCCGTGCGCCGGACCCAAGCGTTCCGACCAGGCACCGGACCAAGGTGAGTGGTCCGGATGGTGTGATAAAAGAAGATGAGTTTGCACTCAGAGAGCACCGAGGCCTCCGGACGCCAACAGCGTCGGACCAGTGCGTCGGACCAAGCAGAGTAGTCCGACGGTGCCTGAGTTTGGAACGAGAGTGAGCTCCGGACCAGTGTGCATGGTCCCGTGGTGTGGAGCTCCGGACTAGTCCGGTGGCTACACAGAAAGAAGAAAAAGTAAACAAACGGCTAGTTTTGGAGGTGGGGGACTATTTATAGTTGCCCCTTATGGACTCTTAGAGGTTCTCGTAGGACTTTGTATTCAGCTGGTGACACCTTGAGAAATCTTTTGGAGAGCCAAGAGTCTAGTGAGGGAGAGATTAGAGAGAGTTCATCTTGTTCTTCCCTCCTAGAGTGATTAGGAGTGACTTGTGTGCATCCATCCACCTTCCTAGCCTTGAGTGGGTCAAGTGAAGGTCTTGTGCTTGTTACTCTTGGTGTTCGACAGCACCTAGACGGTTTGGTGGTGTTCGGAGGAAGTGACCGCCGGAAGATTATTGGCGGCTCTTCTCCAAGCTCTTGTGATCGGTTGTGGGCGATTCACCGAGCCGGAGTGGCGAAGAATCAGCCCGTAGAGAGCACTCTACCCTTGCGCGGGTAGAGGGGGAGCGATACCTTGCGAGGTGCTCCAACGAGGACTAGCAGGGTGTCTCGACACCTCGATACCTCGGGAAAAAATCGCTGCGTCCATGAGATTTTCTTTTCCCTAACTCTTTACATTTTCGTCTTGTTTTTACATTTCCTACTAGAATTGCTTAGGTTGTTTTTAATTCCTATGAACTGCTACCGCTTTCTAGTTAGGACACACGGACGGTAGGCACTAGGGGGTGATTGGAATTTGATAGGTTTTTATATTTGCTTTAGAAATTTAAAACAAGCCCAATTCACCCCCCCTCTTGGGCATCTTGATCCTTTCAATTGGTATCAGAGCCTTGTTGCTCTAAATTAGGCTTCACCGCCTAGAGCAAGATGTCCCATGGGGATGGACCGCCACCCATGTTCGATGGGGATGACTTTCCGTATTGGAAAGTGCGGATGGAGGCCTACCTTGAGGCCGTGGATGTCGGCGTTCACAAAGCCGCCACCCAAGGTGGATCGGTGTTCGCCGAGGACCCGTACATTGAGAAGAACAATGCCAAGGCAAAGAATATTCTTTTCAGTGGCATTTGCAAGGATGTGTTCAACCGTGTGCGGAATTGCAAAACCGCGCATGAGATTTGGACAAACATTTGTGCTCTACACGAGGGCACTAAATGTGAAAGAGAAGAGCGCTATCACCTTATCATTGCTAAGTTAAATGCCTTCACCATGCTATGTCATGAAAATGCTAATGAAATGTATTCTCGCTTGAATGTGCTTGTAGAGGAGTTGAATGGCCTTGGACTCTCTCAAATGACACCGGCTGATGTGGTGCGTAAGATACTTTGTGTCCTTCCAATAGACAAGTATAGCCACATCGTCACAGTTCTTCATCAAGGCGATCTCTCCGCAACTACACCAACGCAAGTGTTAGGCAAGATCAATGCTCATGAGATGTACATGAAGATCAATGATGGAACTTCATCATCCTCCAAGAAGAAAGAGAAGGAGGAGAAGAAGGACTTGGCTCTCAAGGCATCCTCCAAGGAGAAGTGCAAGATTCAATATGTCGTTGAGAGTACAAGTGATGATGATGATGAAGACAACATCGCTCTCATGGTGAAGAAGACCGCCAAGATGTTGAAGAGGCTAAACAAGAATGGAGTCAAGTTTGACTCAAAGAAGAAGAAATTCTTCACAAGCTCTTCAAGGAAGCCAATCTCCCAAATAAAGTGCTACAATTGCGGCACTCTTGGTCATCTAGCCCATGCGTGTCCCGAAGAGAAGAAAGACAAGTTCAAGAACAACAAGTTCAAGAACTTCAAGAAGAACAAGGGCGGCAATGATGACTCAAGTGATGATAACAAGAAGCAAGACAAGCCATACAAGAATAAGAAGAACTTCAACTTCCACAAGAAGAAGAAGGATGACAAGGCTTACATTGTGGGTGATTGGCTCACCGACATTGATGATTCAAGCGACTCCTCCGATGATGAGAGTGAAGAAGAGAAGGTGGCCGCTTTGGTGATTGGTTCTTCGATGCCACCGCCACCTCCTCCTTCATCGCCGGGCTCATCCTCTACACACCTATGCCTTATGGCCAAAGGTGACAAGAAGGTACAAAAGGAGGATGATGGTGATGATAGTGATGATGAAGAAGCACCTTCCTATGATGAGCTAATTAAAATTTGCAACAAATATGCTAGCATCATAAGGAAGTACAAGAGTAAAAATGACAAACTTCTTGAAATCAAGGAAAACTTGCATGATAAGCTTGATAACTTGTCTAGTGCTAATGATGATTTGAAGCTTGAGATTAACTCTCTCACATCTAGCACTAGGGAGCTCAAAGCCTCTCTTAAGCAAGCCAATGAGAAACATGATAAGCTTGAGAGGTCATCCCAAGAGCTCCTCACAAGGTTTAACTTGCTAAAAGATGACTACAATCAAGTGAAAAGTGATCATGGCACACTAGTGGTAGCAAATGAATTACTTACTCAAGATCTTACACATGTTGCTACTAACCCGTGTGCTAAGTGTGCAAGTACTACCTTTTGTGATATCGAGCTTGATGATGTGGCTCTTGAGCAAAGTGCAAAGTGCAAGGGCAAGAGAGTTGTAGAAGCCGACAAGTATGATGATTATGTGAAGATGAGTGAAGAGAACTCAAAGCTCAAGGAAGAGCTCATCAACCTCAAGGCAAACAAGCCCTTCACCATCAAGCCGGCTCAAGAAGAAGACAAAGATGCTATCACCTTGATCAACTCTCTTCGAGAAGAGATTGCCAAGCTCAAGAATGACAAGACCAAGCTTACAAGTGGCCTTGAAAAGTTCACCAAGGGCCACAACCTCCAAAGTGAGCTTCTAATGAGCACCGTCATGAAGAGTGACAAGACCGGTATTGGGTACAAGGAGAACCAAGTGATGAAGGCCAAGGTCAAGATTGAAGCCAAGAACTACTACAAGAACAAGTACAATGGCTACAATCAAGAGAAGCCAAAGCCGAAGCCTAAGAGGTGCTTTGGATGTGGACAAATTGGTCATCTATCATTTCAATGCAAGACTCCACTTCCCAAGACCTTGCCCAAGCACACTAGGCCATTTGCTCATGATGCTCACTATGTCATCAACAAAGATTCCAAGGGTAGACCACTTGTGGTGTTTCTTGGACCACCAATGAAGAACAAGCCTAGGGTTCTTTGGGTTGCTAAGGAGTTGGTTGACAAGGCAATGGGGCCCCCACTAAGGGGTTCCCAAACAACAAGCTTAACTCCATGTTGCTTGTGTGTAGGTGAACTACAAGACCGGTGGGAGCCATTGGGTAATAGATAGTGGTTGCACTCAACACATGACCGGCGACCCCCGGATGTTCACCACACTTGATGAGGATTGTGCAAATCAAGACAAGATTACTTTTGGGGATAATTCAAAGGGCAAAGTTCAAGGCTTAGGCAAAGTGGCTATCTCCCAAGATCAATCAATCGCAAATGTCTTGCTAGTACAATCATTGAGCTTCAACTTGCTATCGGTTGGTCAACTTTGTGATCTCGGGTTTCATTGTCTCTTCACACCAAATGAGGTGATTGTGACCAAGATTGAAGATTCATCAATGATATTCAAAGGGTTCCGGCACAACATCCTCTACTTAGTGGACTTCACTTCCAATGAAGCAAACTTGCAAGCATGTCTATTCTCCAAGAATTCTTTGGGTTGGCTATGGCATAAAAGATTAGCTCATGTGGGCATGTCAACCTTGAAGAAGCTAGTCAAGAAGGAAATGGTTAGAGGAATCAAGGATGTGGTGTTTGAGAAGGACAAACTTTGTAGTGCATGTCAAGCCGGCAAGCAAGTGGCAAACACTCATCCAACCAAGGCTTTCATGTCAACCTCAAGAGTCCTAGAGTTGCTACACATGGACCTATTTGTCCCTACCACCTATGCTAGTCTTGGAGGAAATCTCTATTGCTTAGTGGTAGTGGATGACTACTCTCGGTACACTTGGGTGTTCTTTCTTCAAGACAAGGGAGAGACACAAGGCATCTTGAAGAAGTTTGCTACAAGAGCTCAAAATGAATTTGATGTGAAGATCAAGAAGATTAGAAGTGACAATGGCACCGAGTTTGTGAACACAAAGATTGAAGATTATTGTGATGAAGTTGGGATCAAGCATGAGGTGTCCGCCACATATACTCCACAACAAAATGGTGTCGTAGAGAGGAAGAACCGGACACTCATAACTCTAGCAAGGTCTATGCTTGATGAGTACAACACTCCCGAGAAGTTTTGGGCGGAGGCAATCAACACCGCTTGCTATGCGGCAAACCGTCTCTTCGTCCAAAGGCTATTAAAGAAGACCCCCTATGAGCTTGTCAATGGGAAGAAGCCGGATATTTCATTCTTTCGGGTGTTTGGTTGCAAGGTGTACATCTACAAGAAGCGCCAACACTTGGGTAAATTCCAACGGCGGTGTGACATTGGTTTCCTTGTTGGTTATTCACTTAAATCCAAGGCATACCGTGTATTTAACAAAGCCACAGGCTTAGTTGAAGAAACGTATGACTTGGAGTTTGATGAAACTAATGGCTCCCAAGGAGCGCTTGAGGATATTGATGTAGGTGATGAACCCTTGAGGGAGGCAATGAAGAATATGCCAATTGGTGCTATCAACCCGCAAGAGGTGGAAGAAGTTGAAGATGAAGCAAATCAAGATCCTTCTCCACCTCACACGCCTCAAGTTGATGAAGGAGATCAAGTGAGAGAAGCTCAAGAAGACACTCACATTCCTCAAGATCAAGCCGAGGCCGAAGCAAGCAATGTTGAAGCACCACATCCTCCTCCTCAAGAGACAAATAGAAAATCAACATCCATCCTTCAAGCTCACCCCCATGATCAAATCATTGGGAGGCCATCAAAGGGAGTAATGACTCGCTCTAGACTTGCATCTTATGTTGAACATCACTTGTTTGTTTCCTATGTTGAGCCTACTAGTGTAGAAGAAGCACTTGCGGATCCGGATTGGGTGAATGCCATGCATGAAGAACTCAACAACTTCACCTGGAACCAAGTGTGGACACTTGAAGAGAAGCCAAAGGATGCAAGAATCATAGGCACCAAGTGGGTGTTTAGAAACAAGCAAGATGATCAAGGCGTGGTTGTGAGGAACAAAGCAAGATTGGTGGCAAAGGGGTTCTCTCAAGTAGAAGGACTCGATTTTGGAGAGACCTTTGCTCCGGTTGCAAGACTTGAAGCCATCTGTATCCTTTTGGCGTATGCTTCACATCACAAAATGAAACTCTTTCAAATGGATGTGAAGAGCGCCTTCTTAAATGGTTTTATTAATGAACTTGTTTATGTCTCACAACCTCCCGAGTTTGAAGACCCAAACTTGCCTAATCATGTGTATAGGTTGTCCAAGGCACTCTACGGTTTGAAGCAAGCTCCAAGAGTTTGGTATGAGAGGCTAAGGGACTTCCTAATCAAGAAGGGCTTCAAGATCGGGATCGTCGACACTACACTATTCACCAAGAAGCTTAATGGAGAGATCTTTGTTTGCCAAGTATATGTCGATGACATTATATTTGGGTCAACAAACCAAGACCATTGCAAAGAGCTTGGTGACTTGATGTCCAAGGAGTTCGAGATGTCAATGATTGGCGAGCTAACCTTCTTCCTTGGTTTTCAAGTGAAGCAAATGAGAGAAGGGACCTTCATCTCTCAAGAAAAGTACACTTATGATCTACTTAAGAAGTTCAAGATGGAGGATTGCAAGCCAATCAAGACCCCAATGCCTACAAATGGGCATCTCGATCTCGATGAGGGAGGTAAACCGATTGACCAAACTCTTTATCGTTCTATGATCGGTAGTTTACTTTACCTCACCGCATCTAGGCCGGATATCATGTTTAGTGTGTGTATGTGTGCTAGGTTTCAAGAAAACCCTAAGGAGTCGCATCTTTGTGCGGTTAAAAGAATCCTTAGGTACTTAAGGCACACCCCTAGCATGGGTCTTTGGTATCCCAAAGGAGCTCCCTTCCAACTAGTTGGCTATTCCGATTCGGATTATGCCGGGTGCAAGGTTGATAGGAAGAGTACCTCCGGCGGGTGCCACATGCTAGGAAGATCACTTGTTTCTTGGTCCTCAAAGAAGCAAAACAGTGTGGCATTGTCAACCGCCGAGGCGGAATACATTGCCATGGGAGAAAGTTGTGCACAAATCTTATACATGACCCAAACACTCTTTGATTACGGCGTGTTTTTAAAAAAAGTTCCACTTTTGTGTGATAATGAAAGCGCCGTAAAGCTTGCTAACAACCCGGTTCAACACTCTCGCACCAAGCACATTGATATTCGCCATCACTTTCTTAGAGATCATGTGGCTAGGAAAGACATCACACTAGTTGGAGTTAAGAGCGAAGATCAATTGGCGGATATCTTCACTAAACCACTCGATGAAACAACCTTTTGTAGGTTGAGAAGCGAGTTGAATGTGCTTGATCACTCTAACTTCACTAAAAGATGAGCTTGTGTGAATCATGCATTCATTTGTAATATAACTTGTTTAATTTGGTAATGCACATAGGCTTGGCTAACGCGGTTAAGATAACCGCCCTCAAAGCGTGTGACAAAGCTTAACCGCGGTTTAAACTTGCAAGCAACCTAGATTCAAATTCCGTTTTGCATTGCATATGCATAAGTGTTGCTTCTTCGTTTCTTTTCGGTTAAGTTTATTGGTCATCATTAGGTTCAACACTTAGGGGGAGCAATTCAACGCTCTAGCTTCAGCTAATACCCCTCTAGTGCCCCTATGGTGACCCTTGGAGCTTTATTGAACTATTTTCTTATGAAAACTAATTCTAGCCTATGGCAAACTACTTCTAAAATTGAGGGTTTGAGAGATGGTTCTTATGTTAAGTCCAACAAGTGTTCCTCTTTGCTCTTTTGTGTTGGTATTTGGCTAAGAGAAAAGATTGGAGAGAAAAATAGGAAAATTCAGAGCAATATCAAGCACCGGACCACCCTCCGGACCACTCTGCATTGGTCCGACGCAGTGGTCCGACGCCCTGTCCCTCACTGCATAAATCCTTTCCAGCCAAAGAATCCGTCGGACCAGTGTCCGACGCTGCACCGGACCAATGTCAAGTTGTCTGGTGCCTCTGTCATTCTGATCTGTTCACCGTCGGACCAGTCCGGTGCTCCATCGGACTAGTCCGGTGAGTCGTCCGGCGCAGTAGTCCGGTGGTCGGTTGCTCACTGGATTCTCTTCTCTGGTACCATCGGACCACCCGTCGGACCAGCCACCGGACCAAGCGGAGTGGTCCGACGCTTCGAAATTTTGTGATAACCCCCCCGCGTGCGGCTCTGTTTCTCCACTTCCTTCGTTCGGACGTCCGTACACCGCCGTCTCGCCGCTCCGCCACAGCTTCACCCCTGCTCTACCCTAGCTCTGCCGCCGCGCCATCACCGCCGGTGAGCTTTCCACTGGCGCCGCCCTCGCTCCGCCCCTTCTCCTCGCCGTGCAGCTCCTCCACCGCCCTGCACCGCCGCGCCGCCTGCCGTCTCCACCAGCCACCTCGCCGCCGCTAGCACCCCCTCGCCGGCGAAGAGCACCCCCAGGCCACCATCCGCTAACCTAGGGTTTCCCTCCCTCAGTTTAGTGGCCTGTCTTGCACTCCAAGGAGATCCCCCCTCTTAGGGTTTGACCTAACCCTAAGTCGGGTTACGACACGTTCGTCCTCGAACGAATCCATTTCGTCATCGTCTTCGACGTATTCGTCCACGACCATTTTCGTTTCGTCGCCATCGACTTCACCACTTCGCTTCTAGGGTATGGATTCACTTTCGATATCGCGTTTTGTCGAGTCCTAAATTGAGTTATGCCCTAGAGTTATTCCTTGCAAATCACGTCTCCTTAATTCAATCCAAATCACTAAATTCAATTGCCAATTGTAATTCGCAGCTGGTAAATCCCGTTCGAAGAGTGCTTTGGTACTTGAGATTGCTCTGAATAGCTACGCTTTCTTACCTCAGGTATCATGTCAGATTTCATTCTATCACTTATCTAGATGCTTGCTTCTATACGGTTTCTTATCTCTAGATGCTATATATGCTTATGTATACCCTGTCTATTCTATCCAGCAGCAGTTAGTGGCAGTTAAACTCGGGGCAAAGCTCGCGAGTAAGGATTGAGGCAAAGCCTCAGAGGTTCAGTCCAGTGGCTTGGAGGCCCCTCTGTCAGTGGTACTCTGTTTGATCAGTTGACAGTTGTTACTTGCAGCGATCAGTGTTTCTTGTGACAGAGATCAGTGGTTCTTGGGGCAGTATACTAGTGATCTGTCAGTGGTTGCTTGTCAGTGGGCAGTGATTCTGTGATTGTTTCAGTATGACTCGCAGCACTCGTGCTCAGGCAGCTGGGTCTGGTGGTGATGCTCCTCCTCCTCCACGTCCTTCCAGAGACAAGGGCAAGAAGCCAGTGGTTGAGAAAGCTAAGAAGAAGAAGCGCAAACTTACAGAGGCTGAGAAAGCCGAGGCAGTGGCCGATGCAGCGGACCGCGCAAAGCGAGGCGGTCGCCGAGGTACCGTGAGACTCGGCACCCCTCCGCGGGATCTTCCCACTTCTCCTCCAGCTGGGTCACACACTGAGGACACTCCACAGGAGCCAGAGCTTGTCACAGAGGCCCTGGGTACACCGTTGGCACCTACTTCCTGGGGGCGCTCCACCCGCTCCCAGTCTGCTCAGTCACCTCAGTCAGCGGCTCCCACAGCAGCTTCAGCCTCAGTTCACCTCTATCTGAGGAATCTTACAGCGAAGCAAGTGAAGAAGCACAGATTCGTTGCTCTAGAGAAGTGGTGTCCGGATCAGAGAGACCCCAGAGCCTCACCCGGTTGGCATACACCTCTCATGGAGGATTTCTACCGAGCAACTCAGTTGACCAGCATTTAGATACGACCACACAGGGTTTTCTCCCTAGAGAGCATCGTTGAGCTAGCAGGTGAGGAGATCAGGCCGTTCTTGACCTACCAGCCTGGACTCGCCGATTTACTCGGGCGTTCTGGTAACTATATAGAACGATGGGTCAGAGAGTTCTATGCATCAGTTTGGGTGGATCCGGAGCACAAGTATGTGCAGTACACCTTCAGAGGCGAGAGGTACAGGATATACTTGACCAGACTCAGAGAGATCTTTCGCTTCCGTCAGGAGGGTGGTGAGTTTGACTTGCACTACGAGTGTTACTGAGGAGCTTCAGTGCCTCGCAGAGCTCGAGGAGGCCGTACTTTGTCAGTGCAGGAGGTGGCTCCTCTGTTCAAGCCACCTTTCTCAGAGGGCTCCAGGCGTAGCCCCGCAGAGCTCAGGCCTACAGTTCATAGATTGAACGAGGTGCTCCGCCGTACTCTGCTACCTCGCACGGGGTACAAGGAAGGATTGACCAACATGCAACAGCTTCTCCTTCAGACCCTGGTATCTCAGACACCATTTGATATTGCAGACTTTCTAGTGTCAGAGATAGAGGATGTGATAGCAGATGGCATGAGGGCCCGACGACAGTTTCCCTATGCTCACTGGATCTCTGCGATTATTGCTATTGAGCTAGAGGGAGCACACCCTGGACTCCGTGCTCTATTGGATCAGTCGCCTACTTCTTTCCCAGATTATAGAGTCCTGGGGTCGTTTGATAGCCGGTTTGGAAACCGGGTCCTCCGTCTTGTCAGAGAGAGGACAGCACCAGCTGACAGAGCAGAGGTTGATGCTCAGGATGAGGCCATTCGTGGTGTTGAGCAGCAGGAGCTCCATAGTCTAGATACTGGAGCTGATGTGACTCCTGAGGATACTTCCGACAGCTCAGACGCCGACTTCCAGCCTGTTCCATTGATGCCCCCACGAGCTCACGACACTGAGGCTGGCGGCTCTGCCTCTGCCACCGAGACGATGATGCTCAAGCTCCTTGACAGAATGAATGAGCAGCAGAGTTCTCTAGTCACTACAGTCACACAGGTCCAACAGCGCTAGGACGAGATGCAGCGACAGTCAGAGGAGCGTCATTTCGAGATGCAGCGACAGATGCTCGCTATGCAGCTAGAGTCTCAGCGCCTTCAGTTACAGTCCCAGCAGCTACAGCAGCAGAACATGGCCTTTATGGCCCACATGATGAAGTGGACTGGTGCTCCTCCTCTAGAGTTCCCTGCAGCTCCACAGATTCAGATGATGAGCACTTCTCAGCCCTCACAGTCAGTTGGGCAGCTTGGAGGGCCACAGTTCTCGGTAGGACCTTCAGTTGGCCCCTCAGTGGTCCCTTCGAGCTCCGCCGGTCAGTCAGTCACTCCCACCCCAGCCATACAGTCCAGTGGACTTCAGGGTGCTGGATTGACCACCCCGTTCCAGTCACCGACGACTCAGATGACTTAGTGGTTGGACACCTTTGGACCTACTCAGCAGTTCACCCCTCTCACTACAGGTTTCACTCCACTTACCGCTACGATGGGTGCTACTGCTAGAGATCTGTCAGCGTCTTTCAGTGACATTACCGGTCAGTCGTCCCCAATGGTCCTCAGATTGCAGCAGAGGTCGAGGCTGAGCTTGTAGCACCGACAGCTGATCAGCACCGCTCCTCAGTAGCTTCCTCAGAGGCTACCCACGACAGTCGGGCTCCAGCCGTGTCTATCCCTCCGACAGCTGCAGTCGCTACCGATGCTACAGTTGTCACCTCCACTCCAGTCCAGCCTCAGCAGTCTCTGGTTCTTCAGGCTCCAGACGAGTCAGTGCATGAGGCACCACCGGTCACAGCAGCTCCTGAGGCTCCCGCAGAGACACTAGCACCGGTTACCGCTCCTACTGCTTCTCCAGCTACTGCTCCCGAGTCTTCGACCGCAGCAGCCCTGTCAGCTTCCGACCCCTAGACCGCTTCACTACCAGCTACCGACACTCAGGGGGAGGATTCAGATGATGAGACATATCTGGCAGCTTTCAGGGTGCTCGACCGGTCCACGGCTGCTTCCACTCCACCTCCAGACGCTTAGTTTAGGTGTTTCGACGCCAAAGGGGGAGAGGAGAGTCGAGTAGATGGGCTAGCTTTAGGGGGAGCTAGTAGGACTCGTTCTTTTGTTGTGTATAAACTATATTGCATCATGCATCACGTTTACCGTTTTATTGCATTGTATGATGTGTGTGATGGTTGAGACTTGATGGTTGTGTGACATGTGTGGACATTCCTTTATATATATCTCATGTCACTTGGTTATGCTATTTTGCTTCCGCGCTAATCTCTGATCTTTTTGGCTATAGCATATCCTTTTTGAAATCAAGTACCTTGCTCATTTCATATCTATTGTGCTTGTCATGGCTTGAATGGTTAGGCATGTACTTATCTTTCTTATTACTAACCCATGCCTATCTCATGTCAAGTCATGTTTTCTCTTATCAAATTTCACTCATTATTCTCTACTCGAGCTTGTATTGTCGTCAATCACCTCAAAGGGGGAGATTGTAGAATCATGGACCCATGTGTTTAGGCGATTAACGACAATACTAGATCACTATGACTAATGTGTGTTTTGCAGAGACAAAGTCATTTATGTTAGGTCATGAGTGATGCATTTTGAATGGGCTTAAAGGATATTCATGCCCCCAAGATGGAAATCGTTTCGGTTGCAAAGGATGGAGATACTCGACGAAGACTAGGCTAGTTCTTAGTGCCATAAGGTTGAGAAGGGCACTAAGTATAGCTAGGGCTTTTGTTTTTCCTTTGACCGTACTATAAAGAGGGGTATGAGGTTAGTAGCTTGACCTAGGAGAGTTTAGGAAAGTGGGTATATGCACACTTGTCACAACTAGTCCTAGAGACCTTGCTTTCAGCCCTTGATAAACCCTAGAAGTGGTAGGAGCAAAATCCCTTGAGAAACCTCAGCGAAAACGGTTGAAAGAGAGGGAGAAACCTCAGCAAAATCCCTTGAGAAACCTCAGCGAAAATCCCTTGATAAACCCTAGATGTGCAGCTGCAGGCCTGCAGCTCAAACAGCAACAAAATCTGAAACGAGGGGAACCAATAACACAAAGCACAAACAGCAACAAAAATTTGAAGCGGGGGGAGCCAATAACACAAAGAGACAACATTAACACCTGACAATGACATCACAGCGATATTATCCCATCCACAAATTAGTCCATGGATAAAACAGCAGCATCCCAGCTTAGCTTACACACCGCTTATGTTGCATATATGTTAATACTAATAAATCAACCTCATCCATCTTCTGTGCACCATTATATTAAGAATACCTTACATAATAAACATGATAAATAGATAAAAGCTGGGGGCGAATCTAGCGTCTTCCATAGAAGTGAGTCATGATCTTCTCCAACAAAAGCAGCACACTACCCTCTGAACCACCGCCCTCCGCCCCAATTGGATAAACCCTTTCATCCCATCAGCATAGCACCACCATCACCCTCACCTTCAGCCATGCCTACCATTGCAGGCCGCCATGCTAGTTTCTTACCGGGCAATCCCTGCAGCAGAATCCCTTGCCGTTTGAGGTTTTCCTTTGTGCCTGCACGGAGCAACATGTTTCCTGTCAAACCAAAATCAGCTGAATAACATAACATGCTTCTTGGCACATATATTGTGAAGTGCCCAAAAGTAAGTGAGGAAGTTAAGCAGAAGTGCAAGAAGAATCTTGATGAAACAGCAAAGAAGAAAGATAAGCAGCAACATGATAAAGAGGTTAGGGAGAATGTGAAACTTGCAACTGAAGAGGAAGTGATAGAAGTTGAGTCACTTGCTGGAAGCTCAAGTACACCTCGCAAACTTGGACCCAAGGACAAATTTACACATCCCATTGATCCCAAGTTAAACAGTGTTGAAGCTAAGAGGCAACAAAACATAAATGGTGCACTTTGGAAAGAGAGAACACACCAAGTGTAGCAATATGTTGCTAGATGGGTGTATACACATGGTATGTTATGTACTCAAGTAATTTACCAATCTTAATTGCTGCAGCCTTCATACTTGTTGTTCCAATCCATGACTTATTAGTGGAAAAAATGCATGCAATGTGTGGAGACCTTTTATCATGGTGAGGATGATAAGGAATATAGGGCTGTTAATGAGGACTTGGAAAAATTCCAAAAGAGACATGGATCCTTCTCAAAGAAGAGGGCAAGGAGCTGTGAACGCTTTGAGTTCAATTTGGGAGCCAAGGAGGAAAGAAGCCAACAAGTGTGCAGCAACAGCAAGAGGTATGTTCACTACTTAGTAGTGTTATTACTACTTACTACTAATCTTGCTCTCAGCAGCAAAAAATAAAATAAAAATAAAAAACAAACAAACGATTAATCACGTTTAATCTTTCTAGGCGCTAGTCAGTAGGCAGAATGTAATAAAATATATTAGGCTTCACAGTTTCTTTCTCTGCTAAGTTATTGCCTCATAGTCTGTATACAACCTCCCTCCCTCCCTCCCTCTCTTCTTAAGATAATGATGCTCAGCTCTTGTACACGTTTGGGAAAAAAATGTAATAGAATATACCACCAAAGTGATGTGCACTTTAAAGAAACCACCTTACTTGCCTCTTACCTTGAAGAGGGATTACTTTGCACTATTATCGAAATAATTGACAAAAAGTACTTCTGCTATGTAGAATGGTTCCCCCCTTGCCATTAAAATAATTGACAAAAAGTATCTCTGCTATGTAGAATGGTTCCCCCCTTGCCACTACCTATTGGAAATCACCCTACATACCAATTACAAGGAACATCTGTGTGCATCGTTCTTTTAAAGTAGACCAACTAACATCTTTGTTGCCATAATCACACAATGAAATTAGGGAAGCAGTAAAAGAAAGTTACCTTGAGCCATCTTCAGATATTTGGATATCCTACTATGCAGGTAGGCAAAACCCAACATGGAGTATCTACTTGCATCAAACTCAGCCACCTCTCTCAGTCTGTTATTCTTCATGTCTACAGTAATCACCCAAGCTTTATCATCATCAAACTCGATTTTGGCCATGAAGCAAACAGTATGATCAGTATCCAAGCTGAGCGTGGGTTGCGATATGTGAAGATAGTTTAAAGATGAGAAAGGCATGTCATCAGGGCCGCCAAGCTTTGGAAGGAGATGAAAATTGAGACAGTCTTCAGTGTCCATCTTGAAGGATTCCGTGCGGCAGACCAGTTCCCAATTGTCATCCAAAAGAGAGCAAGCGGACACTGGCCTGGTGAACATGGCAGACGTCCAACCACCACCATAGAGTCTACACTTGCGGACATACTTAAAGTGAGCATTGACAACAGCAATGTCTCGAGAAAGGCGGGCATCGCCCGTGATCATCGCGCCTTCTTGTCGGTGTGGAAGCTGGACATAGCGAAGGCAGGGCTGGTCTTGGACTCGAGACAAGTCACAAAGGAGGATGCCCCTCCAGAGATCAACAAAGGCTATGGTGGCATCCTCCCCTCCAACTGCGATAACCTTGGTGTTTATATGGAGAAAGTAGCCTTCTTCATTCTGGTATTTCTGGTAGTGTTGATCCGACAGCGAGACCTTGATGGCAGTCCAGGTTTGGAGCTTGGAGTTGTAGAGGTGGAGGATGAAGTGACCGCGTGCAACCCCAGACTTGTCGTATATGTCCTGAGAGAGACCAGCGACCATGTAGTGGGGGCGCAGCAGGGAGAGGCCGCCGCCGCCGCTGCTCCCCTCGTGGTCGTCGCGGCGGTTGGCGGTGCAGCTCACAAGGCCAACCTGGTAGTCATTGAAGCCAACCTGGAAGCCATTGAAGCCGTAATCGTAGTAGGGGTTGGGGCGCCCGATACGCGTGAGCAACGGCCCGCTGTCGCCAGCAGCGTCGATTGACCCACCCAATGGAGAAGCTACGGGAGGCGACACGTGATGGCGCGAAGCAGTGGCTCGCGTTGTGGACACAACGTCGCGTGTTGCTGCTCCCTAGAGCCGACACAGCCCGTCTGCAGGGGCGCCGATGTGGGAAGGGAGCTGCTGGAGGCCCTGGAGCTCGTCCCAGGGAGGAGCGACCCGGGGTGGTGGTCGGCGGTGTCGTGCCCCGGTTCTCCTAGGGGTGGCGCGACCTACTTGCTCATCGCCGGTGTGGGTAGGGAGCCGCGAGGGTCTCGGCTTACGGGCAAGTGTCGGTGGCGTGGTTGGGGAGGAGCGGCCAAGGGGCGGCGGCGGCTCACCCCTGGACGGCGTGACGACAGAGAAGGGAAGGAGGGGTAAAACGGTCGGAACTGATGAAAGTGTGTACTGATATTTTTTTAATTAGTTTAAAATTGTGAAATGGCAAATTAGCATCGAACATTCTTTCACAAAAGAGCATTTTAGTGAAGCCCACAAACTTAATGGCCTTTGAGCGAATCTCGTGTTGCATGACTGGAAAAATTCTCATTTTCTCCAATGTTGGTGTTTCGAACTGATGACTAGTAAATTTGTATTTGCGCATCTAACCCAAATGGTGAGCTCCGAGGACACAAGGGTTTATAGTGATTCGAACAAAATGTCCCTACGTCCAGTTTAAGGCTGGTCGTCTTGTGGACTCAAGTTTGCAGTAGGGATTACAAACATGCGAGGAGGGGAGAGGCTCCCAAGTGTCCGGTGAATCGAGCTCAGTTCGTGTAGGTGCATGGCATTTTCGTATGTGACTGTCCCCACGATAGGGCTTCCTCCTTCCCCTTTTATACCTCAAGGGGAGAGGGCGAGATGCCAGTTACATGGGAGAGACATGAAGGGCGAGAAAAGAAAAGGAGCTCTCGGAGTCGCATCATCTCCTGCTTATCTCGTTGGCCTCATCCGTCTTGTAGACGACGATAGGGACGACTCCACGTCGTGGCCCTGTGCACCACTGGCGTCACTAGTTGATCGTGGTGCCTTCGTCCAGTCTTGGTAGATGGTATGGGCAGCGGATCAGCATAGTGTTGAACTGTCCGATGATGTGAGCAACGTATACTCCCAGGTGTGACCCATCACAACCATGGGTTGTATCGAGGTGTCACCACTACCGTCTTGGTGTTAGAGGTTTGACCCAGGCTCGTGGTTTCTCATCTGTAGTGGTTGGGGACATGATGGTGTTAGAGGTTTGACCCAGACTCGTGGTTTCCCATCTGTAGTGGTTGGGGACAGGATGAGACATGCACTCCTATTTCCTTAAGGGGTCAGGCGAGTCCGACCCTGCACCTTCGAGGTCGGGTGAGGCGGAGTCCCCCTCAAGGGGTTGGCCGAATCCGATCCCACGCCCTCGGGGCCAAGCGAGGCGGAGCCGCCCTCGAGGGGTCGGACGAGACAAAGCTCACCCCCCCCCCCCCCCCCCTCCTCCTGGTCGGGCGGGGGCAGAGTCTGTCTTTATTTATCCGACGGGCTAGCGCTTATGGCGATTAAGCCAGGAAGGAGCTCACCAGAGGAGAGAGAGGGCGCGGTTGTGGTCAAGCGTGGACGAATGATGCTTTGGCAAATAGAAAAAAATTGTCGCTTACGAAGGTGTAATCCTGTTATTTTTAATAAGTATAACAATAAACTTTCTTCCAATTTGCCCCTAATTCCTGGCGTTTGGTGTAGTAATAATTATAAAGTGTTCAGATGATCGCCATATTTTCTAATCTACGCTAATCCGTTATTGTTTAGGCAGGGGGCAAAACATAGACCACCTAAGGGTCTTTTATTTTTATTTGATTCTCATTCCATTCTAATTCCAATTGTATGTATTTCTTGACAGCCAATTCAAACAGTTTGATGCATAGGTCTACCAAGGGTCATGCATGTTTCAAGCCTCAAGAAAAAGTAGGTGCTGCTGCAGCTGTTGCTTTTTTTCTCCTTTCAAAGTACTGTAGCGGCAAACAGCAGCAAGCTGCTTTTTTTGCAGCAGCCGAACACTCTGAAAGCCCACATTCTCTCATTAGTCACTACAGGGAAGCATAAACACAACACAAATACATTCCACTCATTTGTCGATACAAGGAAAAAGAAATAATCCTACACAACACAAAACAAGCATAAGTTAAGAACAAGAGGGTTTCATTGAGTACACGAGGGTGGACGAACAAGATGCGGACCAAACATTATTGAGGTTACGGGTTACCAGCCACAAGGCCTTATTTGTAAAGTTTTTCCAAGCGTCCATCTTATGTTCTTAACAATGATGAATCATCATGGTTTTAATCTTAAAAGTGTTTAGCACAAAACAAAAGAGGTATTGTCAGCATTTCTACAACTTCCTATCCTGAACCTACGACTCTTCTTATACATTTTCATCTGGCGAACGAGTGAATATCTGTACAATGCAGCGGCATCCACATGCTTCTCAGTACTAAAAATTGAAAAGGGACGCCACTCTTTTCCTTTAACTTCCTTTGCTTTGCTTTCTACTAGACACACATCCAACTATTAATAAATCAGATGGTCAAAAAGGCAAGATCTGCAGCCAAGTGTCAGAGCTCCACCTCGTGAAGTTCCTCACCCGTACCATTGAACTGGACAGAAGAAGTGCTGCTGGAACGACTGTGCAGAGGTCTTTTTCCAGGCATCGATAATGACTGCATGATCTGTCCATCAGGTGACCTGGTAGCAGCAGTGCTGCTCAACTGCTCTGGTACTGTTCCGCTCCATGACGATGCTCTTGACCTTGACATTGAGCTGTTAACGCTACCTGAGGGGGACAAAATGTTGTCCATACTTGGGTACCGCTGAATGTTTTCACTGCTTGGGTGTCGCGGAATGTTGTCACCACTTGGGTACCGCTGAATGGTTGACTGCATCTGTATCACTGGTGGCGGCGAACTGAATGCTGTCTCCATCGCTGGTGAGGATGATGGTTGATCCTGTCGGGTGGTTTCACTGTGGGCACCTGGCTCAGCGATCTGTTCTGAAGCAACAGTAGCTGGAGTTGGCACAAAGAACTTCGCACCAGACATTGGATTTACAGATGGAGCTGCTGGTTTGCTATATGATGTTGCTGCTCCAAAGGAATTTGCACCGCCACCACCACCACCCTTGTTAAAAGTATCCACGTATCTACAAAAGGAAGTGTTATACAGTTGCAACCAGATGATATAGAAATGAATTAGGAGCAAGAACTAAACGAATCACCTTGATCTAACACCCATCCTTCCACGTGCTGAAAACTGGTTCTGGGTGGGTGGCATTGGTGGCATCCCGGAACTAGGCTCCGAAGGAATTGAGGAATAACCTCCACCGGTGGGAGGAGCATTCTTGTTGGGATCTGGAACGCTGTTCTGGAATGGCACTTTTGACGGAGGTGGGGGAAGGGCGGGCTCCTCAGCAGGGATCTCAGCGCCTTCTTCCACCCACCGCTTCAGCTTCTCATCATAGTAGAACTTGTTCTGTTCCCCTAGCTTTGCCTTTAGAACATCATGAGGTTAACGATGTTACTGCAGAGAACCAGAGGCATAGACAACAACAAAACATTGTACTTAATATGCTAACAAGTACCTGGTTGTGAGATTTTGAAACAAGCCCCATTGTCTTCTGCACCAACCATCCAAAGCGTGAACTGCCTGAACCTGATGTGCTTTGTGGCTTACTTGATACAGCACCCTGCTGCATTATCATATGTATAGGTATAAACAGAATTGAAAAAACTTCAGAAAACAACATCAAGAGACAAGTACCTGTTGGGGTTTTTTGCCAAAGTCTGGCTCAGAAATACTTCTGTTATGCGCAACTTCCCTGCCATAGCCACTATTTCCTCCAATTTCACTCATAGACTGCTCTGAGGCAGAGGACACTAAAGGTGTCATGGACATCACTGACTGACTATTTACAGCTTTTGTATCAGGAGGAGAATAAACATCTCTCTCATCTGCAGCACCCTGCGGCAGTTGAGGCAACAGTGCAGATTGTGTACCCATCATGCGGGACAAAGATTTATCAAGTGATGTGAAAATCTTTCCAACAATCTTTCCAGGGGCAAGATTTGTTGCATATCCACCCTAAATAGCAGTGAGTCGACTGTCAGAAAAAAGAAAATAAATGCTCAACTAAAAACAACTACTCCCTCCATCCCAAATTGTAAGTCATTCCAAGAATCTTGGAGAGTCAAAGTTTCTCAAGTTTGACCAAACATATATAACAATATAATAATATTTATGATGTCAAATAAGTATCATTAGATTCGTTATCAGATATATTTTCATAGTATACCTATTTGATGTTATAAATCTTTATAGTTTTGTCTATAATTTTTTGTCAAACTTGAGATGCTTTGACTCTCCAAGATTCTTTGAATGACTTACAATTTGGGATGGAGGGAGTACAATATATGCAAACCTGTTGATGGGTACGTATCCGGTCCTCCAGGGTCATAAACAATTGCTTCCATAATTCTAGTTCAGGTGCACGACCAGAGGACTTCAGCACCTTCAGAGATGCTTGACAATACCTTTATAATGCATTTCAATGTCAACTAAGAACCCAGGAGAAATAAGAAAATGAAACGAGGACAAATATGGAAATGATAATTCAACAACCTACTTTAGTGAATCGGAAATCTTCCCAACCTCCGCAAGCATATATGCATATATCAGCTTGTATGGTTGAAATGACAAGAGGATATACTGAGAATTACCAAGAACCTTTGCATACTCATAAACCTCTGTTCTCTGTTAGTTGCATAAGGAGGATATTAATCAGGGACAGCGAAAAAAACAAGAAAAAACACAAGAGTATGGAAACCAGTAATGGGGAAAATAAAGATATGGCCTAAAAGAGAGTCCCAAAAAAGAACAAGAGTAAGATAACAAATCACTACGGGGCCATTTGGATCCTTGGAATGCAATATATTTCTATTGTTAGCCAACAAGGGGATACTAATATGTTGCATTTCTACTATAAAGAAGCAAGTTTAAGAGCATGCCATAAGTTGCGGAGTATAAATATATCATGGAGATCTAAGAATCCATCTCCAAATCCCACCCTATGAATTTGAGATAGGCTTATTGTGAGCTTAGGAAAGTCGTGGAATGTCAAATTCCAAACCAAACAGCCTAATCCATTGAGTAATTTCCAATTCCTTCAAAATGAAGGGATCCAAACGGCCCCTAGAAGTTATTGGAGTACATGATAAATACTATATTTGACAGATCTGGTAATATATTTGCCCTACAGCTATAGAGAATTTGAACTTTGAAGCACATACAGAAATGCTCATATAGCATACTGTCATGAAAATATCCTTTACATGCATCTGTGTGATTGCCTAAGGGCTTGTTTGGTTGCACACCAAACCCACCCAATCAACATGGGTTGCCCAAACCATGTGGGTGGACTGGTGTGCAGCCAAACAAGCCCTAAGAATTAATTTGATCCATGCCATTAAAATTTGTACCAAAGCTGCAAAGCATGATGTTATCCATAGCATCCTCAGTTGGAACCTAACACTTGCACTACCCGAATTAGATAATCTTCAGAGTAAACTAGGAAACAAATGATGCAGATTTGATATTAAAAAAGACCTGGATTGCTTCAGGGCTGGAAAATGTGCGCGGACATCTCAAGTGGTCTGCACCAATAAGGCACATCCTCGCACTTTCAGAGTACAAATCAATATTTAGTTCAGCAACTAAATAGCATGAGTGAGCAGATGCAACCTGCATAAAATCAATGGTCCATTAGACTCGACCTTAATAAAACTGAAAACAGGCAGTATTCATCACATCACACAAGACTCGAACCTCATTTTTCTCTTTCCAAAGGCAGTCCCCAAGGTGGGTAATTACAAGGTCATCACCTTTTGTCCTGTTTGCTGTTATAATAGCCAAATTCTCTTGCCAGTCATCCAGCATACCCTTAGGAGCAGCCTGTCCAAACCCAAAAGTGAGTTTCAAATATTACAGTGAAAAAATATGGGCATGTCTAATGAGATTTCTCAAAATATGAGAATCAAAACATGAGAGCAGGGGAGCAGTGAATAAAAAATCATTTAAGGATACATACAAGATGTGATTATAATACAGAAATGCATGTAAGGTATCATGGTATAAAAAATGTAGAATGTAGATGCTCCTTCTTCAAAGTAAACAGTCACTAAAGTCATGGATGACAAATTTATTTTCCATTGCAACATTTATTGCTGTACTTAAGACTATTTCAATTACAATAACTCCATATGCAAACAATTGGTCAAACCTCTCTAACTTTGACCCGTAATTTTGAAAGAACTAATCCAATAGATCATTCAATATAGTATTAATGGATTTGGAACAAAAAAATAGTTTTATTATAAAGCAGTTTTACAATCTTTGAGAAAAAAGGTCATATAACTAGTGATCAAAGTAGAGTGCTAGAAACCACGTTGATGCCCAAAACGGCATATATGGACGGGAGGGAATATATATATTACCTCTACAGGCTGGTGGGGAGAATACAAAGAACCACTGTTAACAGGATTCTCAGAATTGAAAGCATCTGCAGGTTCCCCAGCGATAAGAAGGCATAATGTCCTCAAGGGTGATCCAGAAACAAAATGGCAGTTAGCCATTTTCTTCACAGTATCCGCGTTAAAACTGCATTACCAGGTACCAAGACTGAGAAATCACTCAGGAAAGAGAAATCTACATGCCATCCAACTAACTAGAGTGTGAAGATTTTAACTCTGCAGCAGACCTTATCACCGAGTTGTAAAGCAAGGATCAGTGCAGGGCCCCAAAGCTGACCTTCCTGCGCATGCTGGAGGGCCTCTTTCCTTCTACCAGAAATCAGGAGATTTTGAACCTCCTGGGCAGTAGTCTGCAATAGGGTATTTGTCTAAACAAGGCTATACATTGCTAAATAACGCACCACAGACAAAGAGAAAGTCGAATTACCTGAATCTGGCTTTCTGAGGGAAGATTTCTCATGCAATGGACAACAGCTCCATACCCTTTCATATTATCGCTGCTCTTGCAAGATGAAAACAGTTTCGTCACTGCCATCTCTGGGCCATCTATACCCTTTAGCAAATAGTGCAAACAAAATCATTATACAATTAGAAAATATAATCACAATAGAGTGAAGCATCTTGTTGAAAAGAGCCCTTCCCACCACATGATTCATCAGGCTGGATTTAATTAAGAGAATAAAGAGAGTAATATATATTTTCGTTTCCCATGTCAGAATATATGCATAAACATGGACATTATATGACTTAATTTGCATACATGGGCAATATAATAGACTTAATAATCATCTTCCATACATATTTATGTTGTTTCACTATCATAGCTCCATCAATTTATATTAAAAATGATATTTTGGTGGTCAGTCAATAAACAAAACACAATCCATGATATAGAACACCTTAAGTATTCCTCTTGCGCGGCCAGCTTAAGCATCAATATAATGTCATTCAAGCAAGAATGCAAATCCCAGTTTAAAGATTAGACTAAAAAGACATGCAAAAGGCATTCCGATAGATGACATCGAGTAAATCTTCAAGTATCTAGGAGTGACACCTTAACATATTAATGTTGAACAGATCCATACCTAACATGTCTCCTTACAAGTTATCAGAAACCAGAGTGTCATTGATGTGCAATCATAGAGAAGCACTGACACTGAATGACAGTGGTGTCTGGTATATATTTCACTTATTGGAGGGTTTGCAATACAGCAAATGAAAAATGTTGTTCAAACAAAATATTAATTCCACAGACAGGATCATTGACAGGCAGAAAATACCTCTTGTGATGGGTCAGAACCAAAGGGTGAACGAAGCTTTCCATAGTGTTGACACAATATTTTCAACAATGAAATAAGCACCTTCTGAACATCGTCTCCCTGGAATTCTGTCTGAGAAGATTCATATACTCCAGTCATATCATCAAGCCATTTATTCACATCCTTTGATGCAGCACTTCCACCAACAAGAGGGCCAGGAATAGGATGGCGACACAAAGCATGGAAGTAGTTAAATGCACCACCGTTAGTGATGCTTGAGTGATCAATTTTATCAGCAACAATCTCTGGAATAGTAAGAACTGATACCGTTCGACCAGAATTGCCCTTGGATTGCAGCAACAAAAAGCTTTTAGTTACAACTCATTACAGCAAGAATATTACAAGGAAATAATTTTGTGGTACCTGATTTCCGCCGTCAAAGTTTGCAGCCATGGAGCTGGTTTCTTTAAGAACTACAAGCTTCCCCCAAATCCAAAGGATACCACAGTGTGTGGTGGGCGTCCAGCTGATGATCTCTGCTCATGTGGTGAGAAACCAAACTGTTGGGATGGACCATTTGTACCAATCAGTTGCTGCTGAGGAATGCCCATTGAGGTCTGAGTACCCCAATAGTTGTTTGCCGCATGAGTATGTGCAATGGAATCATCATGCATTTGGGTCTTGTATATGCTTTCTTTTGCTATGACATTTTGTGTATTCGCAACCCCATTTGAACTACCATACCCATCTCGTGTAAAAGGTTCATCTGCCATGTGGCCAGCCTGGTGATCTTTAGGAGGCTGGAATTCCTTGTGACTATTCTGGAAACCTGTTGAAGGTTCAAACCCTTTGTACCTTAGCTCCTTACTTGTAGAATGCTCCAAACCCCTGTACCAACTCTGGTTCCCTGTAAAAGGTTCAAACCTCTTATAGCTACTAACCTGATTTCCCTCACTACCAGTGTATTGACCTGTAGAAGGCACAAATGTCTCTATATGAGGCTCGTAATTGATAGACGATTGCAAAGACTCAGCATTGGCCTGCTGCCCAATCTGATTCCCAGCCTGCTGATTGGAACTATAGGAACTACCTAACAAGCTCTTGCCCCCCGAAACATCAGGCTGCATGGTGTTACCCAACGAATTTGGTTGCCACTGGCTCTGCTGGTTATAGCTACTTGCATAAGAATCCTCGGTGTAATTAGCTACACTATGGCCTGACCCTGCGAACCCATCTGAGGTTGCTGCGGTAGTTGCAACCTGTGCAATATTTTGCTGGTATGACTCGAGTGCTTGCCATTGTTGAGTGTTGGTGTCAAAGTACCATCCTGGGTATTCTGCATAGAACAGCATATTCGATGGGTATTCTGCGGGTCCTGGGTTGGTCCCACCCTGGGCCCAGCTCGCGGCATTGGTGCTGCTCTCCTCTGCAATGGTCTCAAGTGCTGCATGCAAATTGTTCTGCAAGTACGATGCACTAAGCTGCTGCTGGTGTTGCTGCGCATTGTCACTACGAGGGCTACAGCAGCACCAGAATTATCCGCAACGTAACTCTGTGCACTGTGGGTATCTACCTGATACCACTGCTGCGTCGCCTCATCATACTTCCACCCAGGGTAGAGGCTCTCCAGGTATTTGGGATCAGTGGAGTCCAATTGTGCATTAGTGCTCTGATCCCCGTACCCTGCACTACTTCCACTGGAACCGAAGTGAGAGTTGGCATTTTTATCGACTCCGCCAGAGAAGCTGTGTGCAGCACTAATCATGGCAGTGTTATCCACTCCTGCAGAGAAGCTGTGATCTGCTGCACTAACATTTTTAGCACCTACCAAGGATGACTGGAGGCCTTGGTTGCCAGGGACAGTGCCCCCAAAGATGTCGTCCTCTGCTCCATTGGACAGGAGGTCCCCAAACAGATCTGCCTCACCGCCACCAGTGCTGGCACCGAAGTCGTTCCACTGCACCTGCTTGATGGCGGTATGGATGCCTTTCTCTGACCCTGGGGACCCATCCTCTTTTGCTATGACAGTGTCACCAGCACTGGCAGGAATCTCCTGAGCTTCAGGTTTAGTATGCACCGGCACGGGATCATGCTCTGCCTGCTCCTCTTTATGTGGTGCCACAGCAGGCTGATTATAAGCCTGAGTCTCAGGAGGGGCCACCGTACGCTCAAGCTGAAGCTTCGGCTCAGAATTCGGCTCTATAGGTTCAAGCACAGGCTCTGCATGTGAAGTGTTCTGTATGTACGAGCCACTAAACTGTTGCTGCTGCTGCTGAATACTACCACCACTCACAAGGTCTACCGCAGCACCACCACCCATATCATGAGCAGCATAAGTCTGTGTGTTGAGAGTATCTACCTGATACCACTGCTGTGTGGCCTCATCGTACTTCCAGCCAGGGTAAAGGCTCTCTAGATATCTAGGATCAGCGTATTCCAACTGCGCATTGGCGCTCTGATCCCCGTATCCCTCAGCGGCTGTGCTGGAATCGAACTGGGAACTGGCATTGCCCTCCCCATACCCCACCTCTGTATGAGCCACAAGATGTGTCGGCACGGGTTCACGCTGTGCTTCCTCCTCTTTAGGTGGTGCCACTGGAGGCTGATTGTCAGCCTCAGTCTCAGGCTCAGAATGCGTAGGTTCAAGCGCAGTCTCTGGATGTGAAGCATTTTGCACGTATGAAGCACCAAACTGCTGCTGCTGCTGCTGAAGAAGAACATCACTTCCATGGCCTGCCACAGCCACACCAGTATTCTGAGCAGCATAGCTCTGGGCGCTGAGAGTGTGTACCTGATACCACTGCTGCGTGGCGTCGTCGTACTTCCAGCCAGGGTAGAGGCTCTCTAGATACCTGGGATCGGTGGACTCCAACTGCGCATTGTCGCTCTGATCCCCAGCAGACCCCTCCGCAGCTGTGCTGGAATCCAACTGCGAACTGGCATTGCTCTCCGTCTGGCCAGAGACGGTGCGATCCGGCGCGCTGACATCGCCGGTGCCTGCTGGAAGCGACGGCGACGGCGACGCCTGCAGGCCCTGGTGATCCCCGGGCACAGCAGCAGCAGCAGCCCCGAAGAAGGCTTCTCCGTCTTCCGGCAGGAGGAGGAGGTCCACGGACGGATCTGCCCCGGCGGTCGCAGCGAGGTCGGGGACTGGCTCCGCGGCCCCAGCCTGGGTCTCCTGATGCTGCAGCGCGGCCACAGGGTCCACCTCCGGCGAGGCGCCACGCTCCGGCTCCTCCGTCGGTGGCGCCGCCTCCAAAGGCTGGTCACGAGGCTCGGGCTCGCGAGGCTGCGGCGCGTCGGGTTGGTCGATCAGCGATAGCGCGGCGAGGACGCCCGCGACGGTGGCGGCGGAGGCGGACAGGGGATCGTCGTCGTCGTCGTCATCGGAGTTGACTAGCTTGTCGAAGAAGGCTTCGTCGGTCTCGTCAAAATCCGAGGCCATGGGAGTGAGGAGGGGAATTACCCCTGCTGGTCTCCCCTAGGGTTTGGTTCGATGGACGGGGGAAGAAGAAGGAGGTGGATCTGGCGTTGGCGGGCCGCGCTCCTTGTTTTCGCTTTGGTGGACTTCCGCTGCCTGCAGTGGAGGGAGGAGGAGAAGATTGGAGACGCGTACGATTGCGATTGCGATGCGCCGCCGACGTCACGCTCGCCTTCCACGGTTTTTTTTCTTCTTCTTGTCGACTCGAATGGAATAGGACTAATTTTGTCTAATCAAATCATCGCCGTATGAATTGAATGCTCACAAACTCAGCCCTCTACCTCTGCATCACATGCTTTTTTACTTTCTTTTTTTTCTTTCTAAAATATGACATAACATTTTGCAAAAATCAAGCTTACGCTGAATGGCTATGTTAATTTGTAGTGTGAGAAAAACAATGTCTTTTCCACACACATTAGACAGTTAGAACAATGTTATATTAAAGTAGTTTTTAGTATAAATTATTAACAAATTTAGCCATGGCCTTTTTCTTTCTCTGTCGAGTATGTATACAGATAGTACAAATTAGTACGTAGACACCGGTAGCATATCATACCTTTGGGTAAAAAAATTAAAACCATGCCCTTTACAAATATATATACATAGAGCGTAATATCCAGTAATATTAATACATATAAACATCTGGAGAGAGATAGAGAGAGAGAGAAAAAAAAAGGATTTTCCTAAGCTAGCAGGGCCTTCTCGGCATCGTCGTCACCTTGCAAGTGATAATCGTCATCCGAAATCTCGTTGCTCTTGGCCCATAGGACGATGTAGAGCCCACTGAACATCAGCACGATCCCAGCGAGGCTGTATCACAAACATAATACTATAAGCCATTCCAAATTTTCTCAAAAAAAAAAAGCATTCCAAATCTAACCTACTTTTTACTTACGTATATTTATAAAAAAATACTAATGATGCTTTTGAATCAAAAAAAAAGTTTGTACCTTCCGAGGCTGAGGACTTGTCGGAGGAGAGCAGCAGAGAGGATGGCAGTGCAAACGGTCTGAACAGGTCCAAAGACAGAGACGAACAGTGGTCCCTTCCGGCCGAGGCACCACGCCTGGAACGCCGTGCACGCGCCGACCACCCCGCCACCGAGGACGACGATCCCGGCGACGAGCGTGGCGTCGATGTTAGGCGACCCCATGTCAAGGACGAACTTCCCTTCCAGTACTACCCGCAGGACGGCGGTGAGGACGGCGCCCATCGCCGAGGTGACGCAGCACATGGTCAGTGGCGTCGGGAGCGTGGCCAGCGTCGCGGCTTGTAGGACGGTGACGAGCGCGAAGACGGTGACGCCGGCGAGTAGGCAGCAGCAGCCCAGGATCCAGTCGTAGTAGTCGGCACCACCACCGCCTGCCGCTGCTGCTGCTGTCAGAGAAGATGAGGACGACGAGGAGGGGCTCTGTAGGAAGCTCATGGCCACTGCTCCCGCCAGGCACACCACCGTGCCTGCAATCTTCGCCTGCGTGTACTTGCACGTTCTGTCGAACCTCTCCAGCCTTTTGTTTGTTGGGTTGGAGGGAGGGAGAATTGTTCAAAAAACATGATTTTTAAGGCTCGATAGATCATGGAGAATGTATGCTCTTATTTACCTGAAACAAGCTGCGACGATGAAGATGAGGCCCGGGCTGAGGTTGGGCATGGCGGAGGCGATCGCCGGCGTCGTCTTCTTGATCCCCAGTAGCATCAGCCCTTGGAACGCGGTTGTCCTGATTGATGAATTGCATGAATACACACCAATCAATCAACCAAACAAACAATCCGTCATAAAAAAAAACAGTAGGAGAATTGTGGCTCTGAACTGAAGACCATGCATTTCCCTCCCCCAAATCAAGGAATCAAAAAGTTAATCCGCTATGATGTGATTAGTCGACAAACAACAGATAACTTTCTCCATCCCTTTCTTATCCCAATCGATCGATAGTGGTTTCTCACTGACTGAATTGCGTGTGCGTACACTTTGTGCGCAGGATTTTAAGTTGTCCGGTTGCCATTTTGAGGTACAAGTTGCCATCGTCACTCAACTACCAGTACCACTAGCAGAAGAGATAAAAGAGTGCATTCAGATGGCGACAGCAGATCGGACTGACTGACGAGTAGTATTCCCAATCCTAAATCCTAATCCTTGGTAGTACGTGCGGCTAAACTGAATCAATCAACTTGTAATTCTAAAAAAAAAATACCCTTCCTGATTTCATGAACTTACTTAATCCCTGAGATGAATCAGATGATAATGACACACACACACACACACACACACACACACTAAGGACTCAGGAGTATGATGAATGGATTCGCAGGAGTAATTCAATCAATCAAGAGTAATAAAATCTCAAGTCCATGATTTGCAATGAGTCATGGATCTTACTGACTTACCCTCCAAGAGCAATGAGCAGGTATTGCGCCACCAAAGTCCCTGAAACCGTGGAAGGCCATCGCTTCCTGTATTTATTAATTATTATTATTATTATAAGTAAATTATCATAATTCATGCTGCGTCTGCGTGGCGAGACGTCAATGGAAGAAAGACGACCGACCGACCAGAGGAGAAAACAGATCGAGGAGAGCGGCGGTGGAACCAAGAAGAAGAGGAAGAAGAAATGGAGTATTATATAATAATAATAATAAAGAGCAGACCTCTCGAGGGCGACGGCGAAGGGGAGGCACAAGGCGGCGTAGGAGGCTCCGCCGACGACGATGACGGCCAACGGGTCAGCGCCGAGGGCGAGCAGGTGGTCGGAGAAGACGACGTAGCCGGAGAGCACGCACTGCACCAGCAGGAGGCCGCCCACGACCAGCACCTCCTCCAGCAATTTTCTACCTTGGCCTTGGCCTTGCCGCCGCAGCATTTTGCAGTCTCTGATCTGCCGCTGAACAACACACACGGATCGGAGGAGGAATTGAACAAGCTATCGATGTGATGCCTGGAGGGAGCAGGTGGCCTGGATGGATGGTAACGGCCGAACGAACGAGCTACTAGCTTCTTCCTTGCTCAAGCCTTTCTTTGCGGTGGTGGCCGGCTGGCCTTTCTTGGCTTTCAGTTTAACCTACCCTGCTTCCTTCTACTCTGCTTAACTGCTTGTGCAAGAAAGGTATGTATAGCAGAGCAGGGCGTGACAACAGCAAGCACCGGCCAAACTCAAAGCAGGGCGTGACAAGCAATACGTGCGTAGTTATAGCAGAGCCACCGGCCATCCCATCCATCCTGTCTCTCTCACTGTGTCCTATGTACGTAAATTTGAAAGATAGTGTCTTTTCGGTGATTAATAAGCTGATTGATAATATTTTTATTATTTTGTTATAAAAGGATTGGTAGCTAGTATACCACATAATAAATATTCTAAATGAATAAATAAAATTTATTATTAGAGCGACTCCAATCTGTCCATACTCAAACCACTATCAGTATACATTTTAAGTGGTAGAGTAAAAAACAAATCTCTTCCAGCATGTTACTGCTAGTTTTTTTTTAAAAAAAAAAAACAGGCCGACCTTTTTGACATTTATGTATGCCATTTATTTCCATAACGTTTCCTTTCATTTATGTATGACATTTATTTCTACAGTACAGTACTTACTTACAGTAGGACGTACACTCTTTACCTTTTCTACTGTGACCATTTGTGCCCTTTTACTATACTGCCGATCTCTCTTCTTCCAGCAAAAAGGCAGCAAGATTACTGTACTGCCGATCTCTCTTCTTCCAGCAAAAAGGCAGCAAGATTACTGTACTGCCGATCTCTCGAAATGCAAAAAGGCAGCAAGATTATGTTGGGTTTAAACTTACCTGTCATTTTATAATGTTTTACTTCCACAACAAAAACAAAATAAGATGAGTCAATTTATAAGCTACAGAAACCATTCAAAACCAAACAGTACCATTAAATAAAATATAAATAGAAACCCTGAGTTTGAGTTTGAGGGCAACAAATTGACCTTGTCGGCAACGATACATTATTATTAGGTCTACTCCTACTAAATAACTCTTTTGACTTGATGATGAGCTATATATATATATATATATATATATATATATATATATATACACACACACGTGTGTACTACTACTAGTCTACTACTACTACTTGTATCATACACTATCATACCAAGGTCGTCCAAGGAGATGGATGTACGGCCGGGCAGCTTATATTTTATTTATATAGCGCGGCCGCCATATGAAGTAGCTTTCTTTTGTTTCCTTCGATCTGTACCGTGTGTTACGTTATGAAGGAAACCCTTGTTTACAAAGGCTAATTAAGCATAATATAACATATCATTGCTTGCCTGCACACGCACAACACCCTAAGGCCGGTCTCTTTGTTTATATATAATATAAAAAAAGAATTATACTAGATTATTATAGCTAGGCATACTCTCAATTTGTCAAAAACTGTTTTTCATATATATTGTATCCTCGCTGTAAATAAAATCTGTAGCTGAGCATGTACAACGGTTGATATAAAAACCGATTGATTTTAACTGATTGAATATTATTCTATGAGAGAATAAACTGAAACAAAGCTGAAATTCTTCCCTCCTTTTTGACCCTTAGGCAGGCCTTAGCTGACTCTAGCTTGCTTGTCTCCTCTGCACACGCCAACAATCATCCATGCTATGCTTGCCACTCCTTTTCCACTATCATCATATTTAATTATTCTGTTGACTAAATGGTGCCACAAGAAATTGAGGTTAAGATAAAAGACTTGCTTTGTTTTATGCTACCTAGCTTTACAACAGCAAACAGAAAATAAATATCGTGAGGGTACGGGACGACGGCGCGGCGCATATTTTGTGACGCCGAGAGGCCGCGCATGATGAATAAACTGACACACGAAAGTTTCAACTTATATAAACAACTAAGTACTATTTTATTGTTTATATAAGTTGAAACGAAGTACTATTTAAAATGATCTGCTATTATTCGTGAGAGAAAAGAAAAAAAAGCGCATTTAAATGTTGAAAAATATGTTATACCGGTACGGATTGACGATATAGTATTAGAGCATCTCCAAGAGACTAGCTAAATCATTTTGTAAATATAAATATAGCTAGTATTAACAAAAAAAAATACCCTCCAACAGACTCTTTATCTTATTATCTAAATGTATCCGCTAGCTATTCTGTATTTTCTGCTCGGTATACAAAGCGAGCGAGGCTCGCTCGCTAATTCCTTGTAAATCAAGGCAGCTGGGACACGTCATGACATGCGGTGCTCTTGGACGGCTCGAGGATGTAAGAACAACTCCAACAGTTTGATATTTAGACTTGGCATATCTAATTTTGCCAAAAAATTAAAAAAACTGCTGACCAACAGTTTGACATTTGAGCTTGACATTTTTGCCAAAGTTGTAAATAGAAGTCTGCACTTGGCAATTTGACGACCGTGAAAAAAGCGAGGCAAATAGGCGGCGACCCCCCTTTTTTTTCCTGCGAGACGAGGTGTCGCGACTGGAGGATGCCGCGTGACCTTTTTTTCCGGAAAAAATGTGCCGCGTCCATGTAGGGACCTTTTTTTTTGCCGAAAAAAAAAACTCTGGGTCCATTAGTCCATAATTTCTGTTTTTTGCCAAATCATTATGAGAAACTGTTGGAGATTGCATATTTTTTTCTTTGGTATATCTATTTTAGAGTTGGCAAATTTCATAATTTGCCAAACAAAAATTGTCAAATTGTTGGAGTTCCTCTAATCAGTTGCATACAAGACCCCTAGACTGCGCAACGTGCCCAGACTGGCGGGATGGATAGCAAAAGATAGAAAGGCTGTTGTGGTGGTTTAGCATTTAGAGAAACATTTTTATTTAGAGATCTTCCAAATCTTAGTTTTTAGATATCTATTTTACCTAGTCATTTGGAGATGCTCTTACTTTATAAATAAGTTTTGGAGATGCTCTTTTGGTGACACGTCATTACGGGTTTGAGAACCGTTGGTCCACGACGAAGGGAGCACGCACTAGCTACACGGAAAGTATAGTACTGGATTCGGAAAGTGATTCTCGAAGGACGACGAGTAGAGTCAGGAGAGACGTGGCAGTATCTTGCTTCATTTGGGAGTTGCGAAGGTGACACGTGGAGCACAGGCATGCAGTATCCAAGATACTAGTAGCAGGCTAGCAATGCATGTATGTGGGTACCACTGGCAGTGGATCCAGGCACTGCACTTTTCGAATTGTATAGCGAATGGTTTTCAAACCCGAACGGTCCGCGGTAACCGGCCGGTTACTGGCAAACCGTCCGGGACCGATTCGGTTTCGGTACCGGTTTGAATTCAAATTTCAAATTTGAAAAAAAAATCGAAAATGCTGAAAAAATTTCTAAAAATAGTTCATGATTTATAGAGTCGAATGGTGTACAAATTTTTCAAATTGGAGTTCGTTTGCTATTTATTTTGACGTGTACAAGTTTGAAAAAAAAAGAAAAAGGATCTTTTCTATTTTTTTCCAAACTTGTACGCGTCAAAATAAATAGCAAACGAACTCCAATTTGAAAAAAAATTGCACCATTCGACTCTATAAATCATGAACTATTTTTAGGAATTTTTTCAGCATTTTCGATTTTTTTTTTCAAATTTGAAATTTGGTTTGGGACGGAACCGTCGGAAACCGCCCAAACCGGTCGGTAACCGCCCAAACCGGACGGTAACCGGCCCTAATTGACCGGTTACCGGTCTCAAACCGTTTGAACTACGCCGTTTGAATTCAAAATAATTTAAAATGCAAACCGGTCGGTTTGGGACCGGTTACCGCCAAACCGGTCGGTAACCGCCCAACCACCCGGGACCGGTTACCGAGGACCGGTCGGATTGAAAAACCCTGGTAGCGACACGACACGCAGGTCCATCACTAGTGTAGTGTTACTGTTTGACTAGCGAGGACAAGACGACACGTCACATTAGGATTATGGTTGCATGCGCGCATGCAGCATCTCTGCAGATTCTTTTTGTTTTCACGCTACTTCTGCCGATGATTAATTCTAAGGATAAATATGGACAAATAACTAGAAACGCATTTCCATTGAAAAAAGAAGGGAGTACCGCGTACAACAAATTAGACATCAGTCGGAGACATATGCATGTGTGGTCACTCTATTCTATAATCAATAGTGGCAAATATATATCGAAAAACATACATTTTAGAGCAAATAAACGAGTTAACAGTGCCAAGATGTCAGTGTCAGGGCCGCTGCCTTGGAAGTTGGAACTGTAGAGCGCTCTAGCTACGTATACATGCAACGTGTACAACCTTAAGACATGCAATATATATTTATATATAAAAGTTTGCCACTCTTGCATTGTTGTATAACAAGGCAAGGGCAACTGTTGTCAAAAAAAAAACAAGTCAAGGCAACCACAAACATATCCACTGTCTAAAGTGTGCTGGCCGGGCCGGTGTGCCTATTCGCCGTTCCAATCCAATACGCACTGTATCATCTGCATTGCTGTTCGATCTCACGCTCACCTGTTGCATGCTTGCACTTCATGCATGGTTAGGCTTAGCGTCACGCTTCTTCCAGCTCGATCTTGCTGCCTGGCCAAAGCTAGCTAGCTAACCAAAGACTAGGAGGTTCTTCACCCAACACTCTTGCAATAATATGTCACTCAATCTCAGACATGCGAGATGATATCGATATATAATCCAATCCACACTTCAGAAGAGAGGGGTCCATCGATTATTGGTGATCGATGTTGCCAGATTCATGCACTGATCGATCGACTTCAATTGCAAGGCAAGCAACCGCCAGATTCTTCCATCTTTCTCCCTCACGTATACTTGCATTGCTTCCAAGCAAAAGCAATCGCATGCACGCTACAGAGTATATTCAGTACGTATATTTTAGATTGATGATGCTGATGCAGCCAATTAGTCACTAGTATATATACCAGATGTACTATAGCATACTCAATATAATAGTATTAATAACTGCAAAAAATAATTAGTTGAAACGAGGGCAATGGAACAGCACACAAGTTGGACATCGATATCAAGTCAAGTTTCGGTTCGGTGGGCTACACTAGTTAAAAGTAGTACGCATTACATTACATTACATTATATTATTACAGGCTAAAGTTAAATCTCACAATTGCGTGTCCTGCCATTGCCAGAGTGGCACATCGAGTTCAAATACACAAATCTCCAGATCGATAAGAGTTTACCACAACCAGGGCGTCGATAGGCAAGGGCAACTGGATTTTATTTACGTAATAATGTTACATTTGCCCTAGCTCGTCATACAATGCAAAACAACAATCTGACATGACCTGCTGTAGAAGTAGAATAGAGCCACGCATTATTTATCATCAGCTTATATATGCCTTACAACAACAGTTCGCTATAGCCGCCTGATGTACACATACAGCCGCATGCTATATACATACTACACGGCACAAACTACATGCCACACCCGACCCATTCATCCTTGTGACTTGTGCGGGGAAAGAAAAGAAAAGAAGGTAAAGAGGCATAAAGCACGCATATAAGTTACAATGGGGCAAAACTGGAGGGGCAAAGAATCAAGGGTAGGCGCATAAACTACAACATGTATAGCCTAAAGGTGGTTAGGGCATTACTAAGAGCTATGTACACATGCCGCACTACAAAGTGGCTAGCAAGCACTCCAATAAGGACATCGCCATGCTCTAGAGTGACTCCAACGCCTTCGGCTTGAGGACAGCCAGCCTCTCTCACTTGCTCGTTATCCTAGAGATCGTGGTGGCGATACATAGTTATTAAGCAGATAATGTGGAGCAGAGTTGAAATTGAGAAAGGGAAGAGTTAGAATTACATGAATGGAAGATGAATGTGAGAAGAGCCCATTTCTTGATCCATACTTGAGGCATTTGAAGATAACAACCTCCTCTGCAGCAGAAAGGGGTACCCAGTAGGTCAGAATCCAAGGAACACAATTAATGCATTTCAGGGAAATATTCTACATGACTGTTAATATATATGCACTTCATTAGTAATGGGTTAAGTTATTATGGTTTCTAGCTACGAGGCATTCCACCAGGTTAACTGGATCCATTACAATTATGGGATGGGAATACTAATCGGATACTGGGATTAGAAATGAATTATACACTAATACCCGATACTATACATTCAAAACCTGTAGCTGTAGGGTATACAACAGTGAATGTTTGTGAAAGTCAGTTTAAAAAAAATGATGTGAAAAGAACAGGTACTTACATGTTCCTCAAAGTTTGGGCTAGTTAGGTTGATCGACAGATTTTTCATCAGCAACAGTACCTGGAGATCAAAATCACCAAACACAGCTAGTTACAGCCTTAGGTGAAATGACAAGATCCATAAATGCTGAATGTATGAGCTTCATGACTGCAGACAAGAGTAACAAAAGGACATCTGGGTCGATTTTAAATGGAAACTGAGTGGAGGAAATACCGCTTCAGCATCAATAGGATCCATTTCCTTCAACTTTTCCAAATGCCCATTTGTCTCTGGATCAAATATGCTTCCCAGGAAGTTGTATACACGAGCAAAGTCTGGCATGGCTGCAAGTTTCACCATAATGGGGAAGAGAGAAAGAAGTCAGTATGTGTCTGGAGAATAAGGGGCACAAATGACACAACTAGAGTTGATAATATCAAAGCCACCTCCAAACGGAGATACAAAAGTATCAGGGTACGTAAGGATCCCATTTACACTGTGATGCAATAAGGTCATAAGAGCCTGTAGACCCTTACCAATCAAACATCAAAGCATTAAGGTCACATCTAAAATTTGAAGGACCCATTATGGTTATGATATGCAGACGGAAGATGGATCTAACATAATTTTTTTTTTGTTAAAGCAGGCACAACAGTCAAGACGGAGACTGCGTAAACAAAGTTGATTTTGGCGTACCTTAACTTTTTCTAAGACCCAAAGGTCCTGACTGACAAGTACCTAATATGCCAATAGCTATAACTATCCTAATAATGTGTACATGCCAAGTTGCCAACAGTTGTCATCAACCAGTAAGGTAACAGTGAGGACTGAAGTAGATGAAGCTACAAATCTACCATGTTAATATATAGCCAGAACAAAAAAACAATGTTAAACTCTTCTAACTTTCATGGTTGGAGCCTTGGAGGAGATTAAGGTAGCAGCAAGGCTGCAATGAGTGCAAAGAGTTTAAATCAAGGCTAAAGTAACTTATGGATAAAACAGTGCATAGAGCATTAAGTCCTTAAATAAAGCACATTGTATTCACATCTGAACCAATATTACTTGGGATCAACTTTAGATTATAGACCTTGAGTACCTTGACAGTATACCAGCAAAAGGAGTAACAAGCTTAAGTACATTCCATTTAACAGAAGAAAAAAAGAACAGTTTTGTTTCTCGTAGGTTATCGAACACATTAAACTAAGCCCGCCTAGTCACCGGGTGGGGGTGGGGGAAGGGGGCTGTGTATCCAGGATACTTAGGAAGTTCGGATCCACAAGACATTTAACTGACACAGAGTTGATAGAGAAGCTCACCACTCAGTACTGGATGCCTGATGTCTTGTTCTGTGCCTTCAGAAGTTGGCCAAGTTCCAGATTCACCTATGCTACTAGAGTTATTATTTGTTCCACCTGAACCTGTAGCATTTGTGATAAGTATCTCCTATAAAGAAATTGATCCAAAATGGAGTTCACAACAAAGGAACAGGTACAAACCTTGTGTATGCCCTGGACTGAGATGTTGAACAGGGAAAACATCATTTGCACTTGATTCTGTAGCAACAGTAGCTATATCCATAGGTGTACCACAGCCTTGCTCCATTATGTGTGAAGTTTGTTGTGGTAAGACAACTTGAAGGGCTGTGTCATCCCAGAATTTTGTAATTAGATATAAAACTATAATTTCATGGCAACCAGATGCAAAATAAGGAAAAATGCTTACCCTTTTTTGAGGCTTTGTGTGGATATGGATGGGCAGACTTTCGTTTTGGCCTAGGTGGGGGCAAATGTTCACCTGTTCCATTCTTTTGAACCTTCAAAAAGTACTTCTGTGCATGACTCCTGATCTGTTAAAAAAAGCTGTTGTTTAGATCATGCACAGTTCATCAGACAACATAACGAAAAAAAAAACACCCGGTTTATGTCTTGGAGTACCGTGATTGGGGAAAAATATTAGTATCTAAATGATCAATTTTCTTAGTCTCCCAATACCAAAGGAATTCAGTGGCAACCAGTTCAAACTCAAACCCAGTAGTATGAAATCTTTGCAGTATCATAAAAGCAACATGGTGGGATGGTATAGAGAAAGCATGAGGTTTAATGTTGCCTGCATGATCCTTGGTAGTAGGTACTTAAAAAATGTAAATATCCTCAGTCAAAACAGTGTGACTACTGACTAAAAACTGTAACTATCCTAAAACCTTGTGTGACAAAGCCAGCCAACTATAAAGGGAAACAATGGCACATATTTGAGGATCCAAGAGAAGATTTAACAATACCTGTATTACTGTCTTGGAGCCAACATATGCTTCGATCTTTTTCCAGTCACGGTCAAAGCTGTTACATGAAAAGAAAGAAGGATTTATAGCAAAATACGTGAGAAAGCTGCTCCAGATGTGTGACACGAGGCATTCTACTAGTATGAAATGTCCTTAAACTGCTAAAGCATCTGTTTAGGTGACAAGTCATCTATATATGTGACCAGGATCCATAATGGATTAGATACATGTGCCTAAAATCCTAACGGCTACCTAGGATGTCTGCCGGTCATGTTCCACAGAGGGATGAAGAGTAATTGCCCCAAGAGAAGAGACTGTACGGTCCACTAGGCCAACAGGCATATACAGTATCATATAACTTGAGGCACTTTGGGAACTCAACTTCACTACAACAATCCAACAAAAGTGTCCAACGAGAAAGGAAGACCCTATAAGGACCCCAACTACCCCTACAGGTGGTACAGATCCAGTAACAGTGGAATGATGTGCAAAAGGACCGAGTTCTAATAAGTTTGGATTCTGACTTATTAACTACCACACTGCAGAATTCAATCAGTGAGGAACCAACGAATTTGGATGAGCTGAAATTAGCAAAGGTCAGCTAGCTAGTTGGCGTTACAACTAGGTTGTTGAAGACTTCGGCTCTAATTTTGGCTAATTTTTAGCGAGGCTAGCAATTCGCTCTAGTATCCAAACAATCATTTAGATCTAGCAATGACTAACGCCTGAGCACTACAGTAAAGCACAGGAAGACGCCAACGTGAGCACAATTCGCAGATTAACCAACCCAACCAGACTCCAGCGATCGACAAGGAAGGAAGAGCAGATGGGGCAGCGGCAGTGAGAGGTAAGCGCCACCGGAGGCGTTTGGTCAGGATCAGGAATAGGACTGGGGAGGGAGTGGAACGAACGGGAGGACTCACAGTTGCAGCGCCTCGAGGAACTTGTCGTGCTCGGGGTCGGTCCAGCTCTCGCGCGACTTGGTGATGGTGTAGGGCTTGCGCACCCTCCGGGGCCCCTCGTCGTCGTCGTCGTTCCCAGGCGGCGGCAGGGGAACGGCCTCGGGCACGGCGGCCGACTCCCGCGCCCGCCGCGCCTCCTCCTCCTCCTTGCCGGCCCCGGCGACGGCCGGGACTGACGGATCCAGCGGGTGCGGCGTCGTGCTCATGGACACCATCGGCTGCCGCTTCGCTTCTCCCTCCTCCTCCTCCTTCCTCGTATCGTAGACCCTAGGGTTGGCGGCGGCTTGGTGGTCCGGTGCTGGCGCTTCTGCTGCTGCTGCTGCTGTGAGACGTGAGGGCAGGAGACGACGAATAGAGGAGGAACAGTGGTGACGGGACGGGTGGTGGTGAAGCCGGCGAGGCGACCATGACTCGCGGCTCTCCTCTTCTCCTGTCCACAAGTTTGTACACACACTGGTACGCGGGCCCCACACAGCCGCCTTTGGGCTTGCATTCTGTTTCGTCTGGCAGAGAGGATTGGGTGCTCGGCCCATTACGAAATATATGGCTAGAGTCCAGAGCCTTCGTTGATAGGCAGGCCTTCTTCTCGCGTAGGCCTAGCCCATCCCCATCATCATGGACAAAGAGTCTTCTGGCCTGAGAGCTGCTGGGCAGGATGTTCTTTTTTTTTTTGTTTTTCTAATAATATTTCAAAAACATGATAATCCACTGGCAGAAACTTTGATTCTCCATTTGAAATTTAGGAATTCTTCTTGTTTTCAATTTTCTTCGCTAAAAATGATTTGATTGATTGATACGGTTTGAAAGTGCAAAAAGTCTGTCTGGCCCCCCAAAAGATGCGGTGGCACTGACAGCACACCTCCCTGGCTGGCTGCTCGGCCATGGTCGTGGCCGCTGCCACCACCTCCGACTCGAACTGACCTCCCAGTCCCAGCTCCCACCTCCCAAACACACAACCCTAACCAACTCGCCCCTACCCCGTCGATGGCGTTCGCGCCGCCGCGCCTCCTCCCGCTACCCCCTCCGCCGTCAGCGGTATCCACGCGGGCCGTCTCGGCTCGGCACCACGGGGGGCGGACGGCGCCGGAGCTCTCAGGCCCGACACCGCGCGTGGTGGTAGTCACCTCCGGAAAGGGTGGCGTAGGCAAGACGACCACGACCGCCAACCTGGCCGCCTCGCTTGCGCGCCTCGGGCTCCCCGCCGTCGCCGTCGACGCCGACGCAGGACTCCGCAACCTCGACCTCCTGCTCGGCCTCGAGAACCGCGTCCACCTCACCGCCGCAGACGTCCTCGCGGGAGACTGCAGGCTCGACCAGGCGCTCGTCCGCCACCGCGCGCTCCAGCACCTCCACCTCCTCTGCCTCTCCAAGCCACGCTCTAAGCTGCCCCTCGCGTTCGGATCCAAGACCCTCACTTGGGTCGCCGACGCGCTACGACGCTCGCCTAACCCGCCTGCCTTCATCCTCATCGACTGCCCCGCAGGTCTGCCACTTCCTAACCCCGCGTTTTCTTTGCTCTGTCTTGCATTGCATTGCTGGCATCCAATATTTTTATATTTCCAATGCCGATTGTAATGAATTGCTATCTCGATCTAACCGATTAAATAACCATTTGTATGGGTTTAATTGACCTTTTTTTTTCACCCAATTTTAGATGCTTGGTACTGTCCGAATATCTGTACTGTTGTCTAGCCATATTATTAGTTATTATTGTTATAGACTTAACTGAATTGGGATGTTCCAGGAGCCTTGCTCTAGTCACATTTGGCAATTTCCAATTGTTCTAATCAAACACATGATCTAGGGCTTCGGTTGCTGAATGAGTGCTAGCAGGCAGCAATTGGAATGCTTATTTGACACCACCTATTTCACATTCATCAGCATTAGTTATCCAAGATTAAGAAGGATTTCAAAGCAAGGGTACTCATCGTCTTCATAATAATGGTTGATGTTTATGATGCAATGTTCAGAAAACCAGTCATTTCAGATCAGAGCTAGGATGAAATGACCTATTTTTAGATTCTCAGTAACTTCCTGTCCAAGCTACATGTTGTTCCACAAGATACTGGTATGAAATGGGGACAAATCGCATTTAAATGTACAATTTAGGAGCTCATAATGAAGCCCTAGAATCTATATGCTAAGTGTCCTTTAGTTTGTTGATGTCAACATCATAGTTTTTCCACATTTTTTCCTGTCAATTGCTACAAGCTAATAATTCACAATCAGGATGCAGGTAGCGTCCTTTCCATGGTTTCACTATGCTAGTTCATTTTTGTGATGTCATGTTCAGAGTTCTTATAATTCAGAGCCACAATAAATTATTTATGATGGTCTAATTTTAGATACTTGGTAAATTTCTATTGAAAATCTAGATGCTAAGTATCCCTTAGTTTGCTTGGGATGTTGTTGTCAACTCATTTTCCCCACACATTATGTTCCTGTCCATTGCCGCAGATTAAGAATTCTGAGCCAGGATGCACTTTGTATCCTTTCCATGATTGGAGTCCATTCTTATAGTGGGTTGTTCCGGACCTATTACTGTGCAAAAAAATGTCAAAAATACTGTTTAGACCCATTTGCCGAGATTGTAGTCCTACTCTCCTAGAATGCCATATCTTAGTACATTTCTGAACTGCGGAGCACAACATTGTTAGTATCAGGCTATCAGCGGTGAAGATGATGCCTAATTTGTTTTTTGATTTCTATTCACTGTCTTAAAGTATCATCTGTGGTCACACTGGATCCTTAAGCACTCCCATATTTATTCCAGTCATACACAGTGTGCTGCCTAACATGTTTTGTATTCCTCCATCCCCTAAACAAGTCATGGTGTTGAAAGTAAAATCAGCAATATGTAAAGCTGCTTGGCATTTGTCTTGCAGGTGTTGATGCCGGGTTTGTCACTGCCATTGCACCTGCAGAAGAGGCGGTGCTCGTTACCACACCTGATATTACGGCTCTACGCGATGCTGACCGTGTCGCAGGACTGTTGGAGTGCGATGGCATCAAAGATATCAAGATTATTGTCAACCGAGTGCGACCAGACCTGGTGAAAGGGGAGGACATGATGTCAGCGCTTGATGTGCAGGAAATGCTCGGGTTGCCTTTGCTAGGCGTGGTGCCAGAGGACGAGGAGGTGATCCGGAGCACAAATAGGGGCGTGCCATTGGTGCTCAACGATCCGCCCACGCCTGCGGGCCTTGCTCTGGAGCAGGCTACTTGGCGATTGGTGGAAAGAGATGCGATGACAGCAGTCATGGTTGAGGAGCAGGAGAGGCCCAAGAAAGGCGGCTTCTTTTCATTCTTCAGTAGGTGAGTCTGGAGTACAGCTGTGGAGTTTAGGCTGTAGATGGTGTACAGGTTCGCGGTCTTGGAGTTTCTGAATGCTTTGCGTACGATTTGGCTTTGCTTTGTTCTAGGTTAGATCGATTCATTTGTTCTGATGTTGTAGAAGAAATATGTAGCTCTGGATTGATGGCATGATGCTTCTAATACTGGAGGACCTGGTTGGAACTTGAAAGTGATGTGGCATAGCCCCAAAATACTTAATTTTGGGATGTGATTGCGGATCATAAATAAAGCCTATGATTTTCTTGATTTTTTATTTTTTGCCAACCTTTATCAATTAATTAAATAACTATAGGCTATATAAATGATTGATGCGTTCGTGATGTTGCTGCTGCACGGTTGTTTTTTGTTGTCAAAGAGTATTTTGTTTGATTTGTTTTTGTGCGTAGGGATTGTTTATGCGCTTATGTATTGTAAACAATATTAAAAAAATAACTAGGGGGTTGCCCATATTTTTTGAAGTAATAATGAAAATACTTCCTCCATCGTTTGTTTCGTTTCAATCCAATTTGATTTACATTGTAGTACAAACTACTCCCTCCATCCCAAATTATAAGACATCCCAAAAATCTTGGAGAGTCAAAGTATCCCAAGAATAATTTCTAGTGGCGAAATCTTGAAGGTATAGAAACTATGATGGTTTCTAGCATTGGGAGTACTCTAAGAGGATGATCAAAGAGGTTAGATCCTTGAAAAGGAAAATTTATGACTTCTGGGGGCAAGCTAATCTTGACTAATACCTGCCGAAGTAACCTACCTATGTATGTTATGGGTTCATGAGAAGATGGACAATATCTCAAGTCTAATTTTTCTGGCAGGGGCGCAGGGCACCGGGGATTCCTACAAATATCATGTGGCTAAGTGGCTGGCCATAAGTAAGCCCAAAGTGTACGGAGGTCTAGGAATAATTAATACATATCTTATGAACCATTGTTTGAATACTAAGTGGATTTGGAAAATAGAGAAGGGTTCTAAGGAGCTTTGGTATAGACTTTTGCAGGCTAAATATTTGAAAATAGGTGGATTTCTTTAACTCTTCCAGCCAAGGATCCTCTCAATTTTGGAAGAGCTTGCATAAAGTCAAACATTTATTCCAATGGGGAGGTGAATACCATGTGAAGAAGGGAGATAAAGTATTGTTTTGGCACGATTCCAGGTTGGGTGGAATCCCTCTAAAGGTTCAGCTTATGAACGTTTTATTATCTGTCAGAAACATGATCCCATGGTTAGGCAGATGTGGGCCAATGGGGGATTGGGATATCCCACTAAGGAGGTGCTTAGAGGGATAGTCTTTAGCTAAATGGAATGATCTTCATGCTCTATTACAGAATGTCCAATTACAGGATACAAAGCATGATGAGGTTAGATGGTCAGTTGAAAAATCACAAACCTTCTCTACTAAGTCTTTATATTACTACCTGACTCATGGTGAGTCAAGGATGACCTCAATGATTTAGGCCATGTTTAGTTCCCCATTAAATCCAAAATATTTTGGGTTTTGATTCATCATTTTGCAAATGGAACTAAACATCACCCAAAAATTTTGGCAAAAAGTGGTCCATTCTCCATTTTGGATTTTGGACTCAAGAGGTTAAAATGAACCAAACTTTATATTGGTTTGTGTGTCACCCTTACAATCCCCATCATTGGAATCCAAAATAAGCTAAACTTTTGTTAAAACTAAAGAGTCCACTGAAATATTTTGCATTCTAGATTTTGGAATCCAAAATAGTTGCATTTTGGATTTCTGATGGAACTAAACAGGGCCTTAGTTTGAAAAAGTAAAATACCTTTAAATTAAAGGTGAAAAATCTTTCTCTAGTAGTTTTTTCATAACAAATTGCAAACAACTACAACTTTGGTTAAGAGAGGATGGCATGGGAGGCCGCTGCGTTGCGTTTGCCAAAAACCAGAAACTGTTAATCATATATTTTTTAGTGCGTTTTTGCCCAATACATGGTGTTGCGTTTTTGCTTATGTTATGTAAAACTGTTTGGCGTGTGTCCGGTAGGTGTTGATGCTGGGTTTGTCACTGCTATTGCACCTGCAGAAGAGGGGCGCTTGTTACCACCCTTGACATTACGGCTCTCCGCGATGCTGACCGTGTCGCAGGACTGTTGGAGTGAACGCGGTTTTTTTGCCACTAAGGGCACATGCTCTCTCTCCTGTTGTGCATAATCTCAAAGAGAATCTGAGGGTCACAACATGGGGGCATGTGCCTTTAGGGGCAAATTTAACTTTCCCCTGTTGGAGTGCGATAGCATCAAAGATATCAAGATTATTGTCAATCGAGTGCGGCCACACCTAGTAAAAGGGGAGGACATGATGCCAGCGCTTGACGTGCAGGAAATGCTCGGGTTACCTTTGCTAGGTGTGGTTCCAGAGGACGCGGAGGTGATCCGGAGTACAAATAGGGGTGTGCCATTGGTGCTCAACGACCCACCCACGCCTGCAGGCCTTGCTCTGGAGCAGGCTACCTGGCGATTGGTGGAAAGAGATGCGATGACAACAATCATGGTTGAGGAGCAGGAGAGGCCCAATAAAGGCGGCTTCTTTTCATTCTTCGGTAGGTGAGTCTGGAGTTCAGCTGTGGAGTTTAGGTTGTAGATGGTGTACCGTGTACAGGCTCGTGATCTGGAGTTTCTGAATGTTTTGCGTTCGTTTTGGCTTTGCTTTGTTCTATAGGTTAGAGCGATTCATTTGTTATGATGGTGTAGAACGAAGAAATATGTAACTCTAGATTGATGGCTTGATGCTTCTAATATTGGAGGACCTGGTTCGACATAATGTGATTTTGGCATGAAGAACATAGGCAGTGTCCCCCGCCCGCCCTAGTTGTTGAATTTGCATGGAAACCTACCGCACAATCATATACATCGAACATCATAGACTTTATTGTTGTTGCCATGCTGATTGATGATAGGACTATTTGAGAATTACAAGACACTTTGGCTTTTCTAGATGCGTTTAAAAATAAGCTAATAAAAGCAATATATCTATAAAAGCCGTATTGTAATTTGGAGGAATGGAGGGAGTATAATTTGTCGCGGATGCGGAGGATCCTATTGCAACTGTATTATATGTTTTTTAGGGATGCGAGATAGCAAAGGCGTTGTGCGTGCTTAGTTGTGCGAACGCATGGTTGAAGTTGAGCTGTTCCATATGTGTCAATTGATGATGAATAATTGTCAGGAGATAATCAAGCTTTGGTTGAGTTTGCATTGGGTACTGGTCTATGAGAGGAATTTAGTCAATGTTTCCAATTAGGATAGAATTAAACCTTTATATACTCCGTATTTGCCAGCCCAACCAGGGGAGGGGCTGCCCAACGACCATGACTCTGAAACGGTCTTCTTAGCTTCAGTCGATGGGCCAGGCCAACTCACCAAGTGTCGTGGGAGGCCGACTGAATTGACGTCGGTAGGGAGACGGAGACGCACACTGATTTCTTATTTTTTTTAAAAAAAAAATAGTTGGCGACCGAGTCGGGGAATGGGAATATAGAAAGAGGAAAAACAGAGATCCTAATTCTAGTCTATTTGTCATGTGAACGTTTACCAAACTCTAAATGTATTCGGACTAAATACGTGAAAGATCCTTTATTGTAATTACAATTTTCTTTTCGAAATCACGCATTGGCGTGTGTTTCATTAAGTGGAAGCAGAAAGTTTTAAACACGACCGCGGGTACCAAAGCGAGAGACCAAGATACCCGGGTAGGCACACAACAGAAGGCACCCGAAGGTGGGGAAAAATTCAGGAAACAATAAAGAACAATCCCACTACGTGTTTTATAACAGGGCAAACTCCCTTGTCAATTCGCAGCATCTTCCAGGAAATGAAGTGGGAAAATTAATTACCCGTCCAACGAAAAAAAAAACTGGCTGGATGCGACTTCTAAGAGCATATCCAAGAGATTAGTCAAATCGTTTTCTAAATGTAAATTTAACTATTATGAAAGGAAAAGATGTCTCCAACGAACTCTGTAAATGACTCTCCAAATTTAGAAGATCTTCATTCCACCGTAGAGCATCTCTAAGGGACTAGCCAAATTGTTTTTCTAAAGTTAAATTTGGTTATTGTTAAAGAAAAAACGTCTCCAAAATGGCTCTCCAAATTTAGAATTTCTTCATCCCACCTTATTCGCTCTCTACTTTTAGATAGTTTACCTCACTGGCTATCTTTTAGAGAGTCTGTTGGAGTAATCTAATGTTATTTATTTTAGAGAGTAACGAAATCAGTAAATTTAGCTAGTATTTTTAGCTAATCTCTTGGAGATGCTCTTATTAGCTCTCTATCTTTGGATAGCCTATCTCACTAGCCATTTAGACTCTTCATTTTACAGAGTCTGTTGAAGTAATATAGTATTATCTATTTTAGAGAGTAGCTAAATCACTAAATTTAGTTAATATGTTTACAGAGTCTCTTGGACCCTCTGTTCAAAAGTAATTGGCCATGTTTGGAACACAATTCATGCTTTTTCAAGTGATGATGCCAGAAGCCCAGAATGTTACGTAATATATATGACTTCATTAGAAGTTTTTTACTATTAAAATATCTAAATTTATTTTTTTATACAATTAGCTAAATTACAATTAAAAATCATCTAACTGGAAGCACAATTGTTTAGCTGGCCCGGGACTGCAAACGCGACCCTGCCTGCCCGTACGTTAGCGATGATGCTGTCCGCCATGCCCATGGCAGCGGCAGCTAACGGCGGTTGTGACACCCTAGACTGCGGCATTGGAAACTTTGCATTGTGCATAGGAAAAAGTCACGGACCCAAAATTATCTCTCTCCAACAGAGCTGACGCAAAAGAGAGTCTCAACACTATTTGCTGCCCTGCTATGGGCCCACCATGTGGTGTTGAAAGAGATTTGCATCGATTTGTTTGGACGACGCTGCATTTTTGCATTTCGGATAGTCAAGGACGCAAAATACATCTCTCTTATGGGTCATCTGTTGGAGTTTCTTTTTTGGATGCAAAACACTGTTGAAGACTTATTTTTGGGTTTGGGTAGCATCTTTGGAGATAGTCTAAGCTATTGAATCTCTATATACAAACCCTAGCTAAAAGATGGGGTAGTCGATTGAGACATGTCACATGTTAGCCGATATCTAGATCGGAGGATCATGTGATCTCCTCCGTCTGATGTGGATCGGTTCGGGTCTTCAACATGTTTTGCCATCTACCCAAGCTAGGAAACTTCGCGGGCCAATCCCCGTTCCCACTGCTTCGTTGAGGGGGGTTTATTATGGGGAAATTAAATTTTGAGTAACCATGTGTTTTAGAGGCCGGCTTAGAGCAACTCCAACAGTTTTACAATTTTGGTTTGGCAAAACATAGAATTTACCAACTCTGAAATAGATATGCCAAAGAAAAAAAATATGTAATCTCCAACAGTTTCCCATAATGACTTGACAAAAACGGAAATTATGGACCAGTGGACCCGGTCGTTATTTTTTCGCGGCATTTTTGTGTTCCACCGTGAAAAAAGGAAGGAAAAAAGGCGCCGCCTAGTGTTCCGCCGTGAGAAAAGAAGGAAAAAAATTGCCTCCCCTTTTTACGGTCTCTAAGTTGCCAAGTGCGGACTCCTATTTACAACTTTGGCAAAAATATCAAACCCAAATATCAAACTGTTGGCCACCAGTTTTTTAGTTTTTTTGGCAAAATTAGATATGTCAAATCTAAATGTCAAACTGTTGGAGTTGTTCTTACTGTTCATCTACCTCCTCTCTTTTCATTTTCTTGGCACAAATCACAAACAATCGATTATAAATCACAAGTAACAAACCATAAATTATATAAAAAAAATTAGCACAAATCACAAATCGCAGATTATAACAAAATTCGTGTGTTATCGGCCCCTAAAACACACGATTATTGTATAGACTAAATTATAGGTTATTGGTTCAGTTCCGATGCTCTTTGGATTTTTTAATATATATTTAAATTCTGTTTTTTCAAGGCCTGTTCAAAGTAAAATGCTCGAGCGCCCTACGTTCCATCTACGGCCCACCGTCTTTTTCACTATTTAGACTCCTTTTCGAAAGAATCTCACAAATAAACCCTTTGTGAAAAGATTTCAGAAAATGAACCCTTAGCTCGGAGGTTACCGTCTCGGCATCAGGCGCTCTGGCGCCACCGTAAGTCCGCAGAAGTCGACGTGGTGCCCGCGTGGCAGAAACCTCGGCGCCATAGTGGCTGGCGCCGAGCTCGACGCCAAGATCTACGGCGCCGAGGTCGACGCCATCGATATTGGCGCCGAGTTGCTATCCATAGATCTGGGTTTGAAATTAAATACATATAATGTGTTCGAGAAGATTACAACAATAGATCTATGGCTCAACTGGTTAAGTTGATTTCAAATCTAACTGAGCTCACTTTTTTTTGCACATTTGTATATTTTTTATAAGCAAAAGACCTAGAACCGTGTACTAAATCTTTTTACTACTTTATTTTTATTTTTATAAGCAATCATAACAAAATATTATTATTCCTTAATATTTATGTTTAATTTGTTTTTATTTAATATTTTTCTACACTTGTATATTTTTATAAGCAAACGAACAAGAAACGTACAACAACTCTTTTACCTAATTTTTTATAAGCAACTATAACAAAAAAAATAGTTTATTTCTTATTATTTATGTTTAATTTGTTTTTATTTGTTGTTTCAAAATCAAATCAAATAACAGATTTTTTGTTCCTTTGTAAAAAATACACAAAAGTAGCAAAAAAAATGCCCTTCTCAAGGATCGTGGGTATAAATGAGAACAGGCTAACCAGTTGGACTAAAACATGTAGTTGTACAATATTCAGAGATATTTTAGTTATCTATTTCGAACCCAGATCTATGGATAACAGCTCGGCACCAAGATCGATGGCGTCGACCTAAGCGCTGTAGATCTTGGCGTTGAGCTCGGCGCCAGCCACTATGGCGCCGAGGTTCTGCCACGCGGACGCCACGTCGGCTTCTGCGGGACTTGCGGTGGCGCCAGAGCGCCTGACGCCGAGACGTGTAACCTCGGCGCCAGCCACGATGGCGCCGAGCTAAGGGTCCATTTTGTGAAATCTTTCCACCAGGGGTCTATTTGTGAGATTCTTTCGGAAAAAGGGTCAAATAGTAAAAAAAAAAGACGGCGCTGAGGTTCAAATGGGTCCAAACTGGACCTTTTTGCTAAGGTGACGGTCCATAATTTTAGCAGAGCCTGTTATTTATGTCCCTAAATTTTCAAAATACACAAACGCATATTTGACTAGGCCCACACTACGTTACAAGTCAGGTATCCACTATTTCTCTTAGTGCCAATATGGATATTCGTATTTGATTCATGTGTATGCTAAGTGGATATATATGGGTATACAATTTCTACATTTTTTCTCTCTATCCGATTTCATTTCGTATTGCATAAGAAGTCAAATACGCGACGTTATCCGTATCTGTAATATCAAATTGCTATGTAAAGTCATCTAAAACTTATATCTATGACTAATTAGTAATGTAAATAATATCAAATTTAATGTAACAAAGAATATGCATTTATTATCAATGATATACAAAGGTTAATTTTAATATTGCTAATCATGTTAGATTTATTTATTCATATATTGATAAATATTTTTTTATACTTTTATTTAATTTGTATATATTTAGTTATTGAAATGTTTATTATGTATGCATGTATACGTAAACTTTAAAGTTTAAGGACCTAAATGATACACTTTGCCAAATTTAAGGGTATGTTGGTGCCACATGGACCACCATGTCATCAAACGGGTCCCGTCTAGACCTGTGACGTATCATGTGACACGTGCTACCCGGATGTAGATTTTAGGGAGTGTGAGGATTTAGATGACATCTGATGTCAAATTTAGGGACCGTTGGAACATTTTACTTGCCACTTCAACTCCATCTAATGGGTACTACTAAGTAGTTTGAAGCTATCTCTTGTTGCAAGAGATGGACTTTCGAAGCCACCTTTCTTCTTTCATGTGTGTCTATCGTGGCTATATATGGTGTAAAGGAAAAGTCCCACATGTTTTATTTGTTTACACGTTTACGTATGTGTCAAGTTTTAGAAATAAGGCAGCCAAAAGTTCCCACGGGCGATTGCTGCCAAAAGTTCCACAGCTAAAATGTCGAGTTTTAGAAATAAGCCAACAAAAAAACCATCCTTCCTCCCTCGATCCATAGGCGCACCGCTGCACGGGCAACGTGTACGGTCAGGAACAGGCCGCATGCGCCGTGTCGTGCTCATCTTTCATGTAACCGCTTGCACTGTCAAAAAGTTGAACAGGGAAGATGGTTTTGTCAAATAGTACGTGCTATGTCATTAGCGCGCATTCCCCGTCCTTGGTTGACTTTGTATCAGGTAATTAATGTACGTACATTTTGGTCTTGGAGGGAGGGAGTGCAATGTAATACGTACTACGAGCGCACTCCCAATGAAAAATTTATGGTGATTTATATTCCTATTAATTAGCTTGACACTTCAGCTTTTTGCTCATATGGTAAAAGAATCAATGGAGACAGAGATAATGCAAAAGCAGAAAACGATTTCTACATCACGAAACGAAGTCGACGCTCGCAACGAGACAGTTGGACACGACCAAATCGTTTCCAGGGGACTCTTTCCGGATCCCGTGCGCAGTCGTCGTCGTGCAGATGGCCTGCTCGCTCCCGCCTCCGCTTCCCTCGCTCGGCCTGCACTTTCCCACGCTACTCCCTTGTCCCAGGATCTACAGGGTATGCCAGGTATGCACCGGCATACCCTGCGATCATACATAATATTACACAGTATATACGTGTATTTTGTTGGAAGAAAAAAAAGAAAAGCCTACGAGGAGCGAGAACACGCTCGTAGGCGAGTAGCACCCGGCCTCAGCGACTCGCATGCAATGGACCTCACGCTTAGTGGTCACGTGACGGGAGGCCCATGCGGCCCACGAGGCCTGCAGCCACAGCCGTGTTCCCTTCGATCAGGTTTGTCTAGTTGCGTGTGAAAAATCGATCTGTAAGAGAACAATATGTTTAATTATTTGGCATTGTATTTCTTTTATAGTATTATAAAAAGAGCACGGAGTGAGGAACATTGTATCTTTTTCTCAGAATATATAATACATAAAAAAGGTGTCGGCTAGTGCTACTTTAAATCCTTCCCCTAATTGAAAGTCTCTTGCTCTTTTTTATGCCTATATATTTAAACTATTTGGTGTTTGAATTGTTTATATTATCTAATTAAATTATTTATATTATATATTTTGTGGATGCTTTTAACTTAATCATTGAATTCAGTTCTAATCTTGTTATTTAGTGCTGATATACTAAATTATAATAAAAAATAAATTGTTACCGAATTGTCAAATGATTTTTTTACCGAATTCGAATATGAAAATTTTTGGACGGCATACCCTAGACTAAAATCCTAGATCCGCCACTGCCCAGGCTGAGCCGACTGCCGGCGTGGAGCCATAGTTGCGGAGCTCCGAGGGATTAAGTGGATCTACCGGAGTCGAGGCAGACAGAGCGGTGCCGCCGGGGCTGGCGGGGTCGCGCTAGCAGAGCACATGAATCACCGGGCTAGTAGACACGAACACACGGCCGTCGAAGTGCGCTCACGCCAAGACATCGCGAGTGGTGCGGCCGCCATGGAAAGATGCTCGCGTGTTGTGCCTATGCGCCGTGCGTGAGTCAGTTTGAGGATAAGTGAGAGAGGATAGGGATGACTTATTGTGACTGAGGGAGAGAACGGGTGAAGGAACATAGAGAAAAAAGAAAATAAAATATAAAATGTGGCTTCTAAATTTATTTGTTGGGCGTTAAAAAAGTTAGTTTCCTGGATGTACAGTAGAAATAGTGTCTTTGTTTGCTGTCTTGCAATAAAAATGTGTTTCTGCTGTCAAGGAGGCTACATAGTTTATTGCCATAGTTGATCTACTATCTTTTTATGTTACATTCAATTTGTCTTTTATATAAACAAACCATGGGTTGGGAGATGTAGTTTCTACTTAGATATTAATTAGTCTTGGATATTGTGCATAGTGTCTCCCATTCGGACTGCCGTTCTTTCTTCTTGGCGACACTGTTTTTTTTTCAGTAACTCTCGCCCGCTCGCTCGATCAAGAGTCAATCAAGAGACGTAGTAGTGCTGATGATACGGCCTGCCCATGGCACGATAATATGCGTCGATCTTCTGCGTCTCTGTCCTGGGTACGGTGTAAAGGCAAAATCCCACGTGTTTATTTGTTTACACGTTTACGCATGTGTCGAGTTTTAGAAACGAGCAAGCCAAAAGCTCCATATGTATCATTAGTGAAGAAAGAGAAACCATAGATGATGCAATTTGCACATTGAATAGTTTTTACTTCCATATGTGTCTCATGTGCATAGTTGATTGGGATACTAACTTTTCTCTCTCTCTCTCTCCGTGTTGTTGACGTACACACGTACTTTTTTTTTCTTTTACCATAGGTGCCTCCTGTCTTCGTTTATCACTGTACACACGCAAAAAAAAATCCCATATGGAGGTCTTCGTTGTAGAGTAGTGCTTCCTCCGCCACTTTTCGTCTATCACTGAGCTCTAAGTTATTAGTCACGACGTATACAGTATGATACAATATGCACAATTAATGTTGCTATACCCTACATAACATACCTTGCCAATCCACGGTACTTTTGAGAAAAGCTACAATCACCTACGTTGGGATGTTCTCTGTTGGGAACCAGCCCCTTGAGGACAATGCACCACTAAAGAAGCATATAAATATTTGTCTTCACAGGAGCAACCAACCATTCCAACAAATGGGAGTATGAGATCGATTACCTACATATAGATCACTCAAATGATATGCATGGAAACAGAGAAGTCTTTCTCCGAGGGTTAAAGCTTTCAATTGGAGACTCCACCCATATCGTTAAAAATCTGCACAAGGTGAGAAAATAGATTAACACCTATTTTTTTTCACGGTGACTTTGCAAGAGCAGTCGACCTCCTTCCTTTACAAGATCAGCAAGGGGTGCAAGATTCTGTCTCTTTTTTCTTCACCCCCACATTTCAAACAATACTCACTACTTTGTGGTTTATTTGGAGAGCAAGAAACGAGCAAAGATTCAAACAAAAGACATGGATGGACTGTATTGTATGGCAAGTGCACCATTGCATGCAGCGCTGAAATACAAGGTACAAACCTCTTATTAACTAGGTGGATACCCCACGCCTTGCTGCGGGTATTCCAGAACCATGGCGGGGCACGGGCCAACCACGGCGGCTGGGGGAGTGACCGATCTTCGGTGTAGCCTCGTTAGAGGGTCATCGTAAACCTTAGTGGTTTCGATAAAAGTTCTGTGTATGGATCATTCAGGCGTTTTGAAAGGCCTGGGAAAATCCATGTGATATGCACTATTGTCACATTTTTTTCTCAAAAACACTGGTTTCGGGTATTCCAGAACCATGGCGGGGCACGGGCCAACCACGGCGGCTGGGGGAGTGACCGATCTTCGGTGTAGCCTCGTTAGAGGGTCATCGTAAACCTTAGTGGTTTCGATAAAAGTTCTGTGTATGGATCATTCAGGCGTTTTGAAAGGCCTGGGAAAATCCATGTGATATGCACTATTGTCACATTTTTTTCTCAAAAACACTGGTTTCGGGTATTCCAAAGCCACGGCGGGCCACGGGCCAACTACGGCGGCCGGGGGAGTCACCGGCTTTCGGTGGAGCCTAGTTAGAGGGTCCTCGTAAACCTTAGTGTTTTTGAAGTCTTTCACCCCGAGGTTTCACTCAAACGAACCCTCTTCCCATAATATACTCGAGGGGCATCTCCCCTCCCAAGAGTTCTGGTAGTTTTGTGTATGGTTCCTTGAGGCATTTTGGAAGACCTTACAAAATCCATGTGATATGCAGTTTTACCACATTTTTGCTCAGAAACACGGGTTTCGCCCATGGAGGTGCATGAGAGAGTTATCGAAATATATCTTATCGAAATATATCCATGTGGGGTCTTGTTTTGAAGAGTTTCTTGCGAGGAACATCATGGTGCAATTGGATTTTAATTATGATACTTGGTTTAGGTGCTATGGCTTTTTATATTTCAAAATGAAATAGCTAGTGGGGAGATAAATGAGGGTTAGTGGACTGATGACATCACCTGAGGTAAGATGACATCACTTTTAGCAAATCCTCGAATCTGATTGGAGGGGACCCTCTAAATGGGTCTTAGCAATATAGGAGTAGTAGATTTTACAGTTGCAGGTAGTGATCAAAACCCCAAGGACCACTACTCAACTTGAGGAGTTAGATCGATGACCAGCCGATCAACAACATCCCCTGCAACAAGCCAATTGCTATGTAGATGCTTCAATTCCACTTCAACAATACTAGTAGCTTTTAGGCCCTACTTACGTTTGCTGGACTGGGCATTTACATATATACCAAAATTGCAGAATCCACCATAATTAGCACTACTAATTAGTTAAGGCACAGGAACAACATTGCTGGGGCTGCAGCTAAATGAATGAATAGAAGAATCTTATAAGCAAAAGAAGTTAAAAAAATTCCCCACTTTTCTAAAGTAAAAGTAAAAGTATTTGGCTATCTCATTCCTTTTTCCTTTCTCAATCCAAAGGGAGCTTGAATTTTATGCAAAATAATTTGAATATTTCTCCCGCTCTAGCCACAAGAAAGCAAGCAAATAGGAGGAACGTGAAATGCATAGTCTGTCCGGGAGAAGAGTGGTAATGGGGACCCACGGCCCATGGCCACGCTAGCGGCTAGCCCAATCAACATTCACCAGAGAGATCGAGGTCTCTGTCTTGCCCCAGGCCTAGCAAACCGATCAGCCATGGCATGTACGTACGCAAGTGCAACGGTGGAAGTGGCATGGTGCAGTGGCGACCCGACCGTTGTACTTGCCCTCTAAGACTGTGTTGACTTTTATTGTACTTGGTGCAGCCGTGCGCAGATGTTAATAGGCGTGAATTCTTAAATTATGTATACTCAACGCGCTGCGAAAATTAATGGAAAGAATCCTTGGGATTGATAATGACTACAGGGATATGGTTCATTTATTTTTAATTCCTATTTTTAATACTTTAACAACTCCTCCGATACCAACAAGCTGATTTCACACAAGGTCATCTCCATTGCATTGTCAGAAGAAGATACTGTACTGTACTGTACTGTACTGTACTGGATAGAGTAGCAGTCGTCTGGCAGACCACCAATTAAGATGAGCTTGCTAGCTCGTTATTGTGTTCATTCATTCATTCATCAGACTACAGATTACTAGTTGGTTCCATTGGATCAGGACGACAAGGCTGCTGGTGATCCGCCGCCGCTGATGACCTGAGCTGCTAGTTACCACCGGGGACGTCGTAGGCGCACTGCTGCACGGTGACCTGATCGATAGGCAGCGTATCAGTCGGGAACGGGCAAGCGCCGTCATGCGCGCCCTGGAGCGGGCCACACGGCGCCGGGCTAACATTAACCGAGACGCCCTCGACGTCGGCGCAGTTCCATGGATACTTCCTAGACTTGGACAGCTCAGCGGTGACGTTAGCGACGCAGATACCTTTGAACGGCGCGCCCTGGATGCCCTCGAGCCTGGCAGCCTCCTTATACACGCCGGTGGCCACGACGTCCTGGTAGCTAATGTTATCGACGACGGGGACGGCGTTGGGGTCGAACTTGTCGTCAGGGTGAGACTTGTAGTCACCCGTCATCCAGAACACCCGTTTCATGGTGGTGAGCGTCATCCGGCGCACGAACACGTCCTTCACGAACGCGCCCCTCCCCACAGCGGTCTTGATGCGCACGGCCGACTCGGTGTTGATCGCCGTGATGTCCTCGGCGCGCACGTCCTGGATGCCGCCTGACATCTCGCTGCCTAGCGCGATCACCGCGCTCGTCGGGGACACGCATGTCAGACGACGGATCACGATGTGCTCGCTTGGCATCCCGTATGAGATTCCGTACTCGTCCCACCCGCTCTTGATTGCCACGCAGTCGTCGCCCGACACGATGTAGCAGTCCTCGATCCGGACATGCGAGCAAGAGTCTGTGTATGTTCATGTGTGTGTCAGTGTGTGACAGATAGGCTTCATCAGTTTCTGTTTTGTTTTGCTTTCTGCTGTAGTAATTTCATTTCTAATACCATACCTGGGTTGATGCCGTCGGTGTTGGGCGAGTTCGTCGGCGCCAGGATGGTGATGCCTTGCACCACGATGTTGCTGCTGTAGACGGGATGGATGTTCCAGGCCGGCGAGTTGAGCAGCGTCAGGTTGGAGATGTAGATGGTGTCCGTGTGCATCAGCTCGATCAGGTACCCGCGCGTGTACTTGAGCTGGTTCTTGTGGAATTTCGACCACCACATTGCACCCTGTCCATCGATTGTCCCGTTGTTACCTGAACCCCATGAGATGGCATATATAGAGTCACAGCCAAATCAGATTGCGTCTTCAATCAAATGGAAAAGCAAAAGAACACAGTTCGTTTTTGTTTTAGTTATCCAGGACGTGCTTTCGTCAGGCTCTCAACATTCATTTCTTCAGACAGACAGACAGACAGACTGAATATGAAATGTTTTAGTCTGAATAAACAACGTCTTTCAGACTGAATATTTCTAATTGCTCACCAGTAATGACTACATCTGTTAGGTTTGATCCACCGATGAGGCTAGCGAATCTTCCTCCAATTTTATCCCTCCCTCTTCCATAAGAAGGCAAGGGATCAATGATCGGCCATTCGTTTATGTCCTGCACCACAAAACTTGCTTTGTGTTATCAAAGTGTTGAACTGAAAAACCCCAAATATGTGCTCTGTACTCATCAAGAATAACCGTTAGTCAGTGCATATAAAGTACTATATACAAGTAAAACAAGATCTGATTGTCAGTCATTTTTAGCATTGTTTGCTGTCTGCTGATAATTTAACTTTGTGCAACTAACAACATGATGTGCCCAGGACACCCTACTATATATATCTGAAATGAACTGCTAAAAAAATTGCAATATTTGACAAGACCATATGTACCAATATCTAATTGAAACGTTTTGTCATATCCGGTCAGTTATCGTCATAGAGAAATGTGGAGAGAAGACCAAAACCAAATATAGTAGTATTCATATTGAACCTGTAACCTGTGAGGCGAGGATGACGGCCTCGCTGTGGAGGAAAAGAGTGAAGTGGCTAGTGAGGTTGAAGGGCCCCGTGAGCCACTTCCCGGCGGGCACGTACAGCATAGCGCCACCACCGTCCTCACCGGAGTACTGCGACAGGTTATCCACCGCGGAGTGGAACGCCGCGGTGTTGGAGGTGGTGCCGTCGCCCACGCCGCCGAAGTCCGCCAGCGACGCCGTGTGCGCCCGGCACGCCGGCGCCAGGTACATGCTCTGCTGACCGGTGCCGTGCGCCGGGGACGAGGAAGGCACGTGGTGGCGCGCGGTCACCGCCGCCGACGCGGCCAGGGCCAGGAGGCATAGCGAGCGCAGAATCTGTTCCAGGAAACAGGAGGAGACCATCAGTGCGTGTGCGTGCGCTTTCAGAAATTCCATGTCTGGTACTGTACGTACAGACATGAGCGAGCTGATCTGGTTTGGTGTACTGGACTGGATGGAGTTCGATTTGGGCAAAAAAACTGAACTTTGATTGGAAATTCTCGGAAAACTCTGCGAAATCTTTGGGAGGGGGGAAACGAGACGAGACTAATTCGGAAATCTTGGGCTGTGCATGCTAAAAGTAGCAGCAGCATCTTGTTACAGTAGTAGGCAATTCGAGAAAGATTGTAAGCCAAAAAGATGGCACTTTTCAGTGCGCCATTTCAGCACCTCCATGTCGGGATGAAGAACGCAGAACTAACTAAAAAGGCGTAAACAGAGAGGGTGTTCCGCACTTGCGACTTTGTTTGCGATGAATGACAGAGGAGAGGACGGAGGCAGTGAGTTTCGTACATGGAGGAGCGGCGGCGCGTTGAGGTCGAGCGTTCGCAGCGCCATTGCTGCTGTGCTGGTAACCGCAGTAGGCTTCACTCGTGAGATCACGGGATGATGGAGTGGATTTGGATGGTAGTGGCAGGACGAGCGGCACCCAATTTATAGGAGTCCTTACTGCACTGTTCAGCAGCACTAGCTCCTTCATCATTAGTTAATTTTTAATGTACTAGTAATCTTTTTTTTTTTTGCCTCCTCCTTCTTCATTGATAACTCATTCATTAACGATAAGCTTTCCCTTTTTCTTCTTCTTTGATTAAGATCTCCTTTAATATTGTGGTGGTTCATGCAGTCCACAGCGACCTTTTCCTGCATTTTCGTTTTTTTTACCACTACTAAGTGCCTCCTGTTCTTAAGCATACACTTTTTTTTTACCACTATGAAAAGAAAATAGTAAATTAATAAGCGTATTTGTGTATTTTCAAAGATAACGATAGTTACAGCGACGACACAACTAAAACCATGGAAGGTACGGTAACAAAGGTTTTAATTTACTGCTATATACGGAGTACTGTATGTATATTTTGCTGACTAGCTAGCTCTTTCGGTTGCCTGTATCGCTTTTCACCCGTCCGGGTCCGGCCGGCCTACTTACATGCATCTCCTAGTATATATATATATATATATATATGGATGTCATTTCTTACCTACGGAAGAAGTATGGTTAATTGTTTGTTTGTAAAGAAAAAGGTTAGTTGCTTCAGTTTCATATTGGCTTATTAGCGGTACGGAATACGTGTTTAGAGTCTTAATTTAGCTACAGTTAATTGCCTTGTTTGGCTTCGATCTTGTTATACCTGCTCACCCGTACGTATATTGAAATGAGAGCTGCCCGGCGGTCTATTGTCTTCTTCCTGAATTAATACGTACTCCTTGCTAGCATTATATTAGTAGGCTATGAGCTCTGATCGAGCCTCTGTGAATCACTGAAACTGCCGGCAGTCACGGGGCATATATATATATATATATATATATATATATATATGATACGCTATATATATATATATATATATATATATATATATATATATATATATATATATATAGCGTATCATCAATTAACAACTGGTGAATCGATATATATAGATTGATTTCTGAGATTATTATTGATTGATCTCTCAACAGAATCGATCTCGGTTGATTGACACTGTTCAGTGTCTTTTTCTCAGTGGCCTGGCATCAGTGAATAGTTAGTTATAGTTTAGTCATTATTAATAATAGTACATTATTATTTGGTGTGCTGCGCTTTGGTCGATCGGCTGGGGTGTTTGAAGCAGCTGCTTTCACGTGAAGTCGACAACAGATCGATCGACACACACGTACACATTCCGGCCTGCTGCTGGCGAAATCAGAGGGAAAAAAACAAGGGAGGGTCGTCGTCACGGGTCGCCGTGCGTGCATCTATATATCTCCAATTCCGATGAGGATTATATATGTATGTATATTGTTTGTCGTCGTTGGTTTCAATTCCAATTCCAAGTAGTAATCCCAATATATGCATGGCATGGAGCCATCGATCAGGGCCATGGATCACGGGTTAGCTAGTGGCCTGCCTAGTGCTTGATCTGATAACATGCGTGGCGTGCTGCTGCATTATTGGCATTGGCAGGCAGCCCCCCCACTGAAGAACAGAACGAAGATCGAATATATCACTCACTCACTCACTCTCTCTCTCTCTCTGCTAGCTGGTTAGCTTTCGGCCTTCACATTACACAAACAATACATTATCGATCCCCACCTCACGAGCTGCATTCGGCTCAAGCGTGCGTGCCTGCCTGCAGTGGGTGGGTCGGTGGTGTGGCAGCCCCAACCCCCAACTGTCCACTGTCGACAGACAAACAAAACAAAGAGCACATTCAGAGATGTGGATGGCATACATCTCTACTCTCGCTGCTGTCAAGTCTCAACCTAGCCTCATCCATCAGGCCCTAGATCGATATATTGACTGTGAAATGTGAATTAATTATCATCCACGAATTGAAATAAGATAACTATATATATGTACGCGTACGCACTAGTATATAATAACAGTAGCTTGATATACTATACTCCTATTGCTAGTACGTAGTGGCCTAGTGGGGCTACCTAGCTAGGCACTTTCCGTCCGTCCGTCCGTCCGTCCAAAAGGAAAAAAGGGAAGGCTTAGTTAGCCCCTGTTTAGTTCTTAAAGACTTATTTTAAATTTTTTTAGTCTATTTGAACCAAACATTAGAGATTTATTTAAAATTTTTTTTGAGCTGGGTAGTAGTCTCAAGAAATGAGGTGTCGGGTACGAAGGTAAGGGGTACCCTAAACCCTTCGATAAATTAACGCTAAACATAGCAACTATTTTTAAGGTAGGGACCAGCCCACTACTTAGTAAGGCACGACCCATCGCTCGAGGGCCCCCTCTACACCAGCTGTGGCGACAGGCCGCGGGCCGGCCCACCTCGACGCCGAATGACGGCCGAGGGGTCGGACGAACGACCCCCCGACCCCCACCTCGACGTCAAGAGACGGACCGAGGGGCGAGCGAACGACCCCCCGGCTCCTACCTCGACGATAAATGACAGACCGAGGGGGCGAACGAACGACCCCCGGCTCCTACCTCGACGATAGATGACGGACAGAGGGGCGAGCGAACGACCCCCGGCTCCTACCTCGACCTCTCCGACCCCGTCTCTGCTTCGACCCTACCTCGACGATGAGTGACGGACCAGGGGTCGAACGGACGACCCCCCGACGAGAAGCTCGATTAACCCAACTGCTCCCGGCATGGGTTAAAGTGAAACCACCTAACGACATGGGCGCCCGCGTTTGCTGTCAAATCCGCCAACTCCCCGTCAAGTCCCTGATTCCTGTCAACTGTGCCGCCACTGTCGCCACTACGCGAGTACGGACTTCAGCAGTACCCCTCGGAAAGTGAACAGTGCGACCCTCGACGACGACTTCAGGAATGCGACAGAGCCACGCAGGGCTCGACCCCTCCCTCGACCGGGGGGCTCGACCCCTCTCTCTCCAACAACTCCAGTATGGGGGCCGTCCCATCCGCCCCGTTCCGCTTCAGCCGTGGGATCCGTGCCCGTCTGCGGACGCTGTGCTGCGGCGACTTCTACTGCCGCCATGACCGGGGACGCCAGAAGGACGGGAAGGCCATGCCGCCACAGTGCTCAACGTCTCTCCGCCAACACTGTGCCTCGGACGCGCTACCCATACTGCCACAGTTAGGACCCTGTACCCTCGGACCTCCCCTTGGTCTATAAAAGGGGATGCCGAGGTAGAATAAAGGGGGGATCTGACTGACGGCTGGCTGGATCCAAAAATCTCCGAGACTTCAGTACAGACTCTGCCACTCCACGCATACACACCCCGCCACTCGATCGACCTCTCGGGTGGCAAACCCTGTGTAACACAGCTTGTACCCCCTGTACGAGCACGTTTTGGGTGCGAGGTAATACAAGTCATCCTCCCCGCTGGACGTAGGACCTTCTTTGCCCGAACCAGGATAAACCTTGTGTCCATCTTGCATCACGTCTGAGAGAGGGAGCACGCGATATACAAATTTACTCGTTGGTGGACTTGACCCCCGAGTCATAACACCGACATGAGGCTTATGGAGACATTAGGACTTTTTATTAAGTCTGTGTTTTAGTCAGGACTAAAGAACCAAACATAGCCTTAGTTAGTTAGTTAGTTCTGCATTATACGTGGCCATATATAGGGCCGGGGTTTGTGGCTTGCTTGCATGGCAGCGCCCGGGCTTAGCTAGGGATCGGGCCACCTGCAGACCGATAGATAGGTGGTGGTGCTGTTTTCCATCACAAATTCAAAATCCAAAATCCCTACTATTTTAAATTTTAAAATCTAGTATACAAAATATTTTAAGGGAGTGTTTAGTTCTAATCAAAGTTTAGCTTATTTTGGATTCCAATGATGAGGCTAGCTTGGGAGGGTGGCATACAAACCAATGTAAAGTTTTGGTTCATTTTGGACTCTTGAGTCCAAAATAAAAAAAAATGGAGAATAAGCTACTTTTTGCCAAAAGATTTGGGTGGTATTTAGTTTTATTTTCCAAAATAATGAGTCAAAACATAAAATATTTTGGATTCTTGGAGGAACTAAAGAGGGCATAAGGCACTGTTTGGCATGATTTAGGGCCTGTTTCGTATAGCTTTCTTTTTTTGTCAAACAACTCTTTTCAAAACAACTTAATTTGTTTTTCTTCCTCTCTTGCAATGATATGAAGTGAGATGAAACTAAAAATAGTAACGCGCTTATCACAATTTTATCTCTCTTTCTCTCTCATATTCATGTATAATCATAAAGTTGTTGGTGAAACTGTTTTAGAAAGCTATTTTGTCAAGCTCGTCCGTCCGCCGATCTCCCAAACTCGACATGCATCTCGCGCCGCCATGCATAAATGCATCATAAGTGTATATGACGGTGGTGGCCGGGAGCCAAACCAATTAGCCGGCCGCCCGCCCGCCCTTTTTATCCTTCCACATGCATGTGCACACAAATATACATATATATCCATCGTTGACGACGAAAAAACAAACAGCGCGCGCGCACATGAACGAATTCGAACTCAATCCAATTGTGACCTGCACTCATCCCTACATCACACATTTCCTCTCCGGTCGATTATCGCCTGTAAATTTCAGTATAAATATAATTCTAACGACGAAATTGAACTACGACATGCATGCATGCGTGCGTGCACTTTACTTGCACGCATGGACCCGCCGGTCGTTGGCAGCCACATGTTTCCATTTATTCTTTTGCTGCTGTTCCCATCTCGATCTCTCTTCACTAGAGTTTTTGTCAGCATAAAGAGTGGACAATACGTGGCAGCCGCTAGCTAGTTAACCCAAATTGCATGCCTCCTCTCAGGCTTTGAGGGTGTTTAGTACTGCTCTAAATTTCATCGTCGAGAAATTTTGGAATTTATATATAGATCATCCCTTTATTATGTGTTTTTATAACTCCAATATTTTTTCTTACATGACAGTTGTGTAAAGTTGAACCTGTTTTGCGAGCTTAAAAATGTGAAATAATGGAGCAATCCTAAACACCCGGCCGTATATATATATATATATATATATATATATATAAAATATATATATATATATATATATATATATATTTATCATGATGTATAGTATTTGGTTGTTGTAGCATGTGATGATACTATTTTTTTTTTGAGATTATACAGAACGCTCAACACGCACGTCCACTCACCCCTATGAACACATGTACGCAAACCCTACCCCTATGAGCACCTTCGAAGGACTAAGCCGACAAATCTTAAAGTTCACGAAGTCACCACAGACGCCTCGCATGTCAACCGCGAGACGATGACCAAAATTGGCGACATATGGATGGAGCCACTACTTGGCAAGCAAATGAAAAGTGTTTGGCTCCTCAACCAAATTAACACGCCCGGATAAATCTTACCTCGATCAGCTACCTTCATTGTTATTCCTTTTTGAAAAAAATCCCTTCTCTCAGTGGTTGAGAAATGGGCGACGGATCAAAACTAAGATGTGACGCGCACCGGGTTTCAATATGCGTTATTTATATGGCATTTTCATTTATGCTCAGCTCTATTTTGATTTCTAAATTGTTGGATCCCATTACACTAATCTCATTTCTTTGGTACTGCTCTTCTCCTTCGATCTCCTCCTCCTACACACACTCTTGATGTGACAAACACCCTTGCCATCACTAGACCTGAGCACAAGTCAGGTCAGACTGGGTCTACAAAATGCTCGACTAATTTTGAGCCTCGAATTTGTGTCCAGTCAGCTTTGTTGGTGAGTAGGTTCAAGCCTCATAATTGGGGCCAGGCTCGAGCATATGCAGGTCGACCATAAGTTTTCAATATAAAAGTAAATCAAAACAATGTTTTGAGTTGTGCTCGGGATAAAAATTTGTGTTCTAGTTAGTGAACCCTATGTCCAAGCCCTGCCCAATTAGACTGGGACGCTCGAGTCAAGCCCATGGCCTAGCCGACCTATTTTTTGCACTTTTGCTTAGGTTTAGTCATGATATGGTACAATTTTGTCTAAGTGTCATGCTGCATTCATCGTCATTTCTGTCTCGACCCTAGTAGTACCTGTTCTTCGCCATCAGGGCAGTGATACCTCGATGACTCAATGACACCTTATAGTCTAACATACGACTCACTACCATCATTGATCACAACGGTGCAGACAGGGACTAGAGAGGGCATGCGCCCCTCTAGTGGCGGGCGCAGGATTTTAGGGCTGGGTATTTAAAATATATAGTGGTACGGTACTTTTTTTTTGCCAACCAAATGGCTATTTGGGCATGCATAATGCCATATAATTAAAATATAGAAAATATATAACCCATAATTGAGCACAAAGTTCATATATTCACGGTACTGCATATCCAAGAATTTGAGCATACATTAAAATTGTTCAACATAAAAAAGGTAAATAATTCAACATAACAAAGTTGCAACATATGGAATACATAGTCTATCTCTTGTTGAACCTCAACTTGTGAATGCTTTTTCTTTGCAACAGCTCGTTCCAGAAAACTCCTCAAATTTGTGGTGTTACTCTTTTTTCTCTTCATACTCCTAAAATTAAATCAAGAGACTAGACTAAATAATTTGAGGACAAATTGCTATCAATAAGAGGCTAAGACCCCTTCTAACAAGTAACAAATTGAACAGGAATTTAGGATTGGGAAGACTGAATTCAACTTACATGCAGTTCAGTAGACACTAGTACTAGTTCACTACTTCCGTGTGCCCCTGTTTGTCGGTGTAACACCCGAAAAATTGAATTTTGAAAATAGATTGAATTTTATTTAATTTGAATTTTTGTGCTCATGAAAATATAGGAAACTAAAAACTTTTTATCAAATTAAAAGTAACCTAGGGTTTAGCAAAGTGTTTGTGCATTCATACCCTTGCATATCTTTGTGTTGAGTGGTTTTTTTTCAAACCTAAGCAAGAAAAAGGAATTTCAAAATGCTTTTAAAAATGGATTTAGAAAATATTTTCAGCAAAAGAAAAGAAAAAGAAATGAAAAACCTCCCCCTCTTCCTTTCGCCCTGTTGGCCCGAAAGCCCAACTGGCCACTCCTCTTCCTCCCCCCTCTCTCCGCATGGGCCTCCCCATCTCGGCCCACACGCTCACATCCTCCGCATGGGCCTCCCCATCTCGGCCCACACGCTCACATCCCCCTCCACTCCTTCCTCGGCCCAGCGCATTGCAACCCGAGCAGGAGCTCCTCCCTTCCTCTCTCTGACTGCCACCCCGGACCCACAGGTCAGCGCCTTCGTCCTCCTCAAGCTGTTCCCAATCGGGACTCTGTCGAAGCAGAGTCCGGCTCCGCCCCGAGAGCCTCCTTGGCGTGCGCGCCCGACTTCCTCCCCTCTTGGCTGCTATAAATAGCAAGCAGGCCCGCTCCGCACCGCCTCCCGCAACCCTAGCGCCGTCATCACCTCACCTTGAGCCGCCACGCTGCCACCATTGTCGGCTCCGCCGAAGAAGCTTCCACCGCCGAGCTCTCACGCTGTTCCACCGTCCCTCTAAGCTCCGCATAGAGCTCTGCATTGTCCTTGCGAAGTCGTAAGCGGCGTTTTCCGCTCCCGTCAGTGCCCTTTGCTCGCTCTCTGAGCTCTTCCGACGAGCACAAATTGCTGCCATCCGCCTCCTTCCGTGGCCGACCGCCACCGTGCCTCCCCGGACTCCGATTTGGTCTTAGGTGAGTTCGCCACCTTCTCCTCTTTCTCCCTGTGCCATCCCCTACCGAAACCGTGACCCGTAGGCCCTACTTCCCTCGCGCCGGTGAGCTCTGTGCGGGCCTCCATGGAGAACCGCCGTGCTCTTCACTGTTCCCGGCCGGACTCCCCCCCTCCACTCCACCCCGATCTAATCTAATCCATCCATCCGCGATCCAACGACCCACAGCCCTTGATACCCCTTCGGTTGGGCGTTTTGCTAAAGAGCCCCCGGTTTTCTTCCCCTCTCAACCCGCAGTCCAGAGGCGTAGTTCCCTTTTACGCTTTCTCCTTCGTAAAGCGTATTTCCTTTCGGTATTTGATTTATTCAAAATAAAAAGGAAATCTATATTTACAGAATTGCCACTTGATTTCAAAACCCTATATCTCTCTCGTTTTAAATCCTTTTTGACCCTATATCTCATCTATGTTAAATACTTTTGAAAATAAAGTTTCAATTAATCCTTTTTAATGAATTAATTTTATATAGAAAATCATGTTTAATTTATAACCTCTACGTTCTAGATCCGTTTTGTCCCGTTCTAGTTGCGTTGGTTTCGTAACGATAAGATCTACGTGGTAGTAACAGTATAAAACATGTTCTCTTCTTTAAAGTAAAATGATAATTGATTAATCTATAAGCAATGGTTTTCCAATTAAAACAAATTAGGGTTTCCATCTCGGCTTTTCATAAAATAATATATACCTAGTTTAATCTTGTTTTCCAAGAAAATATAATGTGAATTAATTCAGTTTGGGTATTTCTCTGAAGTATCCAATACATGCTTTTTGTATAGATAAAATAAATGAAGCCTAGTTTTCTTTTTAAAGCTAATCTTTCGATAGCCGTATCTTTTCCGTTATAGATCCGATTAGCGTGGTTCTCGCGTCTGTGTGATCGTAGAGATCCCTAGTTTTCTTTTAAAAACCTTTCTCATTGATTGGTGTATTGTTCTAAATTAGATCTATTGTATGTTATGTATGTTTGTTCAGCTGCTTGTGTGGTGCTTATGATCTTGTCCAATCGGTGAGTGTTACATGGAGATCAAGAAGAAGCCATCAGAAGTTTGAGAATCAGTTGAAGAAAGGATATAAGCATTTAAGGCATATATACATGGGATCTTCCTTGTTGTCCTATTCACCTTAAATACTTAATTCATATGCATGTGTCTACCTTGTTACCCGTGAGGATTACCTAGATTTGATATCCTGTGCCTTGTTACCTTTGAGGGTTTGCATATGGGTAGCTTATGCTAGTGCTCATAAAGAATAACCGTGATCTTGTAACTTGACTAATGATATATGCAATAACGATAAAAGATGACTTTTTAGCAACGTGGACTATAGGTGGAACATCAGGAACTCACACATGTGTTCTCACTCATAGGGATATTTCTGTAAGAGATTACCCCGAGAAAACAGTACTACCATAAGCTAATGGGCTCTGGCTTGACTCAGTATTAGGCTGTTGCTAGTTTGTGGCAACTTACCCGAGAGGGCGCAAGAAGGGATCTGAGAAAGTGGGGATTTGGCCTGCCGAAAGGTGCACTGCGGTGACTTCTGGGAGGGGAGTTCTTACAATCTCGTTAAAGAAAACTTGTAGCGGGTTGTTACCTATTAGTGGAATCTGTGAACGGTCTCGTAGTGAACCTTGCCGACCTTCCTTGGTAGAGGGTTAAGAGGCTGATCTCCTTGGACGAAAGGGCAATTCACGACTTATGGGTAAAGATGTACACCTCTGCGCAGAGTTAAAAACTATCATGATAGCCATGCTCACGGTTACGAGTGGCTTGGGCTCCTTACTGTGTGATGTCCTTATGTCATGGCTCATCAGTTGTTATTTGTTATTGATTATTGTGACTTGTTCATATAAGCATTATATCTTGTTCACCTGATCATGTGGTTATTTGGGCTTATGATGAACTTGATGCTACTCAACTGCTAAAATTATGACTTATTAAAAGCTGATGCAGTTAAACCCGTGTCTATCCTTTTTGAGCCTCATGAACCCCATGTTATCTTGTTGAGTACGACATGTACTTACGCTTGCTTTATTTTCAATACTTGGATAAAAATCCCGGATGGGTACTAGATTGCAAGAGTCTCAAGCAGTTAGGCTTGTGGTTAACCAGTCAGTTGGTCCCTATGGAGTTGGAGTCTTCACCCGAAGTTCGGAGTCGTCTTTCCGCCAATTGTTGTGCTAAGGTTATCCTTTAACCTTATATGTTATATATTTAAGTATTGTCTTTTGATACTACTTTCTTCTGTGACTATATGTGAGAATTGACTTACTGGGCTCACATATGGTGTATATCTGGTTTTGTTCTTAAAACCGGGTGTGACAGTTGGCCGGTTGCCGCTGCTTGCCTGTGGTTGCGCTGCGCTGCTGGCCTGCTGTGTGCTGGTTGCTTGCCCTTCCTGCCGTCCTGCGCCGCTGCTCCTCGGCCTCTTAGCCGCCGCGGCTCGCCTGCTAGTGCTAGAGCTAGGGTTCGTCGATGCGCAGTGCAGGATTGAGAATTTGGAGCAGCGACTAGAGACAGAGCGAGGCCGCGTGCGTGAGGCCGATTTTGGGCCGCGCTGGGCCGCTCAGCCTCGTTGGTGGGAGAGAAAATGAGTGAGAATTGGTCCTATTTTCTGTACAAGTATTCAGAATAGTTGTATTTTTGTTTTTTCAAATACAAACTTTTATAAACCATTGAATATAAGTGCCCCCCCTCCCCAAAAAAAACTTTGATGCTTTCACTATATCCTTTAATTTGCCATGTAAAAATAGAGTAAATGAGCCTTATCGATGTTTGTCCCTCCTAATCTTAATTTCTAGCTTGGCCACTGATTGATGACTACAACATTTGCTCCTCTAAGCTCTATGGTGAATCCAAATCATGAAACTTTACAAATCTAACCCTCGGCCATAATGTTACTCTAATTTAACGAAGCCGTAGGAGTAGCTTATAAGTGAGGATGAATGTGCACCAAACATGAAAGAAATGACGATAGAGCAGGTAAAAAACATTAGCTTTTTCATATGCACGGTGAACTCAAGCGTGGAGGGCGCAAAACCGTCATATCGTACTAAAAGAAAAGGAAGTACTCTCTGTATTCCAAATTACAAAGTATTTTGGTTGTTTAATTTGTAACATGTATTATGTATCTAGACATGACGTGTATTTTGAATAGCAATAAATGTATATTGAGAAGTTAAAATGACTTAAAATTGGGAGCTAAAAGAGAGATAGAACGAAAACGTAAAACAAGAACAGCGCCATCCAAAGTGTAAACTGCCTGCGTGGACCCAGCCGGTGATCGTCCGACAGGTGGGCCCGGTTCGTCATCCGCTCCGGCAAAGAGGTCGGACTACGGCAAAAGGCCTGTGTCTTCCAGCGATCTCCGGCGGCGAGGGGCCGCGCCGGGGGATGGGCCAGGATGTGGTCGCGCACGTCTACGACGTCGCCACCGCCGGCTCCGACACCACCGTGCTCCATATCAACCGCTTCTTCAAGGACGCCATCGGCCTCGGTGGCATCTTCCACACCGCCATCCAGGTCATCCATTCCCTTCTCCCAATCCCATCACCATTTTTTCTCCATTTGGGATGCCTGTAACGCCCGCCAAAGATTGGATCTCGACGCCAGCGGATTCGTCTTCGGGAGAGATAGGAATCGGTTCTTTTTTTATATAGTGGCCATTCCTTGGTTGATGCGTCCAATTGTTTTTTTTTTACCCCCAAATCTTAATTCAATGCTGTTGGTACTGAATGGAGGACGATTATGATTTTTCGTTGGAACTGACAAGCGTACAAACTGTGCTTCTGATACATATATCATATATGTAACTGCTAAGCCAGTAGGTCACCATTTAGCCTGATACAGTGCTCCTTGTAACTATAATTCTCACTGGGAGCTTGGAGATTTCCTATTAAGCCAGTAGGATTTAATGCAGCCTTGTGGTAAAAGGGAGAGATCTCTGTGTCATCCTAGCGATGATGCAACGAATTGTGAAAAAAAAAACACTCCTTATTCTCTATGATCATTCCCCTCCTGGTTCTGTGAACTGCTTAGTTCCTCCTGGCCCTCTAGAATGAGCACTGATTGTTAGGCTCCTTCACTGCTCTCTTTAATGATTTTTTGTAGGTTCATCCCACAAAACTAGTTATTCGTGGTATCAATGAGTTTATTTGTGATTGGATTCCTAGCAACTGACTATTCATTTGTGGATGCTTATTGTTGAGGCTAACTCCTGAGCATCTTGACTAACAGGTGTACGGTGACGAAGAATGGTCATTTGGCTACTGCGAACGTGGCACTGGGGTTTTTAGCTGCCCCCCATGCAAAAATCCCATGTACACTTATCGCGAGTCCATAGTGCTGGGGAAGACCAACTGCTGTATCCTCAAGGTAAATCAGATACTAAGGGAACTGAGCTGGGAGTGGCCTGGACAGTCATATGAACTCCTGTCAAGAAACTGCAATCACTTCTGCAACACCTTCTGTGAAAAGCTTGAAGTGCCGAAACTTCCAGGTTCTTATAATTCCTTACCATTTGACTCAAAAACAAATTATTTGGTCGTTCCTTGTCTTTAATAGCTGCTGAAATCTAAACCCTTTATTTTGAACTGAAGCTCAATCACGAAGCATATTCGAAATTAAACTGGTTTATGACTCCAAAGTGATTGGTTTTGTGCAGGTTGGGTCAATCGATTTGCAAATGCGGGTGATGCTGCTCTAGAGGTCGCTGAAACTACAGCAGTAAAGGTATTCATACTGAACTTTTCTGAGAGTTTATGTTTTCTCTTTAAATTTTGTCATCTCCTGTTGTACCATTGGAATTTGATGTATTTTCCCTCTCAAGTTATGTGTATCTTCTAGACTTTTGGGTTCAGCATCTCACTCTTTGAAAACTTGACAGCAAGTCTGACCATCATGTTAACCAAACTGAAACAGAATGAAGAAGACCCAGAAATTAACGTTCATTCTTTCTAGCGGGAGGAAATCTGATAGAAAATTGTTGTGGTACACTGTCAGGTTGTGTTGGAAATATATTTCTTAAAAATCTTTATGCAAAGGAATTTATGCCATTATGTGAAACAGTAGCAATAGGCTTATCCATTGGCAATACTGTTCAAATTAAATTAGTTTGTCAAATTGGCACATACTGAATTTCATCGATCTTTTTCTCTGCACTCAGCTGAAACAAGCGAAAAAGGAAATTGTGACTGCATGCAAAGCAGCCTCTACATTTTTGACTGGCACATCGTCAAGCTCCTCATCAAATGCGGAGGATACCAGTGGCTCAACCTCGACAGGAAATTCTCTTTTCGAGGGGACATGGATCAAAAGTATCGTCGGCATGACTATGAAGCCGTCAAAGAGTCTAGTCTGCATAGATAGTTCAGATAGCGACAGCTCTGAGAGTGAATCCGAATCAGATGACGATCAGCCTAATAGCGATGACAACGATGAGCAACAAGAAGCTAAAGATGCGACGCAGGAGCAAGGCACGAAAAATCAGAAGAACAAACCACGGGGCCGTTCATGAAGCTCACTCACACTAATACCGCAGAGAGAGGAAAGACCTCCTCTACCATACTGCCGTTTTCTGATAAACAGATTACACAGGGAGCAAACCTACAGCAGAAACTAACTTTACAATTTTGTCTCGTTCATTTCTGATTGAGAGCTGGGAGCGGCGAAAGGGCCCTGAGGGGTGCGGAAGCGATGGAGCGCACCACAATGTGTGCAATCTTGAGCTTAATTTGCCCGCGCCGTGGGAGCGGGCGAACTCTCCTTTGCCTTTCGGCCCTGTAAACTCTGATGAGACGAGTGGCGCTAGCTTTCTCCGCCATCTTTGTCAAACTTAGGAGAGATTTGTTCTGTAGAGGGTATAAGCAGACGGTGGAGGAGATATGAGAGAGCTGGTTGCACTTATGCTTAATTTCGTGCTACTGTGGTCTATTTATAGACAGTCCAGGAGTTTATCTGAACATAAGACATGACAGCTAAATTCTTGTTTCTGTGTTGTATCAACGGAATGCTGCTCCTTATAATAATCCTGCAGTGTCTGTAGGTATGAGAAACCACTGCTGGTGTGTGTGTGTGTGTTTTCAGTCATGATTGGTCTGTTTGTCCGTGTGCCCGAATCTGCAAATCTTTGACTTGTTGCTGTCCATACGCGTCTCTTTGCAGCATGGAGCAGACACGTATGCATCCTATGAAGAACAAATGATTGGCTTGATAGGTTACTATGACATTTGGCACCTCACTTCTTTTGATGCCATGTACTATACTCCTCCTGTATGTATACTCGAAATGCATGGAATTGTTGCCAACCTGGTAGGTATGAGCCCAAAACCTGAATATCTGTTGATTAACAGAAGACGCATTTGTGACTATATATATTTTTCTTGGCGGCAGCAGATTGAGATGAGAACCAAGCCAAAAGAAAACAAAAAATAAAAATAAAAACAAAAGCAAAACAGACAAGAGGACAAGTGCCACCTGTGATGTGTGCATGTATCAATCAGAATCCTGAGCTTGTGAGGAGCAGAGAAATGGTGCCAGGCTGTGGTGCCCCCCAGACCTGAGTGCCCTGCCGCTGCACGCGAGAGACGGGCATTTGGGATTAGCAGGAGCGGTTACAAGCAAGAGGCAGTCTCCTCCATCTTTAGCGCTAATCATTTGCATTAGTTTTGCCATGATCCTTGTGTGCCAGGCAGAGGCAGTTGCAGACTTGCAGTCCGGCCTTACCTGTGACAGGCTGATTGGCCCTTGATTGCTTGAGATCCGATGGAGAAGAAGAAGAAAGAAGCTTCCTGGACCTTTTGCTCTCTGTCTCTCGTTGTGGTATTTGTTTCAGTATCACGTCGCTTTCTGAAACCCATTCATTTGTAGACGTGTTTACAGTCTTCATACAGCTGACTGATGCTGCAACTTCATCTTCTCCGATGATTGCATCATGGTTTATCTTTTTTCTTTGAAAAGGAACTTTTTTTATGATGATGAAAGAAATGAGTAGTAGTCATGCAGTACTAATCAAGGTTAGATGCTGACATGAACTGATGATGTGCATCGCCGGCGAGAAAACATTTGGGAATTGGTGGAACGGACAGGGGCAACTGACAAGTGGCAGGATGGCCACACTGACATGCAGCCGAATGTTGGTTTTTGGTCCAGGTTCGGCCGCCTGCATCTTTGGAGTTTTGGATGGATTCAGTCAGCTTGCTTGGGTATCTTGACGCTCGTAGTCGTAGATTAACAAAAATGTTTTTTCCTCTAAAAAGAAGAAGAGCGAAAACGTCCTATTTATTATATATACGTATAAATCCTTTGTTGTGAAGAAGGAAACGAAGAAAATAAAGGTCACAAACATTTTTGCCGTCATCTATCAGCAGAACAAAACAAAGATGACCATGAAACTCCATGTCACTTTCTCCATGGGAGAGAACAAAAAACTGTGCCAAAAAAGGACAGGTAAAAAAGATACAGTAGGAGCAGGAGGAAAGGGCCGGCCGGCCGGCCGGCAGCATCAGCACCGGTGTCCAGCTAGCACAACTAGATGCAACGAAACACTTGGCGCGCCCAAACAGGACAAAGAGGATTTTGTTTCGGGTGAGGTGGGGGCATGGCGCCACCAGCCGCTCAGGCTCAGCTCCTCCTCACCAGCCACCCATCGCCGTCGCAGCACCGTCGCCGCCTCCACCGCCGCCCGCTGCCGCCTCGCCGACACACCTTCGCCATCCAGCAGCACTACAACGGACACGACAAGTGGGGCACCTCGTCCTCCCCTCGCCTTCGCCACGCTCTCCGCCCGCCCGGCGCCACCGCCGCCGCACCAGTGACCATCGCGCCCGGCGATCACTGGGGCAACTGGGCCTTCCTCCTCTCCGCCGCCGCGTTCGGCACATGGTAAGCCTAAGCCAGCCAGAGACCCACCCACCGGAGCACTGCATCTACGCCGATGACCGACTAACCTGAGCTTGCCAACTGAATGAATGAAGGGCGGAGGAGAACACGTCGTGGGGCGCGGCGCTCAGTGGGGCACTGGTGAGCATCATGGCCGGCCTAGCCGCAACGGCCATCGGCCTCATCACCCCCGGCGCGCCCGCGCACGACGTCGTCATGGAGTACCTGCTTCCCGCCGCCGTCCCGCTCCTGCTCCTCGGGGCCGACCTCCGCCGCGTCGTCCGCACCACCGGCGACCTCCTCAAGGCCTTCCTCCTCGGATCTGGTCTGGTTGCAGTCTTGCTGACAACAAAAAAAAAATCGCATCTTTTTTCCTTTTCCCTTTTCTTTTCGTTCAATCAATCAATCGAATGAATGAATGAATGCTGAACATTTTGACGTGCAGTTGCAACTGTAATCGGCACGACGGTGGCGTATCTTCTGATCCCCATGAGATCACTGGGCCAAGATAGCTGGAAGATCGCAGCTGCACTCATGGGCAGCTACATTGGAGGAGCGGTGAACTACGTGGCAATCTCGGAAGCACTAGGCGTGACGCCATCCGTGCTCGCCGCCGGCGTAGCAGCGGACAACATCATCTCAGCGCTCTACTTCATGGCGCTCTTCTCACTATCCTCAAACATCCCAGCAGAGCCGCCCATCAAGAAGAAGACATCCACGCCGTCGATCCCGAACAACGACTCCGACGGCCAGCGGCGTCGGTTCGTGCTGAACGGCGGCGCGGCGGTGGCGCTATCGTTCATAATCTGCAAGGCGGGGTCAGCGATGGCAACGCGGCTGGGAATCCAGGGCGGCACGCTGCCGTTTGTCACGGGTCTGGTGGTGTTCCTGGCCACGGCGTTCCCGGGGGTTCTAGGTAAGCTGGCCCCCGCCGGCGAGTCGCTGGCGCTCATCCTCATGCAGCTCTTCTTCGCCGTCGTTGGGGCTAACGGTAACGTCGTGGATGCTGTAACACGGGCGCCCAGCGTCTTCGCCTTCGCGCTCGTCCAGGTGTCTGTTCACCTCGCCGTCGTGCTTGTTGCTGGAAGAGTCATGGGGTTCGACAAGAAGCCGCTCCTCATCGCCTCTAACGCTAACGTTGGTGGGCCCACCACCGCGGCTGCTATGGCTACGGCTAAAGGATGGACCTCGCTCGTCGTGCCTGGAATCCTTGTTGGTATCTTTGGGATCTCCATTGCCACGTTTCTTGGTATCGGATATGGCATGTTCGTGCTCAGAAGAATCTGCGGCTCATGAACAACAATTTCTTCTCGTTTCGTTGTCGTCGTCCAGCGATCCGATATGTGATTTTCTGTGCCTGTCGCACACTAGAGTTGAATTTTAAGATTTCTTTCGCTAGAGTTCTTAAACTTATGAAATTTTTACTTATATATAGGTGGATCTATTTAGACAGTGCGTAGTAATTTGCAATTTTGCATTCGCTATTGTGCGACAGTGCGTAGTAATTTGCAATTTTGCATTCGCTATTGTGCGACAGTGTGGACAAGTATACACTTCCAAGTTCGAATTTACAAATTTTAGATAAAAACATTCTATGTGAATGTGAAATTTGAAAATAACTAAATCAAAGCAAAACGAGAAATCAGGCCCATTCAAAATGTACGAGTTGAAATTTGGAAACTTTAGATAAACCATCCAGTGTTACTGTGAAATTTGAAAAATAGCCAAATGAAAGCAAAACATCATCAGTGCCTATTCAGAATCTCATTCTGAGTTCCACCCACGGCATTCAGCGTCTAATGGCCAGTGAAATAGAAAACAGCAACTTCAAAGCATTTCCTGGGTACATGAAGTCATTGCCTTTAGAAAAGTGCAAAGAAATTTATAGGAAAAACACAGGAACCGGAAAAATTCCTCATTCCACAACACATCAGTGCCCATACAGAAACTCAAAGATGGTGAAACGGGAGCTTAATGGCCTATTGAAATAGAAAGCAGCAAGGGCTAAGCCTTTTCTGGTACATCGATCCTTGACCTTTTTAGAAATAGAATATAAACTCAAAATGAGAAGCAGGCAACCTGGCAATCCAATCAAATACACAAATTAAGTTAATAAGCCTCTCATTTCATTTCAACCACAAACACTGGCAGTCAACTATCTTTAGGGAATGACAAACAAGGTTCATATTCTTAAACATTGAAGACAATATGTAGGATAAGATAGCATGCTCCATAACACATCCTAACCAAGTACAAAATTCAGTCTCAGAAAAATGCAACTCAAACGATAATAGTGACATGGCAGGCAGATGTAGCCCTTCTGGATCATATCCAGGCATTTTAGCTACTTGTCGTCACTCACTGCTCCTCTTCGATCACGCCCTTGTCACTCACATAGATACCATCCAAGAACTTTCTGATATCCTTCTTCTTGACATGGCATTTCTGTAGAGAACAATGGAGAAAACTTGTTCAGTCAAACAAATAATAGTACATCAATCCACTAGTAATAATGTGAATCATATAACAGCAAAATCAGAACTAGTAAATCCATGATGTACTTCAGAGCAAATCAAAAAAATCAAAATACAAGCAGAAACCATGTGTAAAATATCATGATATCAGCAAGAGGTACAAACTGCCTACTGAATTCATCACATAGATAATCTATAGCATGTGCGATTCCACTCAGTCTAAGATCAATCACAAGGTGATTGATGTTACTAAATATACACAGAGCCTTAAAATGCCTAGACTTGTTGAGAGCACATTAACCCTAAACTAAAATTGCTAAACACATGGATGACGAATACATATGGACTGCAGTTCTTGTTTGTATTTGATCTGACAGCACAAGTGCCATATGAACTTCAAATGTGATCTACCTATACACATTTCAAGCCAAAACCACCTGGCTTCTAACATTTAAGCACAGCCAACGTGATAAAACTTCACCATTCAATATCAGATTACTACATTCAGCTAAATCAGAATTACTTGCTTCATCACAGAGCAATAAGAGGATGATACTGCAGCTCTACCACATAAAAGCACACCTGATACTGCATCTAGCAGCTACCTTTCATTACTACTAGTAAGAGATGACAAGCGATGGGCAGGCGTGATGCAATCAATAGGTTAGGTATTCACCTGGTTGATCAGAGCGGCGGAGCGAGAGACAAGCTCGATGTCGTTGCCGTCGAGGACGAGCTCATCCTTGACCTTCTCGGACCGGAGGATGGTCACGCCCTCAAGCATGTCCACCTTCCTGACCTGATCGATCACGGGATCACAATGAACACCAACAAGTCAGAACACATCACAACCCCCGCAGATCTGATCTGATCTGATCTGCTGCGCCGCGCCACGGCGCTCGAACGAAGAAAAACAAAGATAGATGGATGGGTACCTTCTTCTCGCCGAGGAAGTTCCTGATCTCGATGGCGGTGTTGGTGTTGGTGATGGAGGCGTTGATGGGGAAGTGAGCGTAGACGAACCTCATCTTGTAGCGGTACCCCTTGGTGACACCCTTCATGAGGTTCTCGATGTGGGAGATGGCGGTGCGGATGGCGGCCATGGTGCGGCGGGTGCCGAACCAGGCGTCAACCTTGAGCTTGCGCCCGCCTTCCTGCAGCTGGAAGTCGAGGTTGAGGTGCTTGAAGTTGCGGGTGAGCTTCCCGCGGGGGCCCTCCACCGTCACCATCTTGGCGGCCACCGTCACCGTCACGCCCTCTGGGATGTCCATCGTCTCCGACGCCAGGATCGTCTTCATCTTGCCCGGTGATGATGCTTTCCTCCTCCTCGGGCGGGCGGCGGGCGGCGGAGGAGAGGAGAGGAGAGGGTTTGCTTGTGTGCGCGAAGGAACGGCGGCGCGCTGAGGGCGAGCCTTTTATTGAAGGGGGCGGTGACGGGTAGGGTTTTGTGGTTTGATCGGGAGATCTCCACCGTCGGATCGGTGGCTTAGGGTTCCTTTGTTTGTGGGCCACGGCTACTACTACTGGGGCATTCGAATGGGCTTTCGGACCATATGGGCTGCAGAGTGGATGCCTCATAGAAATATTTGGTTGGTCGACCTGGGCCTTGTACCTTGTTGTTATATGGGCAGGCTTATTTTGGTCCACCTGGACTTGTACTACCTTCTTGTTATTTTGGACAGGCTTATTGCTTATCAGGCGTACAAAGTCTGAAGGAGAGTGTGTTTGGTGAGATTATATGAGCTGGTATAAAAAAAAATACTGAGATTTTGTTTTGTGAACTATACGAGTTGATGTAATTTGTCTACTTGTGAGACTGGCGTGTGGAGCCCACCAACCTTATGTTGCTGTTATGGCCATCCAAACACGCATTCTGGCAGTGTGAATGTGTTGAACCAAACATATCGCCAAGAGCATGGGCCTAGCAACGATAGCAGCACGACAACGGAAGGTGGGTAGTCAAGAAAGTATTCACTGGCCCTGCAAGAGGGCTTGGCTATACACAACGAGCTTTTATCTATGGGGTTTCAGGGTAGCCAATAAAAGTTTAATGTTTTTAGATCCCTCAAAGAGTATCCTGATTAATTACTACTTCCTCCATCCCAAATTATAAAATGTTTAATTTTTTTACACCAAGTTTGACTACTTGTCTTATTAAAAAATATGTGTACAAAATATCACGATAAACACTTCTTTTACCGTGGTTTGTTTTATTAATGAAATTTCTTCAAGGATGACTTAAATTTGACTTTTTATATATACAATTTTTGAATAAGACGAGTGGTCAAACTTAGGATAAAAAAGTCAAACGTATTATAATTTGGGATGGAGGAAGTATGTTATAGTTTTCTTAAAAAGGAATAAACTAGCTATTATAAGTCAAAAGAACAAAGTGAGAATTAGGGTCTTATTTAACTAGGACAGTGTCAATAAGTTGTTTTAATTGTTTTGACCAACAAGGCCATAATTGGAAATCCAACTACAAATAAAAAAGAAAGCAATGAAAAAAACATAAACATAATAAAAAAACTTACACAAAGAATAGTCTGCCTCACACATAACTAAACAAATGGCAAACCAATATACCATCATGACATTACTGATTTTGTGACACCCTACTAAAGTGTGCCATCGAAACTCACCCGCTACATCAAGTCCTGAAGCTCACTTGCCCCACTCTAGAAGTAGCAGCTTTTCCCGATCTATTCCTTTCCTTGCTTTCCTCCTACCAAAACATGTTACTAGTACAAAATGTTCCACCGTTAATCTTCTCTAACATGGGTGGATCACAGGTACCACTCTCACTTTCACACCTACCTTCCTAGGCCTCTCTTCCACCTCTTTCTCCCTACATGTATCGAGTTCCAATCCCCTTGAACTACAGAAACCACAACAATGGTGGTGGGCGGTTACAATCTCCTATATTTTCTCCTAATATGTCAAAACATTTTTCCCTATCCCCTTGATCCATATCTCTATCTCTCGTTGCCATCTGTTCTCTATGTTCAAGACTACAACACCAATAATAAGCCAACGATTCTAGTGGTATCGACAGACCCAACCACCAACTGAATTAGGCTTAAGACTAGTTATCTAGCTTGATTTCATCCTTATTATCACAATGGCATTCATCTTAAAAGAGTTTGGGACCGTTCAGTTATGATTGAAAGGTAAAATCTGTTTTATAATAGTGATGATTCTTTACATTACATTCAACATATTCATTAGATTAGAAGTACGAAAAAGTATTTATCAAACCAAAACAATTGACCCCAAACTCAAAAGTAGAATTTCTAGTTCCGAGATAAGGGCAAATATCAACCAATCAACCATTCTTATTTGGACACATGTTGCATACAAATGTTTCTTTCTCTACATTTACAAGACGCAGACATATTTATAGCATGTTTCTAACCCCTTCTTGCCATATTACAATAATATTTTTAGGATTCTAGGCAATTTCTTACTTTATACGACAATTGGTATATGACTTTCTACATGCACATCTAGCTAAAAAAGAGGGGGGCTACTTGTGAGTAAGGGAAGATGTAGCATATATATGGGTCAGTCGACAAGCTCTCTCTCTCTCTCTCTCTCTTCACTCCATGTGGTTCTCATTGCGTGACTCATCCCCATCAATCTTGACAAACAACTTTCACCTTATGAAAGTAAAGTCACAAACACATACATAGTCACACAAACATGCAAGGAACTTGATAAAAGTAAGTATTCCAATTTTATAGGCTTTCAACCTGGTGTGGTACCAAACCATCTGTTTTCTAGTACAAAAGAAAAGGAGAATATCTTGCAAAATCACTATACTTTAATTATATCTAATTTTTAAAAAATAAGTAAAAGTAAAACTTGTGAAAAAGGCTATGCATGTATGATTTTATTATAATTTAAAGTGTGAAAAGGTGGTTATCAACCCAAAATAATTGGACCATAATTTAAAAGTAGTGTTTCTAACCAAAACTAAAAAGTAGAGTTTCCCGAGTCCAAGACAAGATGGATCGAGCACTGACATAGTTATAGCTTGTTTCTAACCCCACTTTACTATATTACAATGATATTTTTTAGGAATCTAACCAATCTTCTTACTGTATGAGACAATTAGTCTATTTGTTGGTATATGGGGTACCTACGTGCACATCCAGCTAAAAAAAAGATGGGCCACCTGTCACTAAGGATAGCAATATCTTCACTCCTTGATGTTCACATTGTGTGACTCTCACCATCAATAATCTGAACAAAACGACGTCCCCCTTCATCACCCCTGAAAGTAATAAAGTCACAAACACAGACACATACATGCATGGAATTAGATAAAAGTAAATATTCCAATTTTATAGGCTTCTATAGCCTACAGCTACAGGTGTGGGCTGGGTACCTCGCAATCTCTTTCCTAGTACAAAAGAAAAAGGAGGAAATCTTTCGAAATCGCTATACTTTTATGATATATATCTAAACTAGTAGAAAAATAAAAAACAAATCTTGTGAAAAAAGGCTATGCACTTTGAGCAGCAGTGCATATCGTTTGAGGGAGACGATATACTCGACTCTTTTTGTTGCCTGATATATACTCCCTCTGTCCCTAAATATCACATCTTTAACAAAATATATATTTAAAAATATAAACAGTTATGATATGTAATTAGTATCATTGGAAAAAGATCTTTAAATCTTTTTTTAATAAATTTATTTGATGGTACAAATGTTGCATGTATTTTCTACAAATTAAATTAAACTTGTGACACGATATCAACGGATATATTTATTTAGTGACAGGGGAGTATATATACATTATGACTTTTTTTTTGTGTGTGGTTTGGTTTGGCAACAGCAACATGACTTTACGTACAGCTAGCGAGGCAGGCACGCGAAAGCAACAAGCAGGGAAGGTTGGTTGATGGATGTCTCGCTGGAAAAACGAGCGAGCGAGGAGACAGTGCGAGGTGGCCCTGAACTGAACCCAGCAGCCTGCTGCTGAATGAAGAGCTAGCAGATCGAGTGCTCGACGACGATCATGGCATGGCAATTGGCAGGCATGGGTCGGTCGATCTCAACCTTACCAGTGCATATGCAACTCTGCAATGCCAATACAAGAAGCTACCTACGCATTGCACAGCACAGCACAGCACAACACAGCAAGAAGAGTAGGCAAAGCAGCAGCAGCAGCAGCAGCTCTACACTAGTACACTACACATGCATGCATGTTCTTGCACAGGTAGCTGTCTCTGTGTGCCGAATCTACCCAGGATATTTTGCTGGGCAAAAGAGGATCAGAGTCTCATGCGAAAGAGAAAAAACTCCTGCAGATGCAGAATAGCGACCGATGGAGATGAGGCTGCACTACTCACTGCTGGTCATGCACACAGGACTATTTACTCTACAGGAGAAGAACTTGACAACTTTCCCCATGTGCATTCTGTGTGGCTGTGTTGTGTATGCAACTATGCATAGATAGATATGCAGGCTACTGAAACAGACTACTAAGCTAGCGGCATGCTTTCCATATTATCAAAGATATATACTCCGTATGCAATACAGGGCGGTGTGATCTTTTGCCTGATCATGTGTCACTCTCATGGATATGCATTCATGCATGGTCTCAACTGCAGAACAGGTAACCAGAGCTTTAGCATTTGTGTTGTTGCTTACGGCTGCTCCTGGTCCTGGTTCCCACGTTTCATGTGGGAAGAAAACGTCTCCTTTTGCTGTTTCAGACTCTGCATAGATAGCATATGTAGATAGATAGACACATTGACACCCTTTGAAAGATTGAGCAGCCCAAACCGACAACTACTGTACTGCATATGCCTCCAAAGCCTGCTCATCAGCTGCTTGTTGCTTTGCTTGAAGCACCCACTGCATGTTGATCTCCGGCCGGTTGGATTCCATCAAAGACACATACAGCGATGGGTTCTCCTGTGTTTGCAAACCGTACACGCCACCAGGACTGGGAGGCCGTTGGTTGGAGATGGAGCGAAAGCCTAGTAACTGACAAGCAGGGTCGTCGTCGTCGGTGAGGAGAGAAGAAGCAGAGTGAAGTGTCCCTGAAGCCGCTTGCTTTCACCTTTCAGAAACCGGATCAAATCAAAGAGTTGATATGCTATGATGGCCAAGTTCTATATACCCTAACAGAAAGAAAAATCAAAGGTACTGCTTAGTTAGGTGCCATGAAACATAACACCAATAATTGAAAGATTATCTTTTTCTTTTCTATTGGACAGACACAGAGTGAGAATAAAATCTTTTCCGTCAAAGAAAATACTAGAAAATAAGGCAAAGAAGAAGAAGGAAATCTCACATCGATCACCACTGTTTGCTGTTCCATGCTGAAATAGAGATTAGGTTGAGGAAAGGCAAGCTGACATTACAAGAGTCGAATCAGTGGTGAATCTGAATCAGAGCTAGCGGCGGCGGTGGTGAAAAAGAAAAGTCGGCAACAAATCAAAGGCGGCCGGCAGCTTAATTAGCTCGAATCAAATTACTATTCCTGAAACGATCTCGATCAACAATGCGATCAAGATCAGCAAGTTATGTTTCTGTGTTAATAAAAGGGATTCATTCACATCATATCTTTGTGTGTGTTTTATGAATTGAATGATGATAGTCTCTCATGGATGCGACAGCACAGCGATTTAAGCATGGACCGAAGACGTCGTTTCGGCTGACTCGTCTTCCTCCTCCTTTTTCCCTGCTGCTTTCCCTGACTGACAATCTCGACTAAAGAAAGAGAGAGAGTGTGAGAGAGAAAGAGAGTACGTACGTATGTAGCATCAGATCCATGGCGTTTCCATCGCTCGCTACCTCTTTTTTTCTTTGTTTTTATCTTTTTCATGGCAACGCAACGCGATTTGGCAGCCGCGATGGATGGAACTGAAGAGTGACAGCAAAACAGCAGGTGCGGCTAGCCGAGCCTTCATCTAGTTGCGTCCAGTAGTGACTGACGGACCGATGATTGATTCTCTCATGCACTAGCTAGCTACCAGTCTACTAGCAAGCACTATCCGTCTACTATCCGATCCCCAGCAAACAGCGCAATGCTGCTGCCCCGTGCCCATAACCTCTCATGGTCATCGTCATGGGGTTGTTTTCATCTCTCTCGTTTCAGGTCATCTCATCTTCAGTTCTCCACACACACACACTAAAGTGGCAGCAATTGCGAGGTCATACACTAGCTAGCTCATCTCCTTTTCCTCTCCACTCCTACCATTCTTTTCTCACCTCTCCCTCCCTCCTCATCTAAATCCACAGTACGCTTGGTTCCTCCGATCCTTGAGGTGGACAATTCAACTTCATTCTGCTCTGATCTGCTCCTATAACAAACAATACTAATAATCTAATAATGTTTTGCCGACAACATGACGCCACAAGGGATCGAATCACACTCATAAAGTTTTCTGGTAAATGTTACTAGTAGTAGTTTACGGTTTTTTATATTTGTTATTCCACCTCCACGAGTGCATGCAGGAGAGCAGAAATGCTATATGCTTATATTCCCTTGCTCACTTTAACCGCTTCATCTTATATACGTGATGATGATTATGATGTGGTGTGCCTCTCTGCCTCACCAGTCATCAAGTACAGATGCTTCTGCATGTCAAGCAGAGCTAGTGAAAAGAGGAGTATAATATATTCAGAGTAGATATCACTAGTGTTACTTAAACTTCTCCCAAATTCTGATTAGTTGTTGAGTGGCGGAGCTTTTATCTTTTCGTTAAAAAAATCTCATTCAGGTGCTGCTCCTAGTAAATTGTCCTTGCCTCCACCAAATCGCACACGCACGCCTCAACCATGCAACTCCGTGGTGTTGCAATGTGCTCGATCGCCCTATCACCTCATGCCCATCAACATTGTGTTTTCAGTGCGATGTTACACCCACGTTGATACTACGCTAGATCCTATATATGCCAGCGATGTTCCACGTTGCACCCTGTTATACCGCACCAATGTAGTGACGACCTTACCCTTGTCGAGGGAAGAAAATCGAGTGCGGACCGTCCGCACCGTGGGAAGTTACGGACGTCTAATTAATTTGCAACACAGGTGAAAACAAATTAGAAGCACGACACACGGTGTTTGTCAGATTAACGGGTCCACATGTAGGAATGAGTCTGGAGTCCGCACAACGCACGGTGCGGACGGTCCGTGTATAGATTTTTTTTTCCTTGTCGAGGGAGGCGAGGGTGGGAAAAAAAGGTACATTGAGACGAAGATAACCAACTAGAACGAGCTTGTGCGCTATAGGGAAGAGGAAGGAGTGTGGTGTGGTAACTGTGGCAGAGTCAAGTGCATTTGCCATGATGTGGGACCCAACATAAATAGTAAGCTAGAGCGGGAGCTAATGGAGCGAAATCAAGGAGGGCCATGGCGGTGAAGGCTCGATCATGACATGCAGTAGGACAGGCGACCAAGTGAGTGTGGTAGATCCTAGAAATCTAGACCAATCGTGGTTGTAGGTTGATACAATGGTACAAGAAAGTTTACAGAATTGAGTGTGTATTTTACGAGTATTGGGACTGAGATGAAAACTTGGAATATAAGCTTTGGGAGGTACAATCCGCGAGCGAGTACCGGGGCTGGAATGATAACTCTGTATGGGACACGTTTATATACACACACACACATAAACAAAATAACCTCTCAAAGTCGGCACAAAGTGGTATGTGTATACTTATCATTGCAAGAGATAAAGGCACATGTGTATATCAACCCGGCCATGTCAAAACAGTGAGTGACAAATAAAGGAGCAAGGGCGCCTAGCTTTGAGAAAGAAAGGGAGGTGGCCACATCCTCATTTGTGTTTAGTGTCGTCGTGCTGCTGCTGGGTGTGTGGTGTGGCCAATGCCAATGGCGACTGCATGATTGCCTGCCCACACACCAAAAGCTAAGTAAAGGGAGCTGCCGTGCACTCACTTGTGCTCCGTCCGAGCTAGACTACCCCAGCAGCTATGGTAGCTACAGTAGGTTTTCTGTAACCAATCTCATCTCACCCATCTTTTCTTTGCTTTTTTTTTTCCTTTCCTTCGTCAGAGAGAGAAGAGATGAGAGAAAGGCGTAGTACCTGAAACGATTCCCTGCATTACCGCATTCCATTCCTCTGCATACTTGCATTAATTGCATTTGCATCTCATCCCTCCTGCCTGCCTCCTCTCTTCCCTTCCCATCGCCAGACGACCAAGAGGGGGAGGGTCGCATCGCTTCGCCTGGTCGGTCGGGGGCCGGCGAGGCACACCACAGCCACACTATAAAAAGACCTTCCGCCGCCTGCGAACTGGGATCAGAGGCAAGCAAGCAAGGTCAGCCGGTGGTCTGCTCTGACAGTGAAGAGAGAGAGAGAGAGAAACAGGCAGCATGATGATGACGACGACGACGACGACGACGCGGTCCTGCCTCGGCGGTGGGCTGCCGGTGGCGGTCATGCTGTGCCTCAACGTGGTGGCTGCGGTCATGGTGTCGCTCGTGAAGGTGGCCATGGACGGCGGCATGAACCCACTCGTCATCGTCACCCTGCAGCAGCTCACCGCCGCCGTCTTCCTCGCCCCAATCGCATTCTTTAAGGAGAGGTAATTACTCAATCCTAAGCACCAACATCATCCATCCAATCCAATCGCTATCTTACTGACCCACCTTAGCTTCCTTCGTTCCCTTCAAGAAAAAAGAAGCTAGAGATCGAGCTCAGCCTAATCTTAGCATGCCTTTTGTTGTTGCAAGCTGAATTCGATTGATTTGGATTTCATTCAGGAAAACGAGGCCAAAGCTGACGCTGGAGATCTTCGGTTACATATTCGTCAGTGCGGCGCTCGGGTACGTACGTCTTGTCTTGATGAACAACAAGCCAATTGATGAACTTAACTAACCGACCTGCTCCATCCAAACAATGCATTATTGCAGGGCAGCTCTGCGTCAGTACATGATCTTCGTTGCGCTACGCTACACAACAGCAACCTTCGTGACAGCCTTCTCCAACATCGCCCCAGTGCTAACCTTCCTGCTAGCCGTCGCGACGGGCTCCGAGGCGCTAAACCTCAAGAGCAGGCCAGGGATGGCGAAGCTGCTAGGAACGCTGGTGTCGGTGGCGGGCGCCATGGTGCTCACGCTCTACAAGGGCGTGGAGCTCACCCACGCCGCTTCGTCGTCGCGCCACCGGCGGCCGACGACGGACGCCGACAGCAGCCGCGGGAAGTGGACGCTGGGCACCGTGGCTATCCTCGGCAACTGCGTCTGCCTCTCCTGCTGGTTCCTCCTCCATGGCCGTCTCGCCAAGAAGTACCCGCACGTCTACTCCTGTAACGCGCTCATGTCGCTGCTCAGCTTCCTTCAGGTCGCTGTTGTTGGTCTATGCACCCAGCGTAGCATCGCACCGTGGATCATCACCACCAAGTTCGACATCCTCACCGTCCTATACACCGTAATATGATATATATATAATCCTTCGTTGTTGGTTGTCATTTCTGAATTCCTTCTCGATCATCAACTAGCTTTAGCTCCATTGTCGATCGATCCATCATTCTGATGGATGAATACTAATTCGTCGAACGATCGATCAATCAGGGCATCGTCGGCTGCGGCGTCTCGTTCGTGCTGGTGACATGGTGCATCGAGAAGAGAGGGGCCGTGTTCGTGGCCGCCTTCATACCGGTGGTGCAGATCATCGTCTCCGTCATCGACTTCTCCATCCTGCACGAGCAGCTCTACCTCGGAAGGTACGTACTTTACGGAATTGAAGTGAATGTCTGAATCTGAATTCTGAATCCAATCCACCATCCACCTGCTGATCGAAAGTGAACTCACCTAAAGCTCTGCTCTGCTCTGCTCCTCCGATGCCCTTTGTGCAGTGTGCTGGGATCAGTGCTAGTGATAGGTGGGCTGTACCTTCTGCTGTGGGGCAAGAGGCAGGAGGCCCTGCTGCACTGTCCTCCCCCTCCTCCAAAGGTTGCCGAAGAAGACGCTGCTGCTGACAAAGAGCAGCAACAAGTGCTGCAGCACAACTGAAGAGCAGCATCCTCTCCTCTGACTGTTGGTCGTTTGCTTGTAACAGTCCCAGCCAGCAATAAGATCTCCTTTTCCTCTTTTTTTGCCCCCCCTTTTGGTACGGTGTCTGCAGGGTGGTGGGCAATGTTCCTTCCTTCCTTCTCCGATCAGATCGATCAGTCTGGTACCAACAAAGTGTTTAGATGCTAATCCAAACAGTAGAATGGTCTTAAATACAGTACTCCTACAGTCCTACTTGCTGATGAGTGATGATAGCAACATCACAAACTGAACCACCACTACCAGCTTAGCTAACCATTTTGTAGTCAGTTCTCTGGAGAAATACAGAGTAAGTAGAGTGTGGGGTAATGCTCAAGAGCAGAATTTTTCTGCAAATATACGCAGTTGTTGTTCACCTTTTCGTATGCATGCTTCTGCATTATTAGTATATTTATTTGTTTACTGCACACAAAAAATCCCAATAAATGTGCCAAAAAAAAAACATCACAGATATGCTATTGCAAGCTTGTTGTGTAACTAATAACTATGTTGGTTGTCAGGCGCAAATGTTCATTGTGTAGATATTGATTTCAATGTAAAATAAAAAATTCTCCTGCATTTTACATAAACCAAAATTATAAAAAAATATCTACAAGAGCTTTACAACAGTTTTTTTTTTAATGAAATGGCAGGAGATCTGCCTAATCACTTTAGGTAGAAAAGTAAAATTGTGATTAATTATATATTCCGAGTCATTTCACCACCACTCTTTTCATGTGCGTACCCGTATGACATTACTCATCATAACAAAAATCGAATAATAGACATAATAGAAGAGTACATATAAAGCCCAAAAGAAACAACCATAGTAAAATACAGAAGAAACTCACTCACTATCTACATTATATACGCAGTAGTACACCTTGGCCTCACGTACAGATACAACACAAAAACGTCAGATGCAAAATTTGAACAGTTAGTAGACCTCCACATTCCATTGCTCTCCCTTCTTCAGCTGCTTCTTGTAGTCGAACCAGTCAATTCCTGAGTGACATATAGCAAGCAATGCAATGCAACAGAAGTCAAGTCAGCACCATTAATTTCACATCAAGAACGGTTCAAATTCAAGATAATACTGTAGGTTCAAAAGATTATCTATCTATAGAGTATAATATATACCGTCTTTTTCAGCCAGTGACACCATAATGTCATCAATACCCTTCTCCATGCCTTTCAACCCACACATGTAGACGTAGGTGTTGTCCTTCTTCAGAAGCTCCCACAGCTCCTCCTTGTACTCCGCCATCCGGGTCTGGATGTACATCCTCTCCCCGGCCTCGTTTGTCTGCTCCCTGCTGACGGCGTAGTCAACCCGGAAGTTCTCCGGAGCTTTCTCCTTCATCTTCTCAAACTCCTGAATAATGTCCATTCCGTTCACAAATGCAGTAGTGCAATTTAGATAGGTTGAGTGCCACACACATGAAAGAAGAAAGCACTTGAGCAGTGCCTCATGAAAACAGCAGAGATGGATGTACTGACCTCCTTGTAGAGCAATGAACTGCTCGTGGGAACACCCAGGAAGAGCCATCCCAAACCGTTGAACTGCACAATAGTTCACGCATTGTTTTGTTTGTTTAGCCTTTTTCTGTGAACTTTACTTTATGAGATATGGGTGGTTTAGGTTTTAGTTTGGTACTGCCGGGATAAAGTAGAACACCGCTGCTGTACGCCTGTACCTTGTAGTCGTCGTGCTTCTCAAAGAACATCTTCCACAGGAAAGAACGAAATGGAGCGATACCTGTACCGGTGGCAAGCTGGAAGCAATTGGCATAACTGTAAAATCTCTGGCTGTCGTTTTTTTATTAGGTGCTGATCAACTGGAGTTGGCTCTGAAGCTTACCATTATAATGGTAGCATTGGGGTCTTTGGGCATGAGCATTTCTTTGCCAACTGGTCCTGTTATCTGGACATCAACACCTGGCTTCAGGTCACCTGCATTATGATTAACATGAGCACAGGGGAACAAGTTGGATCAGACATTCACCTTTCAGGTGTCAACCATTAAAGTGAAGGATCATAAATAATGTGCAGATCCAGATACATGTTTATGAAATGAGGATTATGGATGCCACAAGGTGCTGGTAGTACTACAGTCGTTCTAAGGCTTCCATTTTGGTACTGTGCCAGTTCAGTGAAGTCAGGTCAGGATTAGTAGATTAAATACTATAACAGTAATTTGTGAAGGCCAGGGGTAGCATTGATTTAATGGGAGAGTAACTGTGCACAATAAGAAAATAACGAGACGCGCAAAAAGATGGCTATGGAAAAAAATGGATAAGCCTTCCGAGATTATTTTTCGTTCTTAAGCCGGTGGACAAAGACAGGATTGGCAAGATCATAGCGATCGTGTTGGAGTGGACACTCTGTCTGTTCTAGATCCAGACATTGTTGAAATCTAAGCTGTGATAGCCCAGCCGACTTTGTATCAAACTATATTGCTTTCTTAAAAGCAGAGGAAAACTCCTTTTTTTTTGAAAAAAAAAAGAAGATAATGAACAAGCTAGTAAAGTCAGTGTCATCCACATTCAGTAAAAGCCAGTGTCATGAGAATCAGATGTCAGTCAAAATCTGAATGTTGACGATTCGTATTCCAAGAAACCAATTCTTGAGAAGAAGAAGAATGCAATGCAGAGAAGAAGAATGCAATGCAGGCGGAAAGTGACGAGACTCTCTTACATAAGAAGTTGGAGCAGACTCCTTTTACGATCTCTCCGGCCTCGTTGGTGTAAACGAGTCTCTTGACACACAGCGAGACCTGCAGACGAAGCACAAGTCAGGCGGGCGATTTCCTGTCGCCAGAAAGAAATGAAGACAATGACTACTGACTGTCTTGGAGTCGCCGAAGTCGCCGAGGGCGCTGCTGGCGATGGAGTAGAGTCTGAGCTTGTGCGGCTTGCCATTCTTGTCGACGCCGTCGGCAACGATGCCAATGGACTGGCCCTCTCTGTACGGGATCTTGCCTGCGTGCAGGTGCAGTGAGTTGGGCACCTGTGTCATCGTGGGAGGAAACGAAGGGGAACTGAGAAGAACAAACCAACCACCAGGACTACAAGAGCAACCTACCTTCGGTGCTGAAGACCATGTGCCACGTCTCCCCGGGCGCGTCGTCGCCGGTGATCTTGGTGTTGAGGAGGCACTTGCCGACGTACGGTTCCTTGGGCTTGTACAGGTTGGTGACCACGCCGTCCTCCTGCTTCTTGGACTCCTTGGCCTTGGCGGGCGCCTGCGCCTCGACTGCGGCGGTGTCTGTGGCCGACGCCTGCGCCCGGATGGCGGCTCGCGTGGCCCTCGGTCGGTAGGAGAGGAAGTGTGGAGCGGCGGTACAGGGTGACGTCGTCGGCGACGCCTTCACGACCGCCGAGGACGACGGGAAGGAGACGGCCGCGGCCATGACTGTTGTGGCCATGGCGGCCACAGTGACGCACGCGTCCGGGGTGCACAATGAAGGAGGATGAACCGGAGACGGAGACAGTGGGGAGGAGGGAGGGAGGCCTGGCCGGAGATCAGATGATACACGACGGAGGAAAAGATGAGTGGAAGGCGGAGGGAGGAGAAAGGAGGAGATGAGGAGCAAGTGGTCGTGGTCTTTTGCAAAAATGTTCTTTGGTGTTTTCTCTGCTCCTACATGATTCGTTTGTGCCACTGGACTGGACCCACTTGCTCCATCTTTTTTCTCTTTTGTGTTTGTTGTGTTCCATCTCAAGTGTTGTGTTGCAGATTTCAGTCTTTCTTTCTTTCTTTCTTTCTTTCTTTCTGAATGCAACTGATTTGATGTACACCACCTGGTTTTTATGAATGCAACTGATTTGATGTATACCTGGTTTTTATGTGATACAACTTTCATCTTATTTTTGCTTTGAAGCTTTTCCTATTCATAGCAGACTCTTCAAACAAACTAAGCCATGATTTCAATTTTATAGCAGATAGAACTTTGATAAAAAAAAAATGGAAATCATGTATTGTCTGCAACTGAAAAGTTATGGTACCACAGCTTGGAATTGGGCATGCACAAGTTATGTGATTGGCAATTGTTTCAAAGGAGATGAATGGAGTCCATACAAATAGCTTCATCCAAGACCAGAAAAATATGGTACAGGACCATTCCAGACAGCAGCCCAAACAGAGCATTCTGCTCCACAGAAGCTATACAAGTACAGGGGGCCATTCTTTTTTACTGGACTCTCCAAACGTTTGCTGCCGTTAGTCTCCGTCTAAGCAACTTTTCAGAAGCTAATCCAACGGTATAGACAGGGAAGGCGCCAGTCCCCCCTGGGTGGTGGGTGCCAAATCCATTCTCATTCATTTAAAGGTTATATATGTTTCCAAAACCACCTGCACATTTCTGCAAAATAGTTCTTAGGAGAGATTGGAAGAACTAAAAAAATCTGCACAATTTAGAACTTTATTCGTGGCACAAATGCAAAGGTAGAACTGAATTTTATTTTTTCTCAAAACACAGGAGAGCTGCACATCATTATATTCAAAAGATGAAAAAAAAGGACAAGAGCCCAAACAACACAACACAACACACAATCTGCTGCTCTTAGGAAAGAGGTAGAACTGACTTGCAGTTACTGAAGAAATAATCATGGCACCTAATTGCAGAAATCAGGAGGCACAGTTTCTTCTGCGAAGTATTCCTTTCTCACAGTCTCGGCATCGCAGAATCTTACCTAGCAGGGGCAACAAAGCAGTAGATTGTAAGATTATCCATATCGTTGGATGAAGCACTAACCTAAGAGACAGGGAAAGCATACCAGGGAGGCATATGATTTCAACAGAGGTTTGACAACCTGCCACATTGGTTGAAAAACAAATGGAGCATCGACAAAAAGAACTTGGCCAAGCCGCTTCGGGTAGTAATAGTAAAAAATATCAATCTGGGAAATGGGAGGGGGCATTAATTGCGATGTGTATACCAAAAAATCATGTTTATATGTATAGAGCAAGAAATCCATATGTGATTGAATTAGTCCATTAGATAAACTTTTTTTTTTTGCTTTCTGATTTCAGAGAGTCTGAACATGCCGTTTGTCTTTTTAAATGGATGTCTCACCACAGTTTTCATATGCCGAAAAAGTTTCTTGTTTATTCAGCTGGATCTCCTTGGAACAGATGTAACATTACATGAATGATTAGTAATGTTTCCCTGCGGCATAACTGCCCTCTTTTTACATTCTTTTATATCTAGCAAATAAAAGTATGCCTGTCTGCCACTGAACAACACAAAAGGTAACCAGAGATGCTTAGTCATGCCTTGAAGCTATCAAACTTACCAAAAACTTTAGGAACTGGAGATCACCATTTTCAACACGAAAGCCTCGCAGATCAAAGATCCCAAGTATATTCTCTGCTCCTGAGGGAAGTCTGCTTACTGCCTTCTCAACCAAATAGGCACATAGCTTCTGGTTTTCAACTGGATCCTGTGTCTGCATAGCATATTATACATGGATCATCATTATTATGAAGAACAAGTGCATGTTGAATACTAAGACATATCTGTAAGTTACAGATCTGGTAGCTAAAGCTAAGCAATGTAGTTTAATTTTGGAGCTGCTATGAAGTGTGAAGTACTACTGATAGTTTGCCGACACTGCATACTGTCGTCCTTTGTTCTTTGTGCTATTCTAAAAATTGGAAACACTGTGTAGCCAATATCACTGTTGAACATTTCCAAATCAAGATTAAGAACAAAAGAAACGCACCGACGGGAAATGTTTGGCTGCCACTACAACTAGCACAGGTCTGCCGTAAATGTCCAAAGAATCATGTACATATGCCTTGCCAGTTTGGTACAAGCCTTTCACTGATTCTTCTGATAGCTCCGAAACACCAAAATCCTGACGCCATTTCTAATGCAGTTGAAAGGAAAACTGAAGATACCATACCAGTGCATATATAATTTTTTTTTCTTCACTGTAGCAGGAATTTATTTAGTGAGTAAAGAAACTGTTAGGTTTCTGATGAGCTTGCAAAACATCAACCTGCCAGCTCGAGGTGTGGTACCAGTGAGTGAATTAGAGGATACAATCGCCTTGGTGAGCTTGGAGACAGCTTCATCGACGGAGAATTTGCGGTCCTTTAAGAACCAGAGGACCATGTCGTCGTCGTCCCTCCCGTTCCTGCCAGTGGGGAGGCCTGGGTGCTCCCTTGCTAGCCGTTCTTTCACCTCTAGGACAAGCTTCAGACGGGAAGCAACCAACCAACGCGGCATAGACAAGTTGATCATTAGTCAAAGAGCATCTCCAAGCTTAAAAAAAAAAAAAAAAGAGCATCTCCAAGTGACCCTTTACTTGGCTATTTATCACAAAATTTATTAGGAAACAAATCAAAAGGCATGCTCCCAACCAATAGACTATCCAAAATCACTCTCAATCTTGTCCTCTTTTTGAATCACTCTGCTGGTGGCTCCAGGTACATACGCAGTGGGCATGCATAGGTAAGGTAAGGTTTACCTTGGAGGTGGAGGTGGCACCTGGCGGGGCGGCGCTCTGGCAGCGCAGCACTGAGCTTCTGGACTTGAGCGGAGGAGCACGGACGACGGAGCGGCAGAAGTAGCAAGAGGCGGTCATCATCTTCCCTTTCTTAAGCTGTTGTTGGTCCCTGCCAGTGGCGGAGCCAGCTTTTAGTTAAGACTAGGGCCTCTAAAAATCTAACCTAGTGTATAGTGAGGTGGTACATCATGAATAAGATCAAAATATAGATGAAAAGGTCATAAAAATTAATTGTTGAACATGCAATTGTAGTATGAATATAGCGTACCAATTATAGAGACTCTGTAAATAAAGCACATCCATATTTGCACTTCTAATCTCAAATCAATTCAAGTGAAATCAATATTATTCAGTATAGAAATTAACAAGTAGAGGGCGGGCCGAGCAGGAGCAGGGCCGACGGGACTGGACGGTGAGGCCGCACCTTCGACGCTGGACTCGGACAGGCTGCCTGGAGCTCGAGCCTCCAGTGCTGCCTGCGCGGCACGGGCGGGAGCAGGACGCCGGGAGCTCGGGATGGGCGGCGGCGCGGGCAGCCAGCTCGCCTCCTCGGTCTACCCTACCCTACCCTACCCCTGCGCGAGACTTCGCGTGTCGCCTGTGTGCGGCTGCGCGCTCGTGCGTGCGATTGGACGGAGGAAGACGGACATTTCTGCAGGAGATATGAGGCCTGACCGCCTGAGTGCTCTTGGGCCTTCGATATTGGGCTGCAAATACATAAGGTATGCAGTGTAAGTGGCCCAATGACTAGGGCCTGTGCCCTAGAGGCCTGGGCTGCAGATCTGCCTCTGCTCCCTGCAATGAAACGACCTGAATCGTCGAGGTTGGGGTCGGAGTCGGACGCCACACAGCAAAAACAGCGGCCTGAACCTGACCCGACGACGCAACAGACTGAGGGAGGGAAGGCCTAAATTTTTACAATTTGACCCTTTTTTTAAACTATTTTCACATTTAGATCCTTGAAAGAACTATTTCCGGTTTTGGACCCAGAGGGTCGGCGCCGTGGCCCATGGCGCCGAGGTAACACATCTCGGCGCCATGCCCCACGGCGCCGAGCGTTGAGCCCGCATCCAACTAGGCATCCGACGTGGCGGGTGGATCGGCGCCAGAGGGCACGGCGCCGAGCTCGGTTCCTTATATTCGAGCCAGTTTTCCCACCCACCCGAGACTTCATCCATTTGTTCTTCCTTGCACTCGGATTTTTTCTCTCCACCCACCTAACCTCTTTGAATCGATATTTTGGACCTTGGAAACTTGGATTTGATCTACCGATCTTCGAGACCAAGGTATCCTTCTTCCCCTCCTCATTTTTTACGCATCGATTCGGTCTATATTAGGTGTATTTTGAAACCCTAGTTAGATTTTGACTTAGGGTTTGAGACGATTATTGATTTGTTATTTGTATTTTGCAACCATAGGATGCCAAGGCGTGGGAAAACTAGTAAAGCAAGATATTCTCTGCTAGGTTTATTTTTTGTTCTAATTGTTTCGGTTACTAGAACAAAATTTTTTTTCATTTGTAGGAAGGGCCCGTTGACCGGCATCGCATCTCTCCACAAGGTAGATGGAAACTATGAGTTTCCAGCCTCCACCTACAGAAGGTAGATAAGTAAAGATGTTAGTTACATTTCAAAGAAACAGTGTGTAGTAATGAATTAGTATTGGACATGATTATACCTATCGACCAAAGTTGTGATCGTCGCGGGGTTGATGACAGGCAACCCACGGCGAACCTGATACGATACAACGTCTAGTCCAGCCCTCTCTAGTAAGGACGTGTACCTTTCGTCGTACCACATCTCGTGGAACCTGTCATGGGTTCGAGGACGAAGAGGGGCCAGCACCTGCAACCATTACACGTGTTTTAATGTAAGTACCTCATATGCTTAAGTAAGATAAACTGCAGTTATTACCTCCCCCTCGGAAATGCGTCGTCCTCGGTGGTTCGCCTCGTAGTACTGATCGAGGAGGTCGAAAGTCGCCATCCTGTTGGAGGAAAAGAAAATTGTCAGTAAGAAATTAAATTACATGCATAAATATTAGAAAGCAAACAAAGAGTAAACATTTATAAATAGTATAACATATATATATATATAACTATTGTCACCTGGCTAGGCGCCCAAGTGCATGTACGTGCATTGTGCCCAAGTCTGCCACATTTGCTACATTGGTTTTGCTCGGGATCAGTAAGAAAGGGTGCTGCTCTACCCCTCCTTGTTCTTCCTGAAACCTGATCCATGACCATCTTGTATCTCGTCCTCTTCCTAATTCCATGTTTGTCCCAACGAGCACCTGGGTCCGCAATGTATCTCGGGCCATGGTATGGTGGCCACTGCTCCTCCTCTAGGTAAGGCTCGAAACGGGGAGTCCAAGTAAGTACAAGCTGTCAACACTTAGTTCCCGTGGTATCCTACTCACATATGCATAGTTGCGATGTTGAGCCGCTGCAATATAATGAGAACATGAAAAGTGGTACTGCCTTGGTTTCCCACACATGCATGAGAAATTACTAAGAACCACAATATAAGCCTTTGAAGGCCGAACCTCACCATCGGAGGTTGTCCAACCCCTTTCTATGACCTCATACTTTCCCGTGCTATGGTCAAAGCAATGAACTTCATGTGTTCTAGCCTTCTCCTTTGCCCTATCAAGATGATGTTTTGGTTTAGGTGCCCATATCTGATTCTTGCTCTGTAGTGCCATTGCTGATGCATGCCGGTCATTGAACCATGCAACACACCTAAAGAAAGTAAAGGACACAATGGCATTGACAGGCATGGCCGTATACCCTTGAGCACACTATTAAATGACTCGGCCATGTTGCTAGTTTGAAATTCATACCTCCACCCGTCATCATCATAGGCCCTTGACCATTTATCTTTTTGACTCATCAAACCATGTAGCCACTGCCTACCTTGTGCATTTGTTGTTATCTTTAGCAGCTCCAACTTCTCTTCGAAGTAGCAAATCTCAAGCATGCGAGCAACCTCCTCGAACATGTGGAAGTTGTCCTTTGAACTGTCCTTCCGGAGTAAATTCTCTGCAAGGTGGCGAGTGCACCAACGGTGATGCAATGGTGCATACCCCGGAATCTGCTCCTGTACGGCACTAAGTATGCCCTGGTGTCTGTCAGATATGACACCAACCTCTCTCCCAGGGCCTACAACATGTATCCGAACAAGCCGCAAGAACCAACCCCAGCTGTCTTTGTTCTCCCTCTCTACCAAAGCGAATGCTAATGGAACCAATGCATTGTCCGCGTCACAACCAATGGCTATCAACATTGTGCCCATGTACTTGCCAAGAAGAAAAGTACCATCAATGGACAACACAGGACGACAATGTCTAAAGGCTTGGACACACTGAGGAAAGCACCAGAATGCACGGAAGAATATCTCTCTGTCGTCCTTCCATTCATTTGGTTTTGGGATGTACTCGTAATGCATGCCCGGATTAGCTACCTTGATTGCATTGAACAATGCAGACAACTTCTCGTACCCCTCCTCCCAATCACCATATATCATCTTCCAGGCACGTTGCTTTGCCCTCCATGCTTTGCCATAGCTCACCTCATAATGAAAATGCTTCTCAGCTAGGTCCATGAGTGCCGTCACTCTCAAATTAGGTTGCTTTTGCAGTGTTGTGTAAAATTTTCTAGCAATAAGGGTAGAGGTCAACTGTCGATGCTTCTCTTTTAGATCCGTCGTTGCACAAGTATGTGGACCTACAATTTTGGTGATCTTGAACTTTTCACTGTCCTTCTGTTTCCTCGCGCATATCCTCCAATTGCAATCATTTTTCTGACATACCACTGTGTAACGGCGCTCCACATAAGAATGTTGCACCTTGAACGACCTTTTACGTTTCACAGAATACTCCTGTAACCACCTTCTCAATGTTGGCAAGTCCTTGAAGATCATGCCGTTGAAAATTTTTATGCTTTTCCCATCATCAGGGGCCTCTAGCAACTCTTCTTCTCTTGCTATTGCATAAGCACCATGAGAGCGTCTGGGATCGCTAAATTCATGCACTAGTGGATCAATATCGGGACAACACTGCCTCATGAACTCAATCTCTTGTTCACTCAATGCAGCCACAGGACGTTCATCATCGGAACGAACAGCTCTTGCGGTCCCATAAGGCTCCTCTCCATCATCAATCTGAACATCAACACTGTTAGATGCGAAGCCTGTATGCACCACGGTGGCTGATGAAGGCACACGAGGACACGCAACATTATCAGGAATGACTCCTACATTAGAAACATAAATAAGGATGTCATCATTAGAACAAAAGATTACAAGCAACAGTGGATAAGAAAAGGTAAAGTGTTACTACAACACTTACTTGGATGATTTTGGGTCAAAGGGATCTCCTAAGGGGCCGTAGCAACATTAGCTACACCAACATTAGGGCCATTAGGGCACATTCCAACCTTATTTGGGGCGGATTGCGCATCGGACACCACAACCACATCTTCCACATGCACCTCTCGATTGGGTAACGGAGGGTCAAATGGTAAAGGATCGTATTCTGGTGGTGAGAAGCCGTGAGGGGATGAATGCCCAATAGGGGATGAATGACCAAGAGGTGTGGGATCATTGGAGAGCTTCCGCACAACCAAATCCAAACATTGAAATTCACTCTTCATCACAGTTTTGACATGTCTCCCACTGAGCCTCGGATGAGATTGGGAACAACCGCCTAAAAATTTTGCCTGATTTACCACAGTGAGCTACCCCCTCAACTGAGATGACATTTTTAATGGAATTGCACTGAAGCTCATCACGAGCCCAATTAAACAACTCCGAAAACAACGGTCGCTCATCGAACATCAGAGGCACCCTTTGCATTCCAACTAAACTGATATTACCAAAATCATCTCCCTCTTCCTCCACAGTTCCTCCATGATACAGGGTGACTAAGTTATCCATCTAGTTCATATACACAACACGAAAGTTATTACTATGGGTAAACTAAACTTTCAATAAACTAAATAATTAGCAAACTAACTATCTACTATCTATGTCTTTATTAAACTAAATAATTAATAAGCTAACTATCTATTTGTGGATCTATTATCTAACTTTAAAGCTAAAATTTGCTATCTACTTTTGTAAACTAAACTATATTTGTTAACTAAATTTACTAACTATAGTTGCTAACTAAAATGACTATCTAAATTTGCTAATATTTACTAACTAAATTTGCTAACTAAAGTTAATAACTATACTTGTAAAGAACAAGAATTTACCTATCACACGGAGCTTATGGCCTGCAGGAGGACGGTGGAAAAGGAAGGTCGGACTCGGTGGCGGGCTCGGTGGCGGCCGTGGGCGCGGGGGCGGCCGGGGGCGGCCTCGGCGGCGGGCTCGGCGCGGCTCGGCGAAGAAGACGGAGATGGTGCGTGACAGAGCGGAGGCGAAACTTATGCAGCCGAGCTCGGCGCCGTGATTCGTGGCACCGAGCTCGGCGCCATGCCCTCTGGCGCCGAGCCACCTGCCACGTCGGATGCCCAGTTGGATGCGGGCTCAACGCTCGGCGCCGTGGGGGGGGGCACGGCGCCGACCCCCTGGGTCCAAAACCGGAAATAGTTCCCTCAGGGGTCTAAATGTGAAAATAGTTCAAAAAAGGATCAAATTGTAAAAATTTAGAGAGGGAAGGAGGGAGCCTGGAGGCTGGAGGCGGGACAGCTGGCAGCTCTGCCGCGCCGCTGCCGTTGGCCTCCCTGCTGCCTTGCCTTCTCCGTGGGCGTGGCAGTGATTTGGACTTTGGAGTGCGGCGCGCGAGCGGTGGATGGAGGGGATGAAGATCTTGGTGGTGGTGAGAAGCGTGGTGGCTGCTCGCGCAGCGCAGGCTCGGGCACTCGCGGGGGCTCCTCCGGCCGGCCAACAGCGTGAAGACACCAACACCAGGTGAAAGGAAAAGGGAAGGGAAGGTGTCTGTTGCTAGCTATTGGGCTGAGTCACCCAAGATTTAATTAATTTCTGATTTTTTTGGGTTTGGCCTGAACACAGAGATAACATGCAACTGCAGTGGCGGATCCGGCTTGGGCCTCTCTCTCTCTCTGATGAGATAAGAATGTTGTACGATTCATCAATACACAAAGTCAGAAACTAACCATGGGCTCGATGACCAGGCTGCTAGGACCTGGAGCCTGGAGGGCGAGCCGCGAGCATCTTGCATGTTCGGTCTTTGTTATTGGGCTGAAAATTACAAGAGGGATGTGATGTAACCGGGCCAACGACTAGGGCCCGGCCTGCAGATCCACCCCCTTTAGATGCATTTCCTTGTTTTTTTAGCAACCCGGCTGGTCACGCTGCCAAGTGGGGGCTGTTAAGAATTCCTCAATTAGACGATTGATGATTGGTGGGCTCATACCATATATGTCCAGTATGCTATATATATAAAGGGATTGCATGTATATCTATACATATCAACTATGAAAAGATGATTCTATACTTGTCTCCAACGTGTTCTTCTGTGTTGTTCTTGATGATTGAGAGAGGAAGACACATCTATCTAGATAAAGAAAAACTCGCACCTTGCTTGCTAGCTAGTTGGCTCGACTCGATTTGTTAATGGTTCGACTTGACTCAGTTCGTATATAAAGGTGGAGAAACTTTTAGCTTGTATAATTAACAAGTTAGCTAAAGTTGGCTCGTGAACCTCACACACTAAATTTATTGATTTTACTTTTATTTATTTTTTTTCATATTTTAACCTTCTAACTTGTTAAGATAATGAGCCGAGCCGATGTAGCTTATCATCTTAATAAGTCATAATAAATCGAGCCAAGATCGCTAATTAGATAGTGAAGAGTAACTTGGTTATGTGGCATCACGGTTATCATCTAGATTGTCCATATGATTCTATTGGTTTTTGAGATGGTGATAAATTATAAATATGTATTTGTATCTAACTTTACATTTTTTTTAAAAAAAATAACTCCACATTTGCCACTCTTGCCTGGACCAGTCAACCGACATAAAACCGTTATCAGTATTTAAGGCGCCCTATTCCGGCCGCGCTCTCCACTCTCTCCTCCTCGGAACACACGAAGAAATCAAGAAACGAGAACTATGCCGCGCACGCCATCACCGGACTAGGCTGCCGCGCGGAGCGCGAAGCAGGGATGAGAATGGGAAGGCTTCCACATGTTGTTCGACGTGTCTTGTATCAACGTCGATGGCGACGCCGACCACCGCGACGGCTATGGAGAAGGCGGCCTGACTGTTGTTCTGCACCTTTGCGATGACAATTACTACTATCTCATCTGTCTCCTCAATCCAGGAAGCGATGACGATCTTGCGACAGGCGGCTTGTCGTCGTTGTGGAGCAATACCCGCCGCCGAACAATGAACAAAGAAACGCCGCCGCGGACCCGACGCCTCTTTACCTCCAGTCCACGCCCACGCCGCCGTGCCAGGGAGTGTAGTGCAGCACCATCGGCACACGCCACCGTGCCGGGGAGATTGTCCCGTGCAAGAACGGCGGCGGCAACGACCAGCTTGCCGACGCGGACCCCGCGCCTCTACGACGCCAACCTCTCTGCCGCGCCAAGGAGATCATCGCCGCCGCGTGGAGAGTTTGGAGAGCTCAGCAAGAGGCTCACGATGCAGCTAGTGGCTCAGCTACTCGACTATGGACCGTGCGTGGCCACCGTCTGGGTTTGGCCATGGTTCTGGCTTTGCGACGCTTCCTCCCCCAACACCAACTTTGTGTACAGAGGCAACAAAATGTGTCAGGATCCCGTGGTCTTGAACAAGATGATGGACGAAGACGCCATCGACAAGCCCGTATTTTTTATTATTTAGTCCCTTTTCCGAAAGAATATTACAAATAAACCTCTAGCGGAAAGATTTCATAAAATGAACCCTTAGCTCAGCGCCATCGTCGCTGGCGCCGAGGTTACACGTCTCGGCGCCAGGCGGTCTGGCGCCATCGTAAGTCCCGCAAAAACCGACGTGACGCCAACGTGGCACAAACCTCGGCGCCATAGTGGCTGGCGCTGAGCTCGACGCCAAGATCCACGGCACCGAGCTCGACGCAATGGATCTTGGCGCCGAGCTGTTGTCCATAAATCTCGGTCTGCTGCACCGTGGCCGCCGCCACCTGCAGCTAGCGCCAAGGCAGCCACGAGTAGGAGAGCGCCGGCTCCGGCGGCTTTCATCTTGAAGATCGAGCTAACAAGGCTGGCTGCCCGGCCTGCACGTACCACTGCGTGCGTGTGCGTTGGATGGAATGTGTTTGAGTGTGTGCTGTGCTGGGCTTGGGCTAGCTGTGCGGTTCCTGTGCCTGGGCGTGCAGCGTGCAGCGTGCTCCATCTCTTTATATATCCGCCAGCCACCCCAAATGCAATGCAGGTGATCGATCAATGCTCACGGTGATAATTGATCTCGATACTAGAGTGGAGTAATCGATCATGCTAAACAAGCTGCTTGTTGGTTACTGTCTCCAATCGATCATTAATTGGCCGGTGCCTGCTAATTTGGGGACGGACACTAGCTAGTACTGAATTGAAAACACGTACTGCACACACCAGATAGTGAAGTAATTTACATAGCATTTCGTGTGTGGTGTGGCCGGTGGCGGTGAACCAAAAATAGGGAGGAGCTCACGCGCTTCTATTTGAATAACTAGAGCAACATATTTTCCACTGTTTATCATGCCATGATAGATGCATGTATATTCCATTGTGTAACTGTGATCTGAACATCTTTAAAAATAAAAAAATGACCACAAGGAACCGGCCGGCTTAAAGGCTGCATGCTGCATGCGCTGTGTTTTTAGAAGAATTTGAAACATAGTATTGGTTAAGTTGTTAGTAAAACACAGCAGCATGCATGACGATATCACGTTTAACACCTTCAGTGGACAGTGGTAATCCTAAGGGCGCCTTGCTGACTTTCTACAGGAGGCTGTCAATGGTATCATGCATGCCCAATCCGGTAAAAAACAAACGACGACGTCTTCCTCGATCTCAACCTACTACGCCTGCCCGTCTCTCCCATGTGCAGCAGGTCTTTGATTTCCTAGTTGAAAAGAGCCTTCTAAAACAACCTAGCAACTGTAGCAAACTGGCAGGAACTAAATCAAGAAGTGAAGGAAAGGTAAACACAGTTTCAGCCAAATGGTAATTGTAGGTAATGAAAAACCTCAGGGAAAGGGAGGTTAGAGATGAGCAGAGCACGGAATAGAATCAGAGAAGCAACAGTGAATAGATCAGGAAGAGAGTAGAAGGTTCTACTTCTAGAAGCCAGAGGACCAGGTACATCAGAGAACTAGTGGGGAAGAAGAACAGTAACTAAGAAGATTTATGGGTTCTGAATAATCTTCGATGCCCTGTCCATTGCCTTGTTGCTCCTCTTGTATTCCCCTTCCTGTCTTCCTTGGGCCTTGTTGGAGAGATCATGTGTTGACAGGTCCATATACCCCATGGCCATATCCTGACATTCCCTCCTCCTTTAATTTTTGGCTTGCCCTCAAGCCAATACAATATGAATTGCATGCGACACTGATTTGTCGATACAGTCAAGCGAGAAGGCTCGATCATCCTCCAAGATCCCATGACACTGGCAGTGGGGCAATGCTACGGTACTCCTTTTACTTCTCAGGAGGTAATATCTCAAATAAATCTGAACCCTTGATTTTTTTTAATTTTCTAAATTAATTAATTAATTAGTTACGCTAGGAAATAAAAAAAATCTTGCTAAATCCCCTTCTTCACGGAGACAGACACCAACACGGTGATCCTTTCTTTCTTTATGTGGCCAAGATGTAGCCCTTCCTTATTCGTGGAGTCGTAGAAATATCTTTTTTTATGCATGCAAGACACGGGTGGGGTGGAGACGTGTTTCAATATGAACATGCATGCACCAATATTTATTGTAATATAAAATAACAAATAAAGTAAGTAGATATTTATTGTCTTTAAAATCAAATTCATATTTAAATATAAATTTAAATTTGAACTATTCGATTCATATTCACAAATAATATGTACGATGTTTCCAGTGAAATGTCAATAAATTAATGTGTCACGTTAAAAGAATTGCTTACACACAATAAAAAACATGTCACTTACCGACTCACCTAAAAAGTATACACACGTTAATGCAAATCAAAATATATCAAGTCTAAAGTTATAAAATAAAAAAAATACTTACCATATTGATGTATCAATCAAATCTTAGAAAAATATTTTCTTTCCTTATTTATCATAATTTACAAAATAAAAAAATATTTATTTTATCTATTACCTCATCAGAGGTAATATGTAACTATAATCGTCCGATCAAAATAAATAAAGGGCTCACAGTCATTTGAGAGTACCGCAGCAAAGACCTTAACAAGATAATTGAGAGTGGTGATAGAGAAACATCTTGCTTCCAGCTAAGGCCAAAAACAACATCAGTGACTATTGGAGTCTCCAAGCTGTGAACAAAAGCACGAGGTCTGAACGAGACAGCTCAGTGACGACTTCAGGAGGAGGCGCAAGAATTTGAAAACCACAATCAATTCCAGAAAGTGCTGCACTTGGTACCCAGAATGCCACCAAGCTGAAGGTAGCCATGTTGGCAGCATGAACAAACTGAAACACCACCACCGTGCAGTAACTTCATGGAATGATCTATGATCTGAAGGAGGGCCATGGTATTGGTCGCAGTTCAACACTGATGTCTTGTCGAGATTGAAGTAGCCATGGTGGCTTCCAACTGACAACCCAACTCATGGAACAACTATTGATTAAGGTGAACGAATTACAAAATTGAAATGAGTCTACTAATATCTACTAATAGGTAGGTAGGGATTCCCTTCTGTGACACAGGTGGTATGATTCGCGCACGATTTGTAAGTTTCGTGTACAACAACAAAACACGCTAGAGCATTTTTGTGAAGTTCAGTTCAGTTATTTCGGTCTTTGATTTCTCAGTTGTAACAGACAGTCCTTGATCTCTTTTTTCTTCTTCATCTTGTTTTTTTTACAATTCAAGCACAATTACGGGCATTGCTAAGAAGAAAAGATAAGTGTTACACGCCGAGGTTTGCCTCCATGGCTATCAAGATCCCACTTAGATATATTTATAAAATAAAAATAAATATATATATATATATATATATATATCATGAAATGGAAAAAATAAATAAAAATAAAAAATTCATGAAGTAATTAGTTATAGCCATAAATAAATAAAATATGGTACGAAACACCACAAAATATATTATAGAACATCAATGTATAATACTGAACATCACAAATCTATCGAAGAACATAACATTAGCACTACACGAACATCACAAAAATATAGTATAGACAATTGTAGGTATACTATGTGAACATTATTAAATATCCTTAAATATAAAATAAAATAATAAAATTAGTGAAGTAATCAATTATAATTAAATAAAAAGAATAAGAAAAAATGTATCAAACATCACCTAATATATCTTAGAACATCAATATATGCTTACTGAACATCACAAATACATCGTGAAACATCACTTTTCTACTTGTGAACATTGAAAAACAATTATAGAATATTACATGTATACACCTGTACATCATATATATACTACTGGACACCAAAAAAATATATTATAAAACATCACATGTGTACTATTGAACATCATAAAATATAACATATAACAACACATATTTACACATAGAACATCACAAAATCTATCATAGGAACATGAATAATGGATCAACACTATATGTATTTTATAAAAATATAAAATTAAAAAGTAAAACTATGTAATAGAAAAACAAACAAGAAAAAAGAGAATATAAAGAAAAAAAGTCATATAACGAATAAAGGGAAATACTTAATTACAGAGGCGACGAAATATAAAAAAAACCATAAAACATAAAACATAAGAGAAGTAAAAAATAAGAAATAAAAATGAAAACAAATAATGGAAATACTTAATTGCGATAGAAACATTAAAAATAAAATGAAGAAAATAAAAGTTATTCTATTATTATACAAAATGATACGAGTAACTAAAACGAGTATAGATATATCTAAAGAGCCAAGCCCATTGATCACAGTGAGTAACTGAGCATTGATCTGGCTGGTGGATATATAAAGAGATCGAGCAGGCACCGCACAGCCCAACCCAGCCCACGCACTCAAACACATTTAGCCAGCCTTATTAGCTCTCAAAAAAGATGAAAGCCGCCGCCGCCGCTCTCCTCCTCGTGGCTGCCTTCGCCATCGTGGCGGCTACGGTGCAGGCCGGCTTCTACTTCACGGCGGAGGACCTGGAGTCCGACGAGGCTCTGTGGGAGTTGTAAATAATGCAGGTGATTACCTCCTTTATTATTACTATTTGGGTGTGATTATCTGCGTGCTAAGGGTACAATGTATGTCCTTCAAGCTTCATAACTTAGTTTTTTTTGAGCAGAACTTCATAACTTAGTTGCATAGGGAAAAAAAAAATCTTTTGACACATGACAAAATTGAGCCCACCTAGCTATAGTATGTTTTTCCATGCATGTGACTAAAAAAAATATTGTTGAAATGTCACATGGTTCCTTTTAGCCAATCGGCCACAGGGTGGGCCTCAATCCCGCAACCTAGTCGCGCTCCGTGTGGGCCGCCTCCCTCCTCCCGATTCCGTTTCGAGAATTTGGCCCGCCTCGCCTCCTCTCCTCTTCTCATCATCGATAAATAAACGAAACATGTCGGCGGCGGCGGCGGCGGCGGCGGCGATCGCCATGGAGAAGGAATTCGCGGCGCCGGCGCTGGAAGAGCTGCTTGCGGATCTGTCCCGGGAGGAGCAGCTGCGGTTGCAAAACCAACGCATCTCGAAGCGACGACACAACAAGCAATCTCTTCCGTCGTTACCTCCAGACTACTCCCAACGGTATGCTCCTCCGTCAGTCAGTCTCTCAAACCTATACTTTAATTTGTTGATTGGCTTCATCAATCTAGCTGCTAATTACTAACTCAAATTAATGGCATGTCAAACAATATAATGCAGGGAGCGCGACCAGTTCATCATTCCCCTAGCTCTCCACCATTACAATGTCAGACACCCGGTACGTACGTATAGTACGTGCAGTTTGTCTTATTCTTTTGCCTTTTTCCATTACTAGCCAATGCCCGTGCGTTGTCACGGGTGAAAAAAACTTTGTTAATTTAATTTTTAGTTGTAATAAAAAAAGGGTTTTCGAAACAATGTTGATGTCAATAATGAATTTAAAGTGACACATGATCTATTAATTTACATAACTGGTACAAGTGAAAATGAAATATTAGCAAGAGCAAAATCACAAAGTTAAAGAAATAAGAGTAAAATCACAATTGGTCTATTGGACAAGGGCAAGATAATAGTTTTGTATTAAAAAAAATTATGATTTTGCCCCTATTTTCTTTACTTTATGAATTTTTACACCTATATTTTCAAAACAAAGCATCACTTTGTCCCTGTCCGTCATCATCCCCTAACTGTGTTAACTTTTGTACGAAAGACCCTATATTTTGCCCATGGTTTTTATACCTCTAGTTTGGAGTATAACATTTACACATGAAATTTGTTTGAATCTGTAGTTTTGCTACGAGCAACAAAGGTTGCATTAAGGAAACAAAATTAGATTCAAACGGATAAGAAAAATAGAGATCAATCTTAGTTAAACTCAATAAGAAAAGGGCAAATCTTCCATGCTTTTAAATCCACATATCAATGCCAACATTACTTTCTTTAAAAAAAATCAATGCTCCGATCAGGCTTTATGAGGCACACTCCCTGGCTTCCCTGCCATATCACTGCCTACATTAATTTTCTTTTTAAAAAGCATCAATGCCAACATTACATTAGCTTCTCTCGTTAATCACCAGACACTGTACATTTACCAATGGCTCGGTGCCTAAATATCATAAGCTGAATCTGGACAAAGGACCATGGCATTATTGCAAGCAATTGTCTACAGTATTCAAGCATAGAACAAGCAGGGAGACAACAAAATCAAACCAATATCTAAAGAGTGCCCTCTTTTTAAGATAATCACATATTGAAAAATGATTTGAGACACCAATTGACAAAGCTCAGTATGCACACAATAGACATACACATTCATAGTGTAGCAACATACCATAAGATTCCGAAGAAAGAATACAGTGCGACATGTCAGCTAGGAATATATGTGCCAAATGAACTAAGGATTTTCTTAGTTAAATTAGTTTATCTGAACTAAGGACTTTCTTATGGCAAACTTGATATTAGTAGCTCCTGACTAATGTTAATTAACAAAGGCTGATTGCTCTGCCAGTATCCACGGATAAGTATGTGATAAGCAACCCTGTTTAGCTTTGGATGAATTTTCTTTGCTTCACGAAAAAGATCATGGGCTTCATCAATCATGCCTCCTGTTGTGTAGCCCTTCATGAGCAAACTGTAAGTATAGATATCAGGACTGATCCCATGGCTCTCCATCATTCTCATCAAACCTGTTGCATCCTCCATTTCTCCCTGTTTTGACAATGCTGTGATGACAAAATTAAACACTGCATTACCAGGAGGTGGGCCAACAGTTACCATTACCATCCTCATCAACAGTGTTTTTGCATCCTCCAATTTCTTTTTCCTACACAAACCATGTATAACCGTGGCAAATGTCTTGCCTGCATTCTTAAGAGATTCCCCTTGGTACTTGCATCCTCCATTTTGTTTACCCTACACAAAGCATGTACAACTGTGGCAAAGGACTTGCCTGCATGGTTAAGTGACTCTCCTTGGTACTCCTCCAGCAGCTCCACAGCAGTACCAATGGTCTCATCATTCCTTGCCAAAGCACCCACAAGGCAATCCAAAGCTGATTGTGGGATCGGGATCTTTTTTCCCTTCGCTGCAAAGTGTGCTGTCTTCACCTTCTTACCCTCACAAAGATAAGTCAAAATCCTGCCAACCTCTCACCATTAGGGAAGCAGGCAGAGCCTATCATCTTCTCACAAACTTCACAAGCAGAGCAGAACATGGACTTCTTTCGTGCCGCTTCAATGACAAGATAATAGCTGTCACTATCCGGAGTACAACCAAACTCATCGTACTTGGAAAACACCTCCAGCGCTGCCTTCGACTTCTCAAGTTTCCAAAATACGGCAATCATTTCATTCAATAACGGTGTACGGAGTACTCACTGATCCTGGCACAGAGCCAATTTTCCTTAATCGAATCCCAAAGCAAATAAGCGTCTCTTGTCTATCTCATCAGAATCAGCTACCTTGCTCACGAAAATCTCAAGATTCGAGAGGCTCTTGGCAGCGGGGTTATTCTTCGCGGCATAGCTGAACAGGGAAATCAGCTGCTTACAGGAGCATTGCTCGGCAGCGAAGAGGACTGCAGCGAGGAGCGGCTCGTTGAAGTCCACGATCATGTCGGCGAGGGTGGACGCGATATTGTCCTCGGGAGTGGACTTGACGGCGGCGCACACGCGTGCGACCTCCTCATCGTCGGCTACGCCGTCGGGGGAGGCGAAGATATCATCGGCGTCACCAACTTCCTCCCACATCGAGCTCAGGTTGTCCTCCCCGGCCTCAGTGGCATCTTGGGAAGCCTCGGTCGGGGAAGAGAAGGCTTCAGGGAAGGGATCCGCCGCGGCGGCGGAGGAAGGGGCATCGGGGATGGGATCCGGGGAGGAGGAGAGGAAGCGGGAGAGACGGCGGGGAGTTGGGTTAGGGTTCGAGTGGCATATGGTGGTGGAGGTGGCGGCGGTGACCGCGGAATGGTCGAGCGGAGTAGGAGCAGCGCACGAGCTCGCGAACGCCACATCCACCCCGGCCGGCAAAGCCATGGGGACGGAGGCAGCGTGATCGCGACATTCCCGTCGACAGCGAGACGCTCAATATGTGAACTTCAAGATTTGTCGGCTCAGTCCTTTGAAGGTGCTCATAGGGGTAGGGTTTGCATGCATATATTTGTAGGGGCGAGTGTGCGTGCGTATTGAGTGTCTGCGTTGTACTGTCTACTCTCAAAAAAAAAAACTCAACAAAAGACCTTTAGTCCCGGTTCGTAACACCAACTAGTATCTTAGTCCGGGTTGGTATTACCAACCGGGACTAAAGAGCCGAGTACCTTTAGTTCCATTTATTAACACCTACAGGATTAAAGAGCCCCACCTGTAAAAGGCTGCTGTACTAACCGTTGAGCAAGAGACTTACCAACCGGGACTAAAGGCTTTAGTTCCGGTCGCAAAAAATACCGAGACTAAAGCCAATTTTGTATTCTGTTCAAAGACCTGTTCTCTACTAGTGATATATAGACATACTCAAACTAAAACATGAGTATGTATACATATACCTTATATGATTTAACATATTAAAGATGGGAGTAATTGCACGTAGGAGTAGTAAAAACTCACCTTATATTGGATTGGATGGAATTCGAAATCAAACACAAAAATGTTTCCCCTTGACGATGGATCTCGATCGATCGAAAGGCTGAGCTAGACCTAGATAGACGCATTATATTCAAAAATTTGAAACGGGCGGACATTTAAATTAATCTGAAACGGACGGCGGGTGGGCCGGCCAGATAAACGAACACTCGATCTGCACTGCATGCCGATGCCGTTTCGAGATGTCGTGCATGCAGCGCGCACAACGACCGGCGTGGCGCGCGGTGGAGTTCGATCTGTACGCGTGCATGTATCCATGTGTGATGTTTTGTTTTCATCATCGGTGGATCATTAGATCTATCGAGACGACGCGAGACGATTATAAAAGTAAAAGAGAGGCAATTAAGGGCGGCGTTGGCCGAGGCTTTGGCTCGTGTCTTGCTCCTCCTTCTTGACCTCTTCATTTCCCTTGCTTGTCTACGTCGTCGTCGGTCCTTGAAAAGGTACTACCATGCGGGCGTACGTCGTTGGGTTTTGCTTCCTGTTAATTCGTTTACCGCACGTTTGATGTGCATGCATGTTTTGACTTCAAAGGGTCCCCGGAGGAGCTCTGGGCCCACATTGTCGTGGACGACGCGCACCACGAGTGGCGGCCACGCATAGCCTACGCCTTGGACGCTGGTGATGAAATGCCCACCTGCACCTCCGCGACGGCTTCAACTTCCTCATGTGTCTCCACCAGCTTCGCGGGTCCTACTTTTACGTACCTGCTCAATGTGGTTCGCCATCCTTTCTGCCGCTCCCGAAGCCAAGGAGCCCAGGCTGCAGCTACTCTGTTGACTAGCGGATCGGATGATGAGGTGTACCGGCGCAGCAGCAGGGGTCGTAGCCGTTCTCAGATTTATCTAATGACGTGCTTGTTCCCAACACGAGCTGGTCCCAGCTCGTCGTGCCTAGCTATGATGTCCTCCCAGATGACGAGGAGGACATCACACTTGTCGTTGAGCAGCACACATCGATTTAATTAAGTACGTGTAGCATGTGCATGATTCTTCTTCGATTATTCTCCAAGCATATGCATACAGGGTGCCGAATTCGATGCAGTGAAGCCCTTGATGATGTACCGCGTGAGATTCAGGGGCCATGTGTGGTACCAAGTCAACTTTTGGGCTCGAAGCAGCAGCAGCAAAAAGATGATCAAGCGCTTCTTTGCTGAGCTCCACTACAAGCCACAACCCCTGACACTACGACCCCTCACCCTGTGGCCGACCTGCTTCGCCCATGCCGCACTTGCAGCTCCAGTTCCCATCGTTGAAACATGCACCATCATTGGTAATGGTAAGTGCTAGAATAATACTATGTCATGCTTGTTTAAACTTGTCAGCATGGCTTATATCAACCATGGTACAACAAAATGACATTAGCTGTCTTATATCTTATACATACAGTACTAATAATTAATTAATTCATTCATTTAGAAGAGCCACTGTCCCAATACAGGCATAGCTGTGCCTTTTGTCCCGGAGGGTTTGACATCTTACATCCCAAGGGATGCCGTAAGTTCGTGTGTGGGAATGACAAGGACAAGATGTATCAACGGCTTGTCAAGTGCAACAGCGGCGGTGTACCGTCTTGGGGAATGCCATTCACCGGCCGCCCAGGACTTGGACTAGGACCAAGACCCCGGTGGCATTATTTCCCCCCACCACCCACACCCAGGAGAAGGGACAAGAACAAGAAGAGAGCAGGGAATGCTAGTCCCTATTATGTATGTAGTAGACATTGAAATATAATGCAGATAATATACCTAAATTCATAGGCGAGTAAAATGACATTATTATCATCAGTTATAAGCTATCAGAATACAACTGAGTTCATGCTGAATAAGCTATCAGAATATGCACATTGTCGACACTAGAGATTGATTCATCCACGCAATGACGCAAACGAGGAGCAGACTCTAAAAGATGTATGCATTTTTCTTCTTTTTTCAGATAACACAAGACAACAATACGCAAGTGCATATTCATATCTAATATAATCGATCAAGCACAAGGAAACAAAATTTATGACACTTCTGAAGATTGCAACCCCTCCTTTTTGGTAAGATCAGCTCCCATTTCTCAAGGTACTGACGACATACATTGTAGAGAGAAGAGGGGACATCCATCATCGATCTGAAGCTAGTGGGGTAGGGAGGTTTATTGTGATGGTGAAGATGATGATGAGGAGCCATAAGGCAGACGACTCTGCCTTTGTATCTTGGAAGGGCAACTGAACGGTGACTCGATGTACATAGTCCCACACCGCAGGAGACGTTGTTCAAACCGGTCCTTGTCGTTCCCGCAAACAAACTTGTGGCACCCCTTTGGGTGCAAGATGTCGCAACTGGCGGGACAAAACGCACACACCCTCCTGTACTGGGAAAGAGGGTCTTCTGCAGACAGACAGGCATTTGTAGTATCAATCAATGTACATGCTACATAACATTTGTGCAATTTTATTGAACACCTGATAAGCACGTCTGAAAAGCACCACGTACACCTCCATAACATGAACATATGGAAACTCAGAAGCACATACGCTAAAAAATGGTAGAGATATATAAGTACACATTCGCTACATGACGATTATTTCTGAAAAATATCAAAAAATTTAACTAAATGTTCATCATTAATATTTTCATAATAAACCACTAGAGAGTGCTCGTCCACAAGCTACCCTAGGGTTAGGGTGGGCGGGGGTCGAGGGGCATGTGGCGAGGATGAGTGCGAGCCTCCAGGAGACTAACGCGGGTGCGGAATATGGAATTGATCGGAAGGAAGCAGAAGAAAGGGTCCCAACCGTTAGATTAGGACCCTATGATCCAGGTAGGTGACTCATGTGAAATGTATCTTGAGACACGTAGGCCTCGTTTGGATGTGCATGTATTAGCCTCAAACCACATGAATTTGAGTGTATTTGAACTAATATACACTCCAATCTATGTGGTTTGAGCCTAATACATGTGCATCCAAACAAGACCTAACGTGGATACGCTTCCAATATAAAAACACTAATACAATGTGGAAGACTTTAAAATAGATATAATAATAATAATAATAATAATAATAATAAATGAGAAACTAGTGGAAAATGCCTGTTTTTTTTTAAAAACCCCTTAAAATTCAAAAAAAAAATCCTTAAAAAAACATTCCACATCTAAGATTTCGACTTCCTCATTTTAGGGAACGAAATCAGTGGTTTTCCCGTGCGGTGCTGTTCCCCCACCGTTCCTGTTCCCCCAATTCCCAGGGCCAGAGCCTGCTCTCCTGTCCGCCACCGTTCCTGTTCCCCCAGTCCCCAGTGCTAGAGCCTCGCGAACGCGATCTAGATAGAAGACTGATAGATAGATCATAGATCTCGTCCCATGGATTCGTCGGCGACGGGATTTAGGGGACGCGCAGAGTGGTCGGCGCCGGCGTTGAAGGATTTGGTGCTGGATCTGTCCCGCGACGAGCAGCTACGGCTGGAGAACGGCGGCCAGGCGGCCGGGCGCAGGCGCAAGCACAAGGGACGACGACACATCATGACGCAGGAGGAACTGATGTCCATGGCGGAGCGCACAGAAGGGTACGACGCGCTGCCTTCCCCTTCGTTCCCCTCTCCTCTCAAAGACCACCTGCTGTTGGCGCTTTCGCGCTGCAGGACTGGACCTGGTGCGGGTGCCAAAGTGAAGAGTAGTTATACCGGGGACTCATCTCCTACTGCTTTTTTGAATTGAAGTATAATAGGAGAGATAAGCGAAATTGGTGAAAGTATTTAACTTAGAACGTAGAATAATAATTTACACTCCTTTTTTTTTTTTTTTTTTTTTTTTTTTTTTGCGCATTGGAGCTTCATTCATCCATCACGGAACAGGGGATTACAATCTTCAGTCAGTAGATGCTGGATGCAGGTCGGGGCACTTTGCCACTCGCCCAACCTGACCTCATCTGTGACTTGCTTAGCTAGGACATGTGCTACTCGATTACAAGTTCTATTTGTATACATCAAGATGAAGTCAAGAAAAACTGAACTAACATCACGGATCTCCTTCAAGATTGGCGCAAGGTACGATCTCTGGAAGTCCCCCGAAGCCCATAGCCTGACTAGCTCCTGACTGTCCGTCTCTATTTGCAGCCTCTGCACATAGTTTTCCTTCGCAAAGTTAACCCCATCATGGCATGCCAATGTCTCCATCATCAATGCATCCAGCCCATGGGGGTACCAGCATGCTTTGCCTCCTATAAAGTTGCCGAGAGAGTCCCGTAAAACAACTCCGGTAGCCCCCTGGTTGACGCCAGAACTGAAAGCCCGCCCCCATCGGTATTGCATTTAGACCATCCTACTGGTGGTGGCTTCCAGTCTGTATGAGTAGACACTGATCGGGGTTGCTTCTTTGACTGAATAATCTACCATAAATCATGTGCCAAATCAATGGCCCACTGCACTGCACTGCGAAGGGACCCTTGATTCTCACCATGGTAGCGTTTGTTCCTTTGCATCCAAAGTGAGTACATACCGATGATGAACAGGCCTCTCTCCTTCTCCGAACATAGATCAGTCATCAACAGACCATACGCCAACACATTCGTATATAAGCGAGGCAATTTAGCTCCCTCCTGCACTACTTGCCTCCCTACCACTCCAAGATCCAATGAGACCTTTGATCCTTGCCGGCAGAAATTCAAAAGTGCCAGTAGTAGAATGCCCAACTGCTGTAGGAAGACCCAGATATTTGTCAGACAGAGCCTCCCTATTAATGTGCAGTTCATCCCTGACCAGCTGCTTTGTTTGGTCCAAACAATTTTTACTGAAAAAGATAGCAGATTTATCTCTATTAACCAATTGGCCAGACCCCTTGCTCTTTTTATGTATATGGGGAGTGTAGTGAGTCTCGGAAGCATGCCAGCCTTACCTTATGCTTTCCTTTCATTTCTTTTCTGCTTCTTTCTTGCTTGTTTACTGTATTTATTGGTATCATGCTATGCAATGTCAGTATGCGCTGCATACATGCTCTGAACACATAAAACTTAGCAATCAAAATTCATTCGCTTGTATTGCATTTGGATGCAGTGAGCGTGACGCCTTGCTCATCAGGACAGTCCAAGATGCTCTCTGCCACTACAATGCCAGGCACAAGGTATGCGCTTACTACATCTCATTTGATTAATTTGAGTATTTTTCATATGGTCACTAGACTACGTACTGCTTCCTGCTGCACCTGCGACCCGGATGACATGCATGTATAATCTCTGCAGGGTGGCGAGTTTGATGCTGTGAAGCCCCTGATGGAAGCCTGTGTTCGTTTCAGGAACCAGGTGTGGTTCCACCTCAACTTCTGGGCTCGCAGCCGCAGCACCAACAAGATCAAGCGCTTCTTCGCCGAGGTGCACTACAAGCCATCCTCTGATTCTGCTGATGCCACCATCAAATACCCACCTCTAACTCCCATCGTCGAAATATGCACCATCATGGGTAAGTACACTTCCGTGCTAACTTGACACCCTTTTATTATTTTATTATCTCTTCTTCTCAAACCTTAACCACTAACTGGAATGCATAATGCATGCTTCTATACATGTTAACCATAATAATGCATGGTACTTAGTAGTGGAGTAATTATCTGATGTTTAGTGCTGGTTCAAACATGATACAATGCCTGCTGCAGAAGACCCTCTTTCCCGGTACAGGAAGGCGTGTGCGTTTTGTGCCGCCAGTTGCGACATTTTGCACCCTAAGGGGTGCCGCAAGTTTGTTTGCGGGAACGACAAGGACCGGTTCGAACAACGTCTCTTGCGGTGTGGGACTATGTGCATCGAGCCACCATTCAGTTGCCCCTCCAAGATAGAAAGGCAGGGCCTGCCTTATCGCTCCTCATTGTCTTCGTCATCACAGTAATAAATCTCCCTACCCCACTTCAGATCGATGTCCCTCTTTCTCTCTACAATGTACGGCGACAGTCCAGAATTACCTTGAATAATCATAGCTCATGCATCTTACCAAAATGTAGGGGTTTGTGTATATACCCAATCTTCAGAAGTGTCATAAATTTTATTTCCATGTGCTTGATTGACTATTATATATATATTTGAATATTCTACCTATTGTTGTTTTATGTTATCTCAAAAGTACATACATTTAGAGTCTCCTCTTTCGCGTGGATGAATCTCTAGCGTCGACAATGTGCATATTCTGAGCTATATATGGCGGTACGTAGCTTATTCCCCATGAACTCAATTGTTATTTGTGATGTCGTCGTCTCAGTGCTACTCATCCCCACTGTTGGAGATTGCCACCGCTCGGGTCTTGCCCGAGTGGCCTGTGCTAGATCATGGTCAAACGCATGGGCACAGGTTTGCTGTGTAAGTTCAGGAACAGTTGGAATTTTTTTTTAGAATTTTATCACATGTTGAATGCATATGTTTGGATACATGTTGTGAATCTACATTGCCCTCCTTCGCCACGTACCTGTCATCTTGTGCTTCCTAGATGGTTTTGAGCTCAATAAGTTCATTGGGTTTGGTTGTTGAATCAATACATGCAACTTGGGCTTGCTTTCCCGTCATGTGGATCAGTATGTTATTCGGACTGTAGTTTTTTTTCAAGTTTTGTGTCATAATCTCCTGGTGATGTGTACTATATATAATTGATCCATTTTTTATTCGAATAGAACTAAAAAAACCATACATTTTTTAACATGTTCTAATAACCGATTGTCCCTGTGTTTATGCTCTACGTCTCTTATAATTTGTACAACGACCGGAATAATTTTGGCTATAAATGGGTCATTCTAGAGAAAACGAATGAGGCCTCAGTTTTTAGAAATAAAGAGTCTCCAAATGCCACAGAAGTGGTAATGAGTAAACTACTCATGAGTTGTGTCAGCTTGATAGGAGGGAGCTTTCTAAAACAAAAAATTCGTTGCTAATGGTATCCCGGCCTTTGTGTTGTCAGCTTTTAGCTCCTTGTAATTATGTTGAGTAATAATGTAATTAAGATCTCCCCTGTACAAAAAAAAACTCTGATGATAAAACAACACTCTGAAACTTGAATTTGGATCATCCATATTGCACACCCACTGGGATACACACTCTTGTGAATTAATGGTACAAATTCATTTGATTATGTATACCTCAACAAAAATCCATTCATTAAACAAATCGCTGGGCATCATTCATGTCTTTGTCTTGCATGTGAAATAATCCTTATATAGTATAATAGAAAAAGTAGTTAATGAACTGAAACTGATTAGTAAGGAGTAAGGAGTACTACCGGCCGTGCGTCACTGAGGAGGTGGAGAGTAGATCCGAGAAGTTGACGGTGGACAGACGACGGCTCTGGAGAGGCAGATCAGCGGCGACCCGGCCTTCGAGCATATCAACAACGGTGAGCATGGTGGGTCTCATGTCCCACCGGCTCTGAATGCAGCACAGCGCCACCTTCACCACCGCCTCCACCTCCTCCCTGTCCACGAGCGCCATGGCTGCGTCCACCGCCTCCATCAGCTCGCCTCGCGCCATCTTGTCCCGGACGATGTAGGGGAAGAAGTCCCGCGTGAAGTCGGGCGTCTTCGTCGACGGCGAGGCATCGGCATCGTCGCCCGTGGTCGACGAGGAGGAGGAGGGAGCGGGATCGAAGTTCCGTCGGCCGCCAACTAGCTCCAGCAGCGTCATGCCGTAGCTGAACACGTCGGACTTGGCGGACACCGCGTTGACGAGCATCTCCGGCGCCATGTACCCCGGCGTGCCCCTCCCACGCGTGTCGACGCTGCTCATGTCCCGCGTTATGGACATGGAGATGCCGAAGTCGGAGAGGTGCGCCTTGAGGTCGGCGTCCAGCAGGATGTTGCCCGGCTTCACGTCCAGGTGCAGGATCTGCTGCCAGCACTCGTGGTGGAGGTAGGCGAGCGCCTTGGCCACGTCGACGGCGATGCCGCGCCTCGTCGGCCACGGCAGGAGCCGCCGCCTCTCCTGTGTGCCGCCGTGGAAGAGCCACGAGTCCAGCGACCCGTTGTCGAAGAAAGGGTAGACCAGGTACCTGCTGCTGTCGCGCTCGCGCGGGAGGCAGTAGCCCAGCAGGCGAACCAGGCTGCGGTGGTGCACGTTGGAGACGATGGAGATCTCTCTAAGGAAGTCGTCGTCTCCGGCGACGGCCGGGTGGCGGTCGCGGTCACCACTACCACCTGTGGTCGTTGTCGTTATCCTTTTGACGGCCACTGCCGTGTCCGTGCCGTCGTCATCGACGACGCCGCCTCGAAAGACTTGGGCGAAGCCGCCCTGCCCCACCATGTATCGGAAGTCTTGGGTCATGGTGCGCAGGTCGTCGTAGGTGAACTCCCGCATGCGGAACGCGGCCAACTGATGCCCTCCTTGCCGGCGCGGGAGGAGAAAGCGTTCTTCTTCATCCTGCATCAGCCACGCCGGTGCAAGCGTGGAGAGGTACTGCAGCAGCCAAGGCTGTGCGATTGGGTAAAGCTTGTTCCTCCAGTACCGGTGAAGCCATGGCTGTGAAAGCGTATAAAGCTTCCAGACGCAGTGAAAGGATATAGCCACAACGTTGGCCATGAACATGATCCCAATGCGCAATCCTTCAGCTCCAATTGAGACGAAGACAACGACGATAGCAAGTGTACCAAGAGATACAGCGGAAACAATGATCTCCGCTGGACCGGAGGAGGTCCAGATGCGTAGACAAGCAATGGCAGGGTAAAGTACTATCTGCATGGGTAGGCAATTTGTGGCAAGAGCAAAAATGATGTGGAAGAGCAGGATAGCAATGACCGAAGCATGCAGAAACAGAACCATGTTCTTCTTCTTCTGCAGCAGATTGGTAATAAAGAAGAAAGATCCTGCTATGCCTAGACGAACACGGAGGAGCCAAGCAGGGTGGTGCCTCCAAGCAGGGTGGTGTAGTAAGAGACGCCGTGCAATCGTCGGACGATGATAAAGGTAGAGCTCCCATATCATGATGCAGTATCGGTGGAGCCAGGGCCTTATTCCAGCAGGATAAAGCTTGCAGATGCAGTGCGAGGATAGAGAGACAGTGTTGGCAGTGAACCACAGCGTGGTGGATCGTAGTAAGTTGCCATGGGTAATGATTGCGAGATCCACAACAAGAAGGGTGATAAGTGCAGCAAGAAATGAACTGAAAACAATCTTCTCCGTCAGAGTCCGACGGGAGGATGAGGAGGTGAAGATGTGGAGACAAGCAATGACAGGGCAAAGCAGTATCTGGATGGGTTGACAACGAGTGACGAGAGCCAAAATGATGTGAAACCAGAGGAAAGATACGAGTGAAGCATGCCGAATTGCTGCTCTCGCCCTCGTGCTTAGCTTGCACCAGATAGACTGCAGCAGATGAAAGGGGAAGCACATCCAGGTCGTCCAGACCTTGAACGTCGAGCAACAGGTGAGCAACGAAATCCAACGCCCGCATTTGGTAGCTAGATCAGATAATAAGTCAGACAGGGTCGGAACCAAAGAGAAGACCCTGCTGCTGCTGGATCCCTCACCTCGAGGATGACGATAAGAGGGGTCTTCTACATCTACCTCTGCATCTGCATCTGCCATGTATGTATGTTTGTTGCTACAGGCTACAGTGCTAAACCATCACAACTAATAATAGTCACAAAGAAAGAAAGAAAGAAATGATAAGAACAAGGCATGCAAAAGGTCGGGAAGAACTGAAACTGACTGACTGAATGAATGAAGAAACTGAATGAAGAGTAGAGAGGAGCCAGCTAGGAGCTTTGATAGACGAGAAGAAACTGAATGAAGAAGAAAGATGCAGCACGGACTTAATTGGTCGCCGGCCGGGCGTCGGAGCCCTGGTTCCGCTTCCACGCAGACGCCGGAGCAAGCAAGCAAGTGGGGTACGGTACTGTGTGTCCAATTGCCCACATGCAATGCAACTGGATCATATCCAACGTAGCAGTCCGTCATTGATTTATGGAATCGCCCCCAACCAAACACACGAAAAAAGTAGTAAGAAGGTCAAGTATGTAGGAAAGAATCATTCAAAGATACCGACGTTGGAAGCTTCCCACTCGCTTACTCCCTCTCCCTCTGTTTAAAATATAATAAATATATGTCGCTTTTGTTTTTCCGAAAACAATTTTAATAATATATATATTCAAAATATTAAAATTTATAGTATATAATAATATTATTATTGTAAATATTTTTTAATCTAATTTTTCATAAATTTAACCACCGAAACAATCAACCGAACACGACATATATATATATATATATATATATATATATATATATATATATATATATATATATATAGGGGAGGAGAGTATCTAGCTAGGCAATAATCACACTGCATACATGCCATACCAAGAGTCAAGATTGTTGGAATTAGATCTCCTACTCTTAGGCCCAACGGATTAACAGGCCTAGGTCTGCGCCCTGATCGGAGGCGCCCAACCTTATGGTTGGTGGGCCCCTGTCGCACCGTGCTATATAAGATAAGGTGGGGGCCGGGGCGCAAGGCACGTCTAACGAGGTTCACCTGCGCCGCCAACACCCCACCGACATCTAAACCCTAGACCGATCTAGAGGGGGCGCTGCCAGCGGCGGGAGGTACCACCGACGCCGGCGAGCACCCGGATGGCCACTGATCCGACGTCGGCTCCAACTCCAACACCGCCGCCGCCACTGCACATCCCGTCGACCCGTCTGGTCTGTATTCCACCTCTCTCTCTGTCTACCCTTCTCTATGCATGAACCGCACACTGTCTATCAACTAGAACCCGTTCTATCCACTGAATCCGCTCCTAGACGATCCTAGAACTTCTATCAAAGATAAGCCACCCGTTTTGTGTAGCCCTTTACGCGGCTACGTTTCAATGTCCAGCGCAACGTGCGGGTAAACTAAAGTAAATGAAATGATCAAAAGTAAACGAACGCTACACCAGAATATAAAATCACTGCCGATTTTAAAACAACAGAAGATTATATTGGCTACCGATTCGCTAACCGGACAGTGATCAATTGAGTATCACTGGTGGGGGTGGGGCACCATTGCTGGTTGAAGCTTTGACCCGGCAGTGCCACTCGCGGCACCACTGCTTACATGCCGGTTTTGTGTCATGTCTGTCCAAGCATGACTCAACATGCCTGGGCCTTGCCTGCTTGAGCCCGTGATATAAAATCGACAATGTAATTTGAGTTCTTTTTTTTGTTTTGGAATCACTGTAATTTGAGTTTCTGTGTGAGTTGAATCGTTCTTGTGCAAAGTTGAGAGAGAGGCTGAACGAAGAAACAATTTTTCAGCTTCTGTGCGATCATTCAAATCTCTCTGTCTCAAAGTAAATTTGACTAGATTTATAGAAAATATATACATCATTTAAATCTTCAAATAAAGTTATTATAAAATAAACTCAATCATTTATCTAATGATACTAATTGTGTGTTTATAAGATTAACTAGATTCATAAAAATACGTATAATATTTATATTGTAAAATAAAATTATTATGAAAATAAATTTAATGATTTATCTAATGATATTAATTATATATTATAAATATTAGTATTCTTTATAAAATAAAATTAGTAAAAAAAGTTAGTTAGGGATAGGATATACTTCCTTAAAGGAAAAATATTCTAACGCGGTTTGAAGAGGGTGGACGAGATCAACCCGCGAATCTATTACTTTTTAAAAGATTATTAATAAAGTGGACAAATTCAAAGTTTAGGGACGAAAATCCTACTCTGGTGCCTCCATGGCTCCATGCACCGGGGCCGGCGTTCCCGTCGTATGTTGTCATGGGCTCATGGGCACCTCCTCTCAGGCAGCGACAGGCCTCCGCCATAGCCCATAATGGTTACCCCTGGCCCGGCTCTGCCGTTCTTCAATCCACATAGTGGGCCTCGGAGCTTGGCTGCTTCAGTCCGTGATACAAAAGGAAGCACCCGAGCCTTTTTGTTTTGTTTTAGCGGCGGGGTAGGCCTGGTGGGCTTGCGGACAGCCCGCGTCCGGTTACATCCCCATGGATTCGTCGGCGACGGGATTTGTTGGGGGACGACGCATGGAGTGGGCGGCGCCGGCGTTGAAGGATTTGCTGCCGGATCTGTCCCGCGACGAGCGGCTACGGCTGGAGAACGGCAGCCAGGCAGCCGGGCGCAGGCACAAGCACAAGGGACGACGACACATCATCACGCAGGAGGAACTGATGTCCATGGCGGAGCGCACAGAAGGGTACGCCTGCCTTCCCCTTCCACCACCCTCTCATCGCTCCCTCATCTATCTAATCTAATACTGTAATTATTAAAAAGATCCCTACCTATTGTCCCTGTTTATTGCATTAGTATTGGACTAGAGGTCTGAATCTGACAATTAACTCCAAACATCTCATGTGATTGCTCATCGTCCTTCTATTGATTTTTTTTTATGTAGCTGATGATGAAAACTACTTTAGTAGTAGTCCGTGCCCATGCCTTGTTATGCTACAGTCGCCATTAGGCTCAACATGGATCAAAAGAAAGCCAAACTCTAATTAATGTGGGGGCAAGTCTATTATGCATATATATATGTACTATAGGTGAAGCTCATAGAATTTTTGGGTACTGTCTATTGTTTTAGCATGATTGATTCTATATATATATCGATCAACCATAATGCTTGTAAGCATTGCACATATTCCCTGATACAACTTAACTGAATGAATGATCCATTGGCCTACTCGATCTTTCATCCGTATATTGTAACACCCTTTCCTCACTGAAATATGGAAGACACAGATTTTGTTCCTATACATCTGGTTGGATGGATAGATAGTATACAAAATTAAGTGTAGTGCAAATGAAACTGCAAAGTTCATATATAATTCATTGCAACTGTAGCTAGTTTGCAGAAAAAATTCAATGAAGGAAAGATATATACATGCATGTTGTGTTGAAGGGGGAAAAAATTCAAGAACTACTGCCTAGATCATGAATGGCCTAAAGATATTTTTCCAAATTTAGTTGCACCTTCAGTGTTTTACCTAACATGTAAGTGGATCCACCTTTGCGTCGCACTGGCACCATGCATAGGAAGGGAAGGGAGCGATTTGAGGGTAGGGAGAGGATTTTTTTCTTTCTTGTTTACTGTATTTATTATTATCCTGCTATATCCAATGTCAGTATACACTGCATGCATGTTCTGAACACATAAAACTTAGCAATCAAAATTCATACGCTTGTATTGGACATGGATGCAGACAGCGTGACGCCTTGCTCATCAGTAGAGTACAAGATGCTCTCTGCCACTACAATGCCAGGCACAAGGTATGCACGCTCTTATTACTTGCATATGGCCAGACTAGACTACTTCTGCTTCCTGCTGCACCAGCGAGCGATCGAGCTGAGCTGGTTGTTACATCACATCAGGGTGGCGAGTTTGATGCTGTGAAGCCCCTGATGGAAGCCCGAGTTGGTTTCAGGAACCAGGTGTGGTTCCACCTCAACTTCTGGGCTCGCAGCCGCAGCACCAACAAGATCAAGCGCTTCTTCGCCGAGGTGCACTACAAGCCTGCTGCACCCTCTGATTCTGATGACACCACCACCAAATACCCACGTGCAATGACTCCCATCGTCAAAATATGCACCATCATGGGTACGTATGGTAGTTAACCATATATAATGCATGTTACTTAATGATCTATCTGATGTTAGTGTACGTTGGTTCAAACATTGATTGATACTACAAATGCCTGTCTGTCTGCAGAAGACCCTCTTTCCCAGTACAGGAGGGTGTGTGCGTTTTGTCCCGCCAGTTGCGACATCTTGCACCCAAAGGGGTGCCGCAAGTTTGTTTGCGGGAACGACAAGGACCGGTTTGAACAACGTCTCCTGCGGTGTGGGACTATGTACATCGAGTCACCGTTCAGTTGCCCTTCCAAGATACAAAGGCAGAGTCGTCTGCCTTATGGCTCCTCATCATCATCTTCACCATCACAATAAACCTCCCTACCCCACTAGCTTCAGATCGATGATGGATGTCCCCTCTTCTCTCTACAATGTATGTCGTCAGTACCTTGAGAAATGGGAGCTGATCTTACCAAAAAGGAGGGGTTGCAATCTTCAGAAGTGTCATAAATTTTGTTTCCTTGTGCTTGATCGATTATATTAGATATGAATATGCACTTGCGTATTGTTGTCTTGTGTTATCTGAAAAAGAAGAAAAATGCATACATCTTTTAGAGTCTGCTCCTCGTTTGCGTCATTGCGTGGATGAATCAATCTCTAGTGTCGACAATGTGCATATTCTGATAGCTTATTCAGCATGAACTCAGTTGTATTCTGATAGCTTATAACTGATGATAATAATGTCATTTTACTCGCCTATGAATTTAGGTATATTATCTGCATTATATTTCAATGTCTACTACATACATAATAGGGACTAGCATTCCCTGCTCTCTTCTTGTTCTTGTCCCTTCTCCTGGGTGTGGGTGGTGGGGGGAAATAATGCCACCGGGGTCTTGGTCCTAGTCCAAGTCCTGGGCGGCCGGTGAATGGCATTCCCCAAGACGGTACACCGCCGCTGTTGCACTTGACAAGCCGTTGATACATCTTGTCCTTGTCATTCCCACACACGAACTTACGGCATCCCTTGGGATGTAAGATGTCAAACCCTCCGGGACAAAAGGCACAGCTATGCCTGTATTGGGACAGTGGCTCTTCTAAATGAATGAATTAATTAATTATTAGTACTGTATGTATAAGATATAAGACAGCTAATGTCATTTTGTTGTACCATGGTTGATATAAGCCATGCTGACAAGTTTAAACAAGCATGACATAGTATTATTCTAGCACTTACCATTACCAATGATGGTGCATGTTTCAACGATGGGAACTGGAGCTGCAAGTGCGGCATGGGCGAAGCAGGTCGGCCACAGGGTGAGGGGTCGTAGTGTCAGGGGTTGTGGCTTGTAGTGGAGCTCAGCAAAGAGCTGCCGCGGCTTCGAGCCCAAAAGTTGACGTGGTACCACACATGGCCCCTGAATCCCACGCGACACTTCATCAAGGGCTTCACTACATCGAATTCGGCACCCTGCGTTGCGTGCACAAGTTTATAAATAAATAATATGCATATAGATGTCGTATGTGAAATGGTACTCCTATATATTAATCCAGAAATTCTATGTTCATTAGTTAAGATGTCAAGTATAGAATAGTGATATAGGATTTTGTTCCTATACATCAGGTTGGATGGATAGTATACAAAATTAAGTGCAGTGCAAATTAAACTGCAAAGGTCATATATAATTCATTGGAATAACTGTAGTTTGCAGAAAATTTTCAATGAAGGAAAGATACATGCATGTTGTGTTGGAAGGGACGGGGGGTCAAGAACTGCCTAGATCATGAATGACCAAAAGTTTTTTTTTCAATTTTGTTGCACCTTCAGTGTTTACCTAACATGTGGGTGGAACAGTTTGGTTCTTTAGTCCTAGGGACTAAAGACTAAAACACAGACTTAATAAAAGTCTCTATTGGTGTTTGGTTCCATGAACTTGTATAGACTTAACATCATTTAATACACCATAACAAAAATCATTGTACCCCTGCATGGTGAAGAGAGAGAGCGTGGACAGGCAATAATGAAGGGCAAGGGGTGTCAATTATGGTCCAAAAATCCCCATAAGCCTCACCCCTTGAGACTACTACCCACCCCAAAAAGTCCCTAAATAAGTCCCTAGTGTTTGGTTCAAATAGACTAAAAGGGACTTAAAATAAGTCTTTAGTCCCTCTTCAAGAGGAACCAAACAGGGCCTTAGTTCTAGGATTAAAGAACCAAACAGGGCCTAAATTATCTAATATATATATTTTTTTGAGAAATTATCTAGAAAATCTTACTTCGTCTACCATGAAATAAATAGTGCTGTTTCTTTTTTTTATAAACTAAATATAGAAAAAAATTTACGTACATGTAAAATATTTAAGACTTAAATGCGGATAGATATAGGATCCACCACCAAAAAGTTAGGCCGTACGTTGTCTCTGACTTTGTTCACTAGTGATCAATCAAAGAATATAAGTTTTGGATGAGTGAAGACCAATTTTTATTTCTACTAGTTTTTAGTGTTTTACTGTATCACACATAATTGTGCCTGTTATTTATTTACTAATCATTTTTTTTGCTTTATTAAACCCAAAAATTGATCAAGAGAAAATAATACATACTCAAGATTAAGTACCAAATATGTTAGAGTCAAACTAATCAAATAATTTATGGAGGGGTCGCTACAGCTAGAGAGATCCTGTAGCTGCAACTGACCTTACCAAGGACTGTAAAAGATCCTGGTAAAACACAAGTATTCATTCCGTCCATAAATATAATCTAATTTTGTCTGCACAATCTGTCTATTTTTGGCTACTGGCTAGCTAGTTTCTTCTAGAATATAATCTTGCAAATAAATACAAGAGATTTTGTACTAGCAAGTACTAGCAGTATGTTGTTCGTGCTAACATTATTACGGTGTCATCTAAAAACAAAAATCAATCAATTAAAAGATAATGTATTTTTTGATAATCGATCATAGATAAAAAAGAATTACAACATCTCAGCTTTCCTTTATTGACGTATGGGGCCGCTTGGGCCACCATGCCGGTCCACCAATTCTGGAACCCCATACCCGACCTGCGCCACCCGCACTGGCTCCCCACGCGGATCATCAACAGCAGAAAAAGTTTATAAAGAATAGCAGAAACTCTACATGTTAACCATTGCCTGTTTTACGGTTTTCTATTCATCGGAAAATTGCTAATGACAGAGGGATGACTTCCATGTGCATTGTAGGATCAAAAGAAAAAAAACACACGCACATAAGGATGTACAACAACCCTAACAGAAACAAGAAATACTACTAGCTGGAATCCATTGTGGCGAACTTAAACATAATCCGAGGCTAATCTAAAGTTAGTGAAAAACAATCACAACCAACTTTGCCGAGTGCCTACGACACTCGGCAAAGACTGTATTACCCTCGGCAAAGGCTTTGCCGAGAGTAGCTTTCAACAAAGAGCTCTCGGCACACCATCTATCCGCAAAGTCTTCTTGCCGAGAGCTTTGCGAGCTGTCGGCAAAGAAAAGGTGTCATGATGGCGCCGTCCTTGTTGATGTCTCCTTTGCCGAGAGCTGACTCAACGTGACTTCCCAGAGTCTCAACTGGAATGGCCATAAATTCTATACCACATCTCCCAATTACCATTTTCTACCATCACGGAATCCTAACCTATCTTTCCAAAGAGGTAGCCGCAAATCTTCTACGGGATAGGGAATACAAGAGATTTTGTAACTAGCCACAGTACGTACTAATTTATATTATGAGGAGCTCCATGCTCCAAGTAGCGAGGTCAAATTCGAGAACTTTCACTGTCGATAGCTCCTAAAATGATCTTTAGAAGTACTTAATCAATTTATTTATGTACTTTTATTATTTTTGTCCATATACAGAAAATCAAAATCCGATCTATATCTTGGAAATCATTTTGGTCTATAAAAACATGAATCGTGAAACCAGAGAAAATAGTACACAGAAATGTGGGTGGTGGTATATACCCCAAAGGCCCAAACTTTATTAAAAAATTAGGCGTGACGGAGCAGATAGATAAATTTTCTACTACTATATCTATTTGGATTATCTACGGATTTGAGCTCCAAATCTCTCATTTATTTGTAACCAGTGGACTGGAAAGTGGGTGGAAATGTGAAGTGGCAAAAATTCTTCGTGATTTTTCCAAACGTGCATGGTTCTGATCTCTCTAGCTATCTGGAGTATTTAATTTCTGTTATGAGATTATTGTATTTGCACATTTTTTCCTTAGGCTAATCATCTTTAAAAACTAAATAATATCCTAGCTAGAGATACATTTTGCTAATAATGAAATCATTATGAAGATCTGCCCACAGATAAAAGTATCATTGTTCATCATAAATAATATATCTTCCTCCAACGTACTTATATGTAGTAGTATGATGAAAATGAATGAAAAATACGAACACAATAATCCAATGCAAAACCAACTATCATAGTAAAAAACAACCACCATTGATACTTCCTCCGGTCCCATTAAAAATAACTTTTTTAACTTTTGAATACATGTTTCACGATTCTTCTTGTTTTAAAAATATTTTTGAATTATAAATAAATAAATCATTATTAAAACATTTCTAATGATAAAATAAGTTATAACAAAATAAATGATATTTATGCAAAAAAAAATAAATAAATAAAACAAACAGTCAAACAAGATGACACGGAGTTCAAAACATCACTTTTAATAGTACGAGACAAGCAATATACAGATGGATGCCTACGTACGTGCACACACATTGATGAAATTACCAGGATGCATGCAGTGGCCAGTCAAACTGTGGGGGTACACTAAACCGCTTGATGTCATCCAATGCAATCCGCGGTGGAACGCATAGCAACAAGGAGTCCAGTACTGTCAAATTGTGTTGGCACCAGCTGCAACGCGAAGATCGAAATCAAACCCAACCAAAAAACAAGCAGGCAAACGACGAGAAGAAAGGAAACCCAACCAAAAACGAGCAGGCAAACGATGAGCAGAACCGGATCGGATTGGGTCCATTCAGAGAGATTTTATCAATCAATGATCGAATGAATAATACATCTCGTGCACGGACGTGTTCGTCGTCGTCTCCCATCCATGCATATATATCTTTCTTTCCCGATCCATCCGAGTGCAGTTGCATTCGGCACCCACCTCCGTCTCCGTCTCCTTCTCGCAACCATGGTGGCGCGTATTCTCACTGCTGAGTGCTGACAAGCCGCCACGCCATTAATTACTTCTTGTTCGCTCTCTTCGATCGATCTTCCTATATATATAAAGACGACTACAAAAAAAAAACACCTTGAATATATTCACCTACACTTGTTTCTCCTCCGAGTCAATCTCGGTTGCATGCTGCCAACGCGCTCTCCACCAGCTGTCTCCACTCTCCACCCATCCGTGCTCGTGCTCGTGCCGTCTTCGTCGATCGTCGACACGGCGGTGGCGGCATCTATCTAGGGAGAAGGCGTGGATCTATATATAGAAAGACGTTGATAGTTGACATGGCGGCGAACGGAGAGGATCGGCACGCGGCGGCGGCGCCGGAGGAGGAGGAGGAGGAGATAGTAGTGGAGATGCCCGTCAAGCCGGCGCCGCCGCCGCCAGTGAAAGTTTCCACGGCGGGGAACAACACCAGGGCGGGGCCGTCGGCGTTGGAGACGGCGGCGCTGCCGCTGAGCATGGTGGCGGTGCAGGCGTTCACGGTGGTGATGCTGCTGCTCTCGAAGCTGGCGCTCAACACCGGCATGCGCCCCTGCGTCCTCATCGTCTACCGCAACCTCGTCGCCACCGCCGTCGTCGCACCGCTCGCCTTCTTCTTCGAGAGGTACCTATATAAGTATCCTCTAGACCTACCTTACCTGCTAAAGTTGCAGTTTTTCTTTCCTTTGATTTTGTTGCGAGAGAATACATACCTGCAACAATCTATTTTGTCTTGCAATTAAGTTAAATCTTTTTGTTGCCTGTCATGCATTGCGTGTTTATTGATTGTTAGTATTTCATCGATTTATCCTTGATTTCTTTTCTTCTTTACACATACCTGAAATAACTCGTTGCATGCGCACAAGTATATATGTGTACATACAACAATATATCATCAGTCTATATAACGTTAACTCTCTGCTGATTCACAAGATATATATAGATATATTGTAATATTCTTAATACACGACCACACGTGCACGTGCGCTAGTATATAATAATACTGGTAGAATTAATCTCTACCAGTAGAAGAGATAGCCCTTGTTTTTTTTTTTGGCGAAATGGTGGTTTTGCATGTCCTTATTTTTTGAACTTCATAATTTTTGCCCCTGGGATTTTGAAACGAATAAGGAAAACAGCTCACAACAGCTTGCCGTGAACTGTACCAAACAGCCTCATTAATAAGAGAGTTTGCCATCCCTGTTATGTGAAGTTCACCTGACAGCGTTAACTTTTTGACAAAAGGACAAGTTTGCCCGTATGATTTCACCCATATGTTTTATTTTCGCTCTTTGTGTTTTTAACACCATTTTCAATTTAACGGTACTGGGCGAATTCATGAGGTATGGAGATACATTGTACATATATACGTAATAAAGAAAAATTACAGTTACGTCGATGGTATAGATAGAGATATAAATTTTTCACAACAGAATTTTCCTTTTTTTTTTCTTTGACTGCTTCAACAGAATCCACACAAGCTAGATATACAGATTTTTCAGTTGCAGTCGATGGCTTATATGGCAACAGTAGTCAACGTGCATGTTTATTGTTCATTGAAATGGCATGACAACAGCCGTCGTACTACACGTTTTGTTTTCCGAAAGACATGACAATGGCATACACATGCATGCATGTACGGCAGTTTGATTTTGTAAAACTGGTGCACCTTGTGTCCACCCAATTTATTTTCGTATCGAAATTACTCTTGTTTTTGAAGAGATAGATGGTGATCATGTACAACGTCTGTTTGCGTTCATCAGATTCGACGCAACCGTGAGCGAAATTTCAAAGCGATTTGATCTCTGTGTTTGTCCTTTTGGACTAGTGCCTATAAAGCTACGAGCTAGGAGAGTTCTCTGATGAACTGGGACGTACTACAGGCTTCTATCTTGTTGATGTGCCAGCTGGCTGCCACTAATTGCATGCAGTGTGCTAATGGGTAATGCATGCATGGCCATCGATCTGATTCAGCACGTACACTAGTCACAGTCAGGACAGGAGACAGAAAATCGATCGAAGAGGACGACATCTCGACAGACTCATGTCGCCGTCTCGTCTCGTCTCATTCTCATGGCTCAGCTTCAGCTCACAGACAGATATAGCGACCCTCTCGTGGGCGATGACAGAGATATCATGCCTTTTTGCTGTCTCCCTGACCAAATACCACCCCAATGATTCTGTCCTGCTAGCTGAATCAGTAGCCCTCAAACGTAGTACTACAGCATAGCTGCTGCCAAATGCCAACCAACTCGATTGATTCTTACTGCACTTCTGTCAGCACCTGCATATCGTAATCGTTATCGTGTGGTGCCTACTTCTTGATCCATCTGCGTTAATATTGCAAAAGATATCGAGAAGGCGATTTTTTTTTTTTGCGAACATCAATGGAGAAGACGAATTCAACTTTATTATTTGCTCAACACAATGTGTGTATATATGCCAAAGCCTGATGACGACGATGTACTACTACTAACTTCTTGTTGAACAGCAGTTTTATATGCAGTGTTTTTTTAATGAGACTAAAGATATATGTCCTGCTGAATCCTGATATATATATATATATATATATATATAGGACGATCCATTGATCTTCTCCGATTCTTTCTCATGATTTCTTTCCCCATGCATGTTGGTCTGTTGTTGTAGGGAAATGTGGAAGAAACTGAACTTGGCTGTGTTGGGTTGGATTGCCTTAAATGCAACATTCGGGTGAGCACTCGCACTCAGCCTCATTTCAGTGGTCATACACCTCTTTGTTTTTTTTTCCAAACAATGCTAGATTCAGATACAAGATCGAGAAGAGAATTTGTTGTGGCCAAATTTACTCACATGTACAAAAGATTTGCGCGTAGTTGTATTAAGAGAGAATAGTTTGATTACAATGGGGATGACTGAAAGATTTTCAGTAAAGAAATTTGGTCTGTTTGTTTGACAGGATTATACACTGTTCTGGCAGGATTATACACTGCCGGCTGATTTCTTGTGAGAGAAAAACACTGTTCTAGCTGAATTTAAGCCGGCTGAAAAGCCAAGCGAACAGGTTGATTGTTATGGCAACATTTATTACTTCATCGATCTTCTATACTATACATAGATAATAACTTGATGATCGATCTGCTTGGAAGTAAAATTGTTCTTACATACATATGCTTGCAGAGTCGTGTTGGCGATGGGGTTGTACTACTACGGCCTGCAGACCACAAGCGCCGCGTACTCCGTCGTCTTCCTCAACCTGATCCCCATCGTGACCTTCGTCATCGCCATCTTGGTCGGGTAAGCATGCATATCTTTGGTGGCATGCATGCATGTCTTCCATTACTTCGAGCTGTGATCCGTATGTAAATGCATTCAGAGCCGAGAAGGTGGCGCTGGGGATGTGGCCTGGCAGACTCAAGGTCCTGGGCGCCCTGACGTGCGTGGGCGGCACAATGATTGTGAGCCTGCTCAAAGGCCACCTTCTTCACCTGTGGCCTACGCACCTTCTGAAAACCTCCCACGCTGGTGCACCGGCGAGCGGCGGCGGCCATCACCGTGACATGCTCATCGGCACACTGTTCCTGAGCGGCAGCTGCCTGAGCTACGCTCTGTGGTTCATCGTGCAGGTACATATATAGTATTTGCTTGTGTATTGCTGGCTTGAAATAGGCACATTGTTCTTATCTGCCTGAACTAGATAGGAAGAACTGATGAAATCGACATTTCCCTCCAACGATGACAGACAAGGCTTGGGAGGGTGTTTCCATCAAGGTACTGGTCGACGATGCTGACGTGCCTATCAGGAAGCATACAGGCCTTCATCATCGGCGTGTTCCTCAGCCATGACAGGGCAGACTGGAGGCTCAAATGGGACCTGCAGCTTTTGACAGTCGTCTACTCGGTAATTATACATACTGACTGACAATTTAAGATGTTTTGACTTCAAGATTTTTGAAATGACTTATAAATTGGAATGGAGATAGTAGATAACAAGACTAGTATATACAATCAATAGCGTGATGCATTACACGTGTATCTTGTGTTTTGATTGAAACTGATGACGGTCGACTGATCATCATCAGGGCGTGTTGAACACGGGCGTCACCTTCGTTCTCATCTCATGGGCGGTGAGCCGTCGTGGGCCCATCTACCCTTCCATGTTCAACTCGCTGTCACTGATCATCACCACGGTGATGGACTCGCTGCTGCTCGGCACCAAGATGTACATTGGAGGGTGAGTACTCTACCTCTCCGTCATGTTTCAGACCTGATGATGCATGCATGATATATACAACTGTAGCAAATCCGACAACTGACTGATAAATACAGTATGTCGTAGCTACCTTGTTGGCCGGCCGGTTATCAGTAAGATTTGAGATGACATATTATGTATATAACTAATTGGTGTTTATTATATTTATATATTTGTGCGCACGCAGAGTGGTGGGGGCGCTACTGATCATCGTGGGGCTGTACGCGTTTCTGTGGGGCAAAGGCAAAGAGCTGCAGGCTGCAGTGGCGAAGAAGAAGCTGGAGGAGCAGGAAGAGCACAGGAAGGCCGGAGTTGAGATGACCTAGCTAGTCTCTGATAATTAAGTTGCTAGCTACGTACAGTACCTGCTTTAATTATTATTAGGGTGCTAGCAATTATAGTTTAACTATGTACTGATGATGTGATGATGATGAGGCAGTATGCAACACTAGTTGTGATGGGTAAGGTGAGACGACTGATATATGTCATCGTTGATAGAGATTATATTGAACATCAGCTGAGAAGAGAAGAGATTTCAAACTATAAATAAATAAGCAAAACATATGCAAAGTGCATGCAGTGTTCAATAATATGGGACTGCTTGTTGCTAAAATCCAGGTGCCCAATTTTCAATTCTTCTCGGACGGCGATTTGCATATATTTTATACTAAAATGGTAGGTTTAGCTCGTTGTAATGTATATAGGTATAATCTATAGTTTTTGTTTTTTAGAATAAAAAATCCAATTAAACAAAACCATAAACCCGATAAAATTTTATCAGCGTTGGCACAAAGATAATTAACAATCTATAATTATTTCTATAGTCAGAGAATCACAAAAAAATTGATACGTGTTGACACAAAAAGCGTCAGGATCTGCGAACACCTCGGGCTATTACCCGAATTCGATATCCAAAGGTGTGCCAGTCGATTTGACCAGTTAATCGACAAGGACGATAACTAGAACAAGATTTGAACAAGACAACGACGATACGCCCATATGTCAAGATTCAGACTTGATCAGGATAACTAAAGCAGAGCTGAACGAGACAACAGCGATGCGCCCGGATGTCAAAGCTCAGGTTACTCCCACGCGGAACTTGCAAGGGTTTGACGGAGATCAAGGAGATGCATCCCGTCGAAGCTTGAAGAACTCGTAGATAAACTAAGGCTAATGCAATAAAAGGGTAAATTGCAGTAAAGGTAAATAAAAGTAATTGATTTGTTTGATGTATTGATTGTATATTTTCTCACGACCCCAGGTACATATTTATACTCCAGCAATAGGAGTTGTAAACAAACACGACTCGTATCTTTCCAAAACAAACTCCTACTTTAAAGGAAATAACTGACTCGCGCATGAGTCAGACCCAAATAACAACATTATTTTCCTAAACAGACACCTCTATTTTTAAAGGAAATAAACGATTCGTGCAAGAGTCAGACTCAAACTTCTATAGCAATACTGGTATGAAATCACTAGTTTCCTTATGTTTTTCTTCGATGAAACTTTCCATTGGCAGACTCTCCAATCCGCAACTTCCATTTATTGCCATCGGCAATCCCTTGCTGACGTCAACCGTCACGTTACCCTGTGCTCATCGGCACTCACTCCATGCCCATCGGCATCGGCAATATTTCCCAATCGGTAACTTTGCACCTCTGGTAACTTGTCTTCACCAATTAATCCTTATCGGCAATACCTTTATCGGCAACCACTGCTGTTGTTCAGCTTCTATCGGCAACAAACTTATTCATTTGCAGAATTCATTCTCATTGGTAACGTTAACCGATAACCTGCCGATGCCGATAGAAAACAGCTACCGATCAATGCAAGTCTTAGCTCATTTGACACATGCCGAAAAACGGTGTCAACACATGCCCCCCAATTTCGGAGTGTAGAATATTTTACGCGTCGAAATTTTCTCTACTATAATCTTTTCCTCCGAGATACTCGCACGACCTCCTTGGTTACTGCGCGTAAAAATCGCAATTTATTAACAAAATTCCGCGACTGCAGCACGAACAGTTATAAGCCTAGTCATATCTCCTCGATTGCCGCGCATACCTAATGCATACCTCTCTACATTCCTGCTCAGTGTGAAGAAAATTCTAAAATACCCCTGACCAGGCTTATAAAAGTTACCACCATCCAATCTGTTTTTACCCTGAGCCTACTTTTACTTTCACCTGCCCTCATCTTCAACCTCGGCGGCAACTCCGGCGGCGACCCCGAAGAATAGCTCCGTGAGCTCAAGCAACAGTAATTTCTTCAAGCAGAGAACAAATCGCAAGGATTCCCCCAGCTCCAATGGCGATCCACTTCGACGTCCCCAAGGTAAATCTGTCCCCTTCTCACTTCATCTTCTGCAAGTTCCTTTTCCGTATCAATTTTATAATCCTCTTTTCCCCTTTCTTTCTTTGATTTTTTTGAAACCTAGGAACTGTACAACAAAGTAGTAATCCCAATTGAGCAATCCAATTTCAACTGCCTAGGTCCAATGGGTAATCCTGACCCCATCAATCTGATTAATGCGGAGACCAACCGCATCCCTTTCAGATCCGAGTGTTTTAGCCTAGGGTTATGGAAAGATGACTTCCGTTCATGGCCTAAACCCACGAAGGGATGGAAGAACTGGTACCTCAAAGTAATCAGAACACAACAAGTTTATTGGTTAGAGCGCAACCTGGACCAGTGCATTAGACTCTCTATTGCCGATATGGAAAAGAACGAAAATATGATGATGGCGGCTTCGTATTTCTGGTCCGATACAATGAATGTTTTTTTATTCAGACACGGACCATCTACTCCCACTCTTGCCGACGTGCACGTGCTTACCGGCCTCGATGTCTCTTCTACCGATACCCCCGCCCTGTTCAATAGGAAAGCTGAGTATAAGGTGAACACACGCAATATCGGCGGCTGGACTGGTTACATCCGGGAATACCAAAAGACTGGATCGGTAGGTCAAAGGGAGCATGCCATCTTTTTGAACATGTGGCTAGAAAAATTTATCTTCTGTGGCAGAGCAGTCAGACCTACCACCATGCATCTCCCCGTAGCAGAACTTCTTGCCGATGGAACAAGACTCCCTCTCGGCCAATACCTTCTTGGATCGGTATACCATCTCCTACACCAAGTGTCTAAGAAGTTATTGTTAGGCGAGTCCATCGGCAACCTCGGGGGTCCTTGGTGGTTTATAAACATGTGGTTAAACGCACACATGTACAAAGTCCTCCAATTTGACTTGTTCAACCAACAATTCCCTAGGGATATATCAGAAGACTATGTATATGATGATGATGAATCGGAAACTCGTCCTCCACTCAATTTTGGGGAGGCTATCATAGTGCTACCAGGAACCGATGCCAATGCAGACCAGTTCGACAGATTCTTTCAAAAGCTTTATAATGGAATCCTTGCTTCAGAACGGCTATGGTGGCCCTACATTGATGAAGACAACCGATTTCCTTTGTTATTCAACCTTACCAATTGGAATGTGCCTCAGAATGAAGTAATCATGACGACCAGTATTGTTCCCCGAGCTATTCCAGTCAACATTTTTGGAACTGGGAAGAATGCTCCACCATCTTATGAGTTTTATTACCCATCGGCAGCAGCAAGGCAGTTGGCATTCGGCTAATTACCGATCAAACTCAGCTTCGCCAATGTGATAAAGCCAAGAGAAATTATCTCCAGTGCCATAGATTGGAACAGGATTGTCAACCTTTCTCCCCATGCCAATACATCAAATATCGATCTATCCTCCTGGGTACCAACATCTTTCATGACAGAGTTATACAAATCTTGGTGGCAAGAATGGAGAGGTCAACTGTTCGCCAAGTCATCACACTACTATCGGCACCTGATCGACGCCGATCACGTCATTCCCGATGATGCAGTAAGTTTTTTCATCCCAATGCATTTCTTACTATTCTCTTCTACCATCGGCATCTGACTCTCTTTTACTTAACAGGTCGATGATCCAATCCCCCAAATGAGCAAGAGTGGCAAGCCTTTCCATCTTTGAATGATGAGCCCTGTATCGATTATCGGTAATAAAGCTCCTACACTAGCTGCCTTCACTCCTCAGAGGGTACCTAAGGTCACTTTCAAGCCCAAGCCGACGCCTACAAAGACCATTGCTACTCCATCGGCTGCTGCTGCCATCTTGGCACGAGCTTTCGCAGTAAGTTTTATTTTTACTTATACCGATCACAAACTGCTCATCGACAATATTTACTTTATGTAACTTGCACCAAACATTTTTTCAGGCAGCGAGGTCTTCAGCAGCTGCTCCAGACGTACAAACTTCTCCAACTCCTGCTGCCGGTGCCCCCCAAGCTTCGCAAATGAAACGGGCCAGCTCACCAACTGCTGCTCCGAGGAAGAAGAGACGTCTGAGGCTAGCTACTCCATCACCACCTTCTTCAGTTGCATCACCAACTCCCACCGATGCACCAACAGTAGAGCCATCATCGGCGTCTGCCCCTGATCAACCAATGGACGAAATCCTTAACCAGGAAACAATACCACCGCCACAGGAACCAATTGAAACATCGGCATCGGCACCAGCACCTACACCAGATAACATCTCCGACCAGAGGACGGCCTCCCCGCCACAGGAGCCAACCATCGCAGCAGAGACAGCGCCATCAACAGCACCAACAACACCAACCGCCCCTCCTATGGAAGCGTGTTCATCGGCAACGGTTGCCGATCTCCAGGATGAGGCCATACCAGCCAACTTCCCAAGTCCCAGGCATGAAATCCGCTTCAAGATGGTAAGCCGATTATCTAAAAACTTGCAGTACAAACTTATGATCGGTAAATTTTAACTTTCTCCTTTTCAGGCCCAAGACTCCCCCGATAGCTTGTTCTCCTTCGGCGTCAACCTCTCTGGTGAAGACGAAGATAAAGAAGGTTCTGCTCCAACGAATAGCTTGTTCTCCTTCGCCATCAACCTTCCCGATGAAGATGAAGATGAAGAAAGCTCCGCTCTAGCTTTATCGGCAGAGGTCAAGCTCAAGCTTGAAACATTGCTATCCTTACTGCAACAAGACACATCCCATCTCGTCTAAGACTCCACTGCAGTAAAGATAGCTTTTAAAGACATCCAGGGCCACCTGTCTGCCGATACAGAAGAAATACTCTTCCAGGCAGCGTTTCTTGAGAGCAAGCAACTCCAGTACCAAAGACTCTCTCGTCGCATAGCCGATAGGACTGCTTGATCACAGCTTTAAGAAGAAATGCTTAAATTCAAACAAGTTGCCAATGCGAAGCACAAGGACATCGGCCAAGTAGAAGCTTCCGGCGCCAATCTTGAGCAAGAGATCGTTCATTTATCGGCAAGGAGGGAAGAGTTGCTGACTGAACTGAAAAGGGTTGAAGAAGCCCTGAGCACATCCAGCCAAAAGAGAGCTCAACTGCCCGACGCCATTAAAGCTCTGCGACAAGAAAGAGACAGAAACGCCCGACAAGCTATCCTGCTAAAGAAGAAAATCAAGCCAGTTGAAGGGTCTGTCGATGATGATGCCAGAGAGATGAAAGAAATAGAGCAAATTCGCCTGCGTGCGATATCAGCTATTCAATACTTGTTGTAATTTTCTACAATTCATCATATCGGCAAATGCAACACTTGATTTTGCTTTGTAATATAATGTTAATACACTTCTACCGATGTTTTATATAGCGCTATCCTCCATCGGTATTCCAATGGGCATTCTATGCATCTACCCAAATACTAGGGTAATATTTCTTCAAGTATTTACCGTTGATTGCTCTGGAGAATGCAACTCCTTCGAGAGTTTCCAAAATATAGGCATTGCCAGGAACAGATTGATTTATCTGAAACGGACCTTCCCAATTAGGATACCATTTTCCAAACTTAGAACTTTTAGTCCCAATCGGTAAAATCAATTTCCACACCAGATCACCATCGGCAAATTCTTTCACCTTTACTTTCTTGTCGTACCATCTGACAACCCTTTTCTTATTTTCTTCAATGCTGATCAAAGCCCTCAACCGATGACTTGCTAAGTCTTCTAACTCATCCTTCATAAGGGTATCATACTCATCGGCTATCAATTGATCTTGAGAAAACAATCACCTAGAACCAGTTTTAACTTCCCAAGGCAGAACAACATCGTGTCCATAGACCAACTGATACGGCGAAACTTTGGTTGCACCATGACACGCCATCCGATACGACCACAGGGCTTCATTCAACACTATATGCCACCTTCTAGGGTTTTCTTCAATCTTGCGTTTAATAAGTTTAATAACTCCTTTATTAGTCGCCTCAGCCTGACCGTTAGCTTGGGCATAATAAGGAGAAGAATTCAATACCTTGAACCCCATACCAGCAGCAAACTCATCAAACTCTTCCGATGTAAACATGGTTCCTTGATCGGTAGTAATAGTTTGAGGAATACCAAATCGGTAAACAATATGTTCCTTTACAAAATCTATCATGTTTGCCGATGTCACCTTTTTCAAAGGAATCGCCTCAACCCATTTTGTAAAGTAATCGGTAGCGACAAGTATAAACTTGTGCCCCTTGCTTGATGGCGGATAAATATGACCGATGAGATCAATAGCCCATCCTCTAGACGGCCAAGGTTTGATTATAGGATTCATTGCCGATGCAGGCGCTCTCTAGACGTTACCAAACTTCTGACAATCCTGACACCCTTTGAAATAGTTGAAGCAATCTTCAAGAATTGTTGGCCAATAATATCCATTCCGCCTAATCATCCACTTCATTTTGAATGCCAGTTGATGTGCCCCACACACACCTTCATGGATCTCGCCCATCAACTCTTTTGACTCCTCTTTACCAAGGCATCTGAGCAAAACTCCATCAATCGTCCGATAATACAATTCATTGTCAAGGAGCACATACTTAGTAGCCTGGAACCTTAGACGCCTTTCAACCTTCTTAGATGGATCTCTTAAGTAATCGGTGACTTCTTTTTTCCAGTCATCGACAACCATTACCGATGTCACGACTTCTTGAATCGACTGATATCCTGAAGCATTCTGTGCTAACCGATTGACCTCTTCATTATGCAACCTCGGAATATGCTCAAGGCGATACTCTTTGAATTCTTTTAATAATTGTAAACATCTCTCATGGTGTACAATCAACACTTCACTTCTGCATTCATATACCCCAGTCAATTGATTGATCACCAACATAGAGTCGCCAAAGATTTCAACGGCATCGGCACGCACTTCTCTAAGTAATTCCAACCCTTTTATTAAAGCCTGATATTCAACCTGATTGTTTGTTGATGTAGCAACAATTGGCAATGAGATTTCATACTTCCATCCTCGGGGTGAAATTAAGAGAACACCGATGCCTGCCCCTTCTTTGCATGTAGACCCATCAAAGAACAAAGTCCAAGGAGCAATCTCTATAGAGCTTACCACATTGCAATGCTGAGTAACAAAATCGGCCATCATCTGACCCTTAACCGCCTTAGCCGATTCATACTTCAGATCGAACTCTGAAAGTGCTAGAATCCATTTGCCGATTCTCCCATTTAATATTGGCATCGATAGCATATACTTAACCACATCATCTTTACAAATAACAGTACATTCGGCCGACAATAAATAATGCCTCAATTTTATGCAAGAGAAATATAAACATAAACATAATCTCTCTATGGCCGAATACCTGGTTTCAGCATCTACCAACCTTCTGCTTAAGTAATATATCACACGTTCTTTCCCTTCAAATTCTTGAATTAAGGCTGATCCAATAACACCGTCATCGGCAGACAAATACAACCTGAAAGGCTCCCCGTGTTGAGGTGGAACCAAGACTGGAGGGTTTACCAGATATTTCTTGATCTCCTCCAAGGCTAACTGCTGTTCCTCTGTCCATGTAAACTCTTGATCGGCTTTCAGCTTTAACAATGGACTAAAAGATTTAATCTTACCAGATAAGTTGGATATAAATCTTCTAATGAAATTAATCTTGCCGATCAAGGATTGCAGCTCAGTCTTGTTTGTAGGAGCAACTACTTTGTTAATTGCATCAATAGATTTTCTGCCGATCTCGATGCCTCTCTGATGCACCATAAAACCCAGAAACTGACCTGCCGATACGCCAAACGCGCACTTATTAGGATTCATCTTCAACCCATGGTCCCTTGTGCATTCCAGGATTTTCCGCAAATCGGCAAGATGCTTTTCAAAATTTCTAGACTTAACTACCACGTCATCAATATAGATTTCGACTATCGTGCCGATGTACCTATGAAAGATGAAATTCATTGCTCTCTGATAAGTAGCACCGGAATTCTTCAAGCCAAAAGTCATGACAACCCACTCAAATAAACTGACATGACCTGGACATCTAAAAGCAGTCTTGGATATGTCTTCTTCAACCATAAATATCTGATTATATCCAGCATTACCATCCATGAAGCTAATAATTTGATGTCCAGCAGCAGCATCAATTAGCAAATCGGCAACGGACATCGGATAACCATCCATCGGTGTAGCCTTGTTGAGATTCCTGAAATCAATACAAACACGAAGTTTTCCGTTCTTCTTATACACAGGAACCACATTAGAAATCCAATCGGCATATCGACATTGCCGAATAAACCCAGCTTCAATTAACTTTGTAATTTCAACTTTAATGTCAGGCAAACCATAGGATTACATCGGCGCGCAGGTTGCTGATGCGGTTGAAAACCAGATTTGATAGGCAACCGATGTTCGACTATTAATCGGTCTAAACCAGACATCTCTGTATAATCCCAAGCGAAACAATATTTATATTCTTTTAATAAGTCTATCAGTTGCTGCTTACATTGGGAATCTAACTTAGCACTAATAAAGTAGGTCTGGGCTTATTGCCATCGCCGACATCTACTTCTAATAAATCATCAGCCGATGTGAACCCCTGTCCCAGTTTTCCATCATCGGCAAATCGATCCATTAAAACTCTTCTCTAGGACCAACTGCTTGGATCGGTGTAATGCGGTAATCGGCAACTTTTAGGAACTCCGTATCCCAAGCTTCACCTGATATGCACCTGGTTTGCTCATAAGTTTCCGATTCTGCCGATGCAACAATCGATGGGGCCTCACTTCGGACGACTTCAATTTTATCTCCGACCCATTGCACGAGGCTTTGGTGCATTGTAGAAGGAATAAAACAATTAGCATGGATCCAATCCTTGCCTAGGAGCAAGTTGTAGGTACCTTTGCCACTGATTACAAAAAATGTTGTCGGCAAAGTTTTACTGCCGATGGTTAATTCAACGCATACGACTCCCATAGCTGGCGACACATTGCCTTCAAAATCTTTAAGCTTCATGTCCGTTTTGACTAAGTCTTGGTTTCCTTTTCCAAGCTTCCTGAACATGACATATGACATTATGTTGATCGACGCCCCACCATCCACCAACATCTTTGTCACAGGCTGTCCATCTACTTTGCCCTTAACGAACAGAGCCCTCAGGTGATGCCTTTCATCATCGGCAGGCTTCTCAAAGACAGTTGCCATCGGATCCAACACCAATTGCGCCATTTCAGCAACCTCTTCGTTGTCGCTGACAGGTGCCATGAACTCCATCGGCAATATGATGACCATATTGATTTCTATCGATGGATCCCTATCCTTGCGCTTTGGCTTCCACTGCTTTTCCTTTGAAGGATTTTCACCGTCATATAAGTCACTATGGCGTTTGCACTGGATTCTCCTTTTCTGAGTTTTTGTCAGACCTTTAGGGCACCATTGAGGAAGCTTGGTTTTCCAAACAGGCTGGTGCTGCCTTTCACTGCCTGCATCGGCACCAATCCTGATGTTTGGATCTCTGGAGAATATTTCTTCATCAGGCACTCTTGCATTGGCTATCTCCTCAAGCTCCTCCTAATCAACACGCCTGCCAAGCCTGTTATGCGCGCTGAGCTTGCCCCCAGTCGGTCATGCGCCGATTTCTTTTCTCTGAGCGGCCTAGCATACCTGGATGTCCGATCATCAAAGCAAGACTTCTTTTCTGTCCGATTGGTACTGTAATACCTATTGCATTCAGGACAATTATCGGCAGTAGGTAGCTTGATGCCTTCTTCCCAGCAGTGAACGAAGAAGGGACACCTCCAATGGTCCTTATGCCGAAGCCACTCTTGGTGCTCTTTTTCTTCCTGCCGATGTCGCTCCTCTTGCGATTGCCGATACTCTCGCCTTGGCTGCTTATGCGTGATTATAACACCAGGAGCCCTCTTGGCACTGCTACCTTCATCGGCAACTTTTTTGCCCTTTCTGTCATCGACAACCCTCCTTTCATCACGCTCAGCTACTTGATGGTCAGGATCTACCGATGCATTCTTCCTGGCAGCTTCCAATGTCAGCACTTTAGTTTTTCCACTAGTTTCCACCATATTATTTGGAAACGGGTGCTGATCAATCTTCATCGGTTTCTGGGGTTTAGAATTTTCAAATTTAATTCGTCCAGATTCAATTTCTGACTGCAACTGCTGCCTGAATACTTTGCAGTCCTTGGTACTGTGCGAGGTTGCATTGTGCCACTTGCAATACCTGATCTTTCTGAGCTCTTCGGCCGATGGAATTACTTGGTTAGGCGCCAACTTGATCCGCCCCTCTTGAAGTAACAAGTCAAACATCCTATCGGCCTTGGTGATATCAAAGGTGAACCTCTCAGCTTCTTTCTGGCCAAATGGACAAGACACAGATCTCTTATCCTTCACCCATTCGGCAGTGCTGATGTTTAGCTCCTCATCGGAATCCTCTTCTTGCTCGATGAAGGTCACCTTCTTATTCCAAGTCTTTCTAGATTCAAAAGTCTTAACGTCTTGATCGACAATTCTCTGCACAAGGTGGCTTAGACTTTCAAATTCCTGAGATGCATACTTATCTTTGATGTGCGGCATCAATCCTTGGAAGGCCAAATCTGCCAATTGCCAATCATCAAGCACCAAGCTATAGCACTTGTTCTTCGTGTCTCGCAATCTCTAGACAAAGCTCTCCACCAATTCGTTATTACGCTGCTTCAATTTAACCAAATCGGTAAGCTTCTTTTCGTGTACGCCCGCGAAGAAATACTTGTGAAATTGTTTTTCCAGATCGGCCCAAGTAATCACAGAGTTCGGAGGCAATGAAATAAACCATGTGAATGCCGATCCCGATAATGACGATGAGAATAATCTCACCCTTAATTCTTCTCTACTGGCAGCTTCTCCACACTGGATAATGAAGCGGTTGATGTGCTCCATCGTTGACGTGTCATCTTGGCCAGAGAACTTGGTAAAATCAGGTACCTTGTACCGATTTGGGAGGGGAATCAAATCATACGACGGAGGATATGGCGTCCAATAAGAGTATGTGTTAACTTTGGGTTTAATGCCAAATTGTTCTTTCATTACTTCGGCAATCTTATCGGTCGAATATGCATCCTGATATTGCCGACTCATTGGCTGGTTGTTGACTGGTGGAGTTGGCAGATGCACCCCCTCAGGTCTTGGTAGAAGATTTGGAATAATTGATATGGGCGCAGCACCAGTCATCTGGACATTATGCATCGGCTGACTTACCGATGGATAATTTTGCACACTTACTGGATTAGGTTGAGTCATCATATTCATCGACTGCTGTACCGATGGTCCACTAGTGTTTGCTGGACTTCCATACTGATACATTAGTACGCCAGGCTGTTGAACTGGCGGCTGACTAGTCCATCTAGGATTATAAATCATCGGCATGTGACTTACCGATGGCTGATAGCTGACTGGCACCTGCTGCTCCTGCACTTTAGAGTAATCAACAATTTGGTTACCTTGATGTGCTAGTACTCCGGCTTGAGGATTTACAACCACAAGTTGACTTCCAGTTGCTATACTGTGTTACATCGGCACAGAATTCACCGATGGTGGTATCAGAGGTACTTTAGGAATCACCACCTGGAAATCTTCTGATGGCACTTGTACAGTTGGAGAAGACGTAGAGTAATGCACCATAGGGATCGTCGACTGTGATTGCATTGCTGATGCCATGGAGCCCTTCCAAGCTGAACTGTCTCCCTGCACCAGATTGGAACCAGCGGATAGATTTGAAGGCATACCGTAACCCCACCAGTTGGCAGGAGCCGGATGATCCTGGATAACAGGTCCCGACATTGCCGACGCCACCGGATCTGCACTAAGCTTGGTGACGCTTTCAGGACTTGGCCTTGGTGGTGTAGCCACATCGGCAGACGGATCCACGGGAGTGGAAGACGCCATTGGGGCTGCCGATGGGTTTATAGATGCCGATCCAGGTTGATGATACACTGGACCAACATACTGGGGTGCTTGTCCTTCTTTGAAAGATTACATAACAACATTGTACACAATATTGGACAGCACATTGGAGTGGCTAATTAATGCTTGATTTAAGGCAGAATTAACCATCTCTTGCAACTTACCAGGATTGGCATCATACATGACCTGCCGTGGCAACGACGGATCTTGTTTCTGGATGGCTTTGCCGCTCCTATTTAGGCTGAAGGACTTCAGATATAACTGTTTCTACTCCTCCATAGCCCGCTCCATAGCCAGCTTTTGATCATCTTTCAGATCGGCTTCGGAGACTTCAATGACGTTCCTTTGGTTAACGTCGGAGTTATCACCCATGATAGATGTATAATGGTCCCACCGAGTGTGCCAAAAGAGGTGTTGACACAAAAAGCGTCAGAATATGCGAACACCTTGGGCTATTACCCGAATTCGATATCCAAAGGTGTGCCAGTCGATTTGACCAGTTAATCGACAAGGACGATAACTAGAACAAGATTTGAACAAGACAACGACGATACGCCCAGATGTCAAGATTCAGACTTGATCAGGATAACTAGAGCAGAGCTGAACGAGACAACAACGATGCGCCCGGATGTCAAAGCTCAGGTTACTCCCACGCGGAACTTGCAAGTGTTTGATGGAGATCAAGGAGATGCAGCCCGTCGAAGCTTGAAGAACTCGTAGATAAACTAAGGCTAATGCAATAAAAGGGTAAATTGCAGTAAAGGTAAATAAGAGTAATTGATTTGTTTGATGTATTGATTGTATCTTTTCTCACGACCCCCAGGTACATATTTATACTCCAGCAATAGAGTTGTAAACAGACACGACTCGTACCTTTCCAAAACAAACTCCTACTTTAAAAGAAATAACTGACTCGCGCAGGAGTCGGACCCAAATAACAACATTATTTTCCTAAACAGACACCTGTATTTTTAAAGGAAATAAACGACTCGTGCAAGAGTCGGACTCAAACTTCTATAGCAATACTGGTATGAAATCACCAGTTTCCTTATGTTTTTCTTCGATGAAACTTTCCATCGGCAGACTCTCCAATCCGCAACTTCCATCTATTGCCATCGGCAATCCCTTGCTGACGTCAACCGTCACGTTACCCTGTGCTCATCGGCACTCACTCCATGCCCATCGGCATCGACAATATTTCCCAATTGGCAACTTTGCACCTCTGGTAACTTGTCTTCACCAATTAATCCTTATCGGCAATACCCTTATCAGCAACCACTGCTGTTGTTCAGCTTCTATCGGCAACAAACTTATTCATTTGCAGAATTCATTCTTATCGGTAACGTTAACCGATAACCTGCCGATGCCGATAGAAAACAACTACCGATCAATGCAAGTCTTAGCTCATTTGACACATGCCGAAAAACGGTGTCAACAATACGCTATGATACAAAGATAATAAATAACAAATTACAGAAGTAACAATTTACTTGCACTAGTTGATTGTTTTTTTTTCGAAAGGCGGCAAAAGCTTTGCCGAAATTTTATTAGACGAAGAAAGAAAGAAGAGGTACAGACCACCAAAAGAAAAACGACCAAAACTGAACAGAGGACTAGACTAAAACAAAATAAAAACAACTAAAGAGAGACTATTAACAGAACTAAACATAAACCAAGATCCACTTCCCCGAACCAAAAACAAGAAGCCTCTAGCTAACACTTGGACTTGTGGCTAACTGAAACTGATCTATCTCTTCTTTGCACATTAGGGCAACTTGTCTGGGCTGCAAATTTTCATTCCGAAATGTCCTTCTATTCCGTTCTTTCCAAATACTCCACCAGAAATAGATAATGACCCCGTTGAACGCCGATCTTAGGTTCTTCTCTATCTTTGTACGACATTTGCACCAATAACCATGCAGGGATCCACTAATTGCGATTGTGTCCAACAAAGACAGGCCAAACCATTGCTTGATATGGGACCAGACTTGTTGCGAGAACACACAGTCCTTAGCAAGGTGAGTTGGTGTTTCTGGTTCCATTCCACACAACTTGCAGATAGGGTCATGTGTCCAATGTCTTTTTAGTAAATTGTTTGTTGTAAGAATCTTTTTGTGTAACAAGGTCCATGCAAAGAACCTACATTTTGGTTCAGCCTTAGCTTTACAAATCGGCATAATTCTGAGTTTACTGTAGGCTCCTTGAAATTGTATTAGATAATCACTCTTAGTCGTGCACTCCCCATTAGTGGTCCAACGCCAAAGGATCGTGTCTTCCCTGTTTTCAATGAGCGTGATCCAGTTGTCAGCTTCCCAAATCAGTACGCATTCGTTTAGTTCTTGTGCCGTGAGTATTGGGAGAATGTGTGCTATCCATCTATTATGCAATAAGGCCTGTTGAACCATGATGTTTTTCCTTTTTGCTTTTTTGAACAACGTCGGAGCCACTGATTTGGGAGGCTGACCTTCTAGCCAAGACGATGTCCAGAAACTTGCAGTCTGCCCGTTACCGATTGTGACTTCAGTTGAGGCTGAGAACATATCCATATCTTTGAGATCACATGGCACTTCCAGTTTGTTCCAAGGTCTGTCTTTTTCTTTCCAGTGGTACCATAACCAACATAAACGTAGAGCTCTCGCGAAGCATTCTAGGTCGAGGATCCCCAGTCCTCCCTTGCTTTTGGGACAGCAAGTGGTTGCCCAATTTATAAGAGAATGCCCACCATAAACTTTATCTGGGGTTTCACCTCGCCAAAGGAAACTACGACGTAATCTATCAATCCTCTCAATGAGCCATTTTTGCTCTTCAAAAATTGTCATGTGATATATTGGTTGCGATGATAATTCCGTTTTCACGAAGGTCTCCTGGCCAGCCGTGGACAAAAGTCGCCCCTTCCACCTTGGTATTCTAGCACCTATTTTGTCTATCAGTGGTTGTACTTTGACCCTTCTCAACTTCCTAACATGCAGTGGTAGACCAAGGTATTTGCCCGGGAATTTGCCGATTTTTCCTGGGAAATTTTGAATAAGTTGTTGGACTACTCCCTCTTCCATCCTGATTGGGAATATTTCTATTTTGGTAATATTTATCTTGAGCCCTGAACACTCTCCAAAGAAGTGCAGCAGCTTCAACAGCTTGTCCAATTCAGTGGAACTTGGGGATGCAAAGATCGCAGCATCGTCAGCATATAACGAGCATCGAAGGTTTGTTGCTTTAGGCATGACGGGTTGAAGGATTCCTCCTTGGGATGCAGCTTCTATGATTCTTTGTAACGGATCAATGGCAAGTATAAACAGAAGGGGCGATAGTGGGTCACCTTGTCTTAGTCCCCTGGCATGTCTGAATTCCTTAGTTGGTTGTCCATTGATAAGAATTTTGGATGAGGACATGCCTAGTAGAGCTGCTATCCAATCTCTCCATTTGATGCTAAACCCCAACACTTCAAGCACTTCCAATAAAAAACTCCAATTTAAGGAATCAAATGTCTTTGAGATGTCCAGCTTTATGAAAAGAGCTGGTTTTTTCTTCTTGTATAACAGCTGGATCACCCTTTGTGCATATATGAAATTATCATGTATACAACGTTTTTTAATGAAGGCATTCTATGCATTTGACACCAATGTATTCATGTGCGGTTGTAATCTGTTTGCTAGTATCTTTGTGATGATTTTTACCACGCTATTGATTAAGCTTATGTGTCTATAGTCTGACAGGGTGGTGGCATCTTGCATTTTGGGAAGGAGGACGATGTTTGCATCGTTCAGAATTCCTAACCTTGATGTTTTGTGCGTATAGAAGAACATGATCGCCTGTACCAAGTCGTGTTTGATGACGGACCAGTATTTTTTTGTAGAAAGCACCAATGAATCCATCCGGCCCCGGTGCTTTCTCACGAGGCATATTTTTGATTACAGCCTCAATCTCTTGTTCAGTGAAAGGTGCGTCTAGACTATCGAGATCGTGCCTAGTATAATTAAGTGCATTCCAGTTGATTGCTCTGGTTCTTGCAACTGTATTTCCTAGGAGATTTATGAAATGGTTATGCGCTAGATTTGATTTGTTTTCTTGGGAGACCACAGGTCCGTTTTCTCCGGCGATGATGCTAATGTAGGATTTCTTCTTTCTTATGTTGGCATGGAGTTGGAAGAAGTGTGAATTTGTGTCGCCCAGCCTGATCCAAGTCAGCCGGGAGTGTTGCCTTGCTCTCACCTTCTGAATGGCTGCAATTCCCATAGCTTTGGCCTTGAGATATTTTTTGAATTTTAACTCGGACACTGTGAAAGGTCTGATTTCCTATGCCTTCTCCAGATTAGAAAGAACAATGTTTATGATGGACCAAATTAATCGCCATTTACCCATTGACTTACGCCTCCAATCACGTAGAGCATTGGCCGTGCGGAGTAACTTGACATGTATACACAAGATGGCATCCTGAGTATTCACCATCTGGTTCCAAGTTGTCTGAACTGTGTCCATAAAGCCCGACAATTGTGTCCAGTGAGTTTCAAACCTGAATCCTTCATAAAAACTAGAGCTAGTATCCCCCTGAAGGTAAAGAGGGCAGTGATCAGACCCTAGTGATGCCAGCGCTTGTAAGTCCGTTCTGGGGAACAATGCGAGCCAGTCGGTTGATGCCAACAAATGGTCAATTCTTGTCATTGTGGGGGTTTTTTGATCATTGCACCAAGTGAATCTCTTTCCCCTAAGTTCAATGGTTCCAGCTCAAGATTGTCAATCAGGGACTTGAACTTGTTGATCATTGGAATATTGATGTGTGCGTTGTTTTTGTCATGTGCTCTTAGTATAGGGTTGAAGTCGCCTAAAATAAGCCATGCAGGCAGTACAACTTGCTTAAGGTTTGCAATTTCTTGCATGAAAAGTATTTTCTCCGCGTCAGCTTGGGGACCATAAACACCTGTTAATGTCCATTCGGTGTTGTCTGCTAACATCTTTATTGTTACCGAAATCGTGTTTGTTGAAAGACTTGGTTGCCCTACACTGAAAAAGCGGTCCGATGCAGCTATTAAAATCCCTCCACATGTACCTATCGCCGGCAAGAAAGCCGAATTACTAGCCAGGTTTGGACCGACGATTTCGATCAAAAGAGCCTGACTCCAAATGGCGATTTTCGTTTCTTGTAGACAGACTATTGATGCTCCAGTGGAGATAATCTGATTCCGAACAGAGGCTCTCTTTGCCCCATCATTTAATCCTCTAACATTCCAACACATGATATTACAATTCTTGGATGTCATGGAAATAACAAGGACTACTTAAACTAAGTTCCAGTCTGACCCTTAAGTGTACCTGAAAGGTCCTAGATGGCTAGAGGGGGGGGGTGAATAGCCTAATAAAAATTCTACAAATCACTAGAGCAAAAGGTTAGATAACACTTAAGCGAAGCTTTTTGCTCTAGCTCTACTTGGGGTGCAAAGCCACCTATCCAATGCAATTCTAGTTAACTAAGTGCTTATCAATCAATAGCAAGAACCTAAATCACTTAGCACAAGCTAGTAAGAACAACTACTAAAGAAGCTAACTAGCAAGCTAACTAGACAAGATATGAGAGAGTAAATACAAGAGAGGAGGTGATTGCTATACCGATGCCTTGTGATGTATGGATGTCAATAGGAAGAACCAATCACAATGAATACCAATAAGTAGCCGGGAGACAAGATGAACACAATGAATTTTCTCCCGAGGTTCACTTGGTTGCCACCAAGCTAGTCCCCGTTGTGTCGACTACTCAAGTGGTGATTCGGTGGCTAATAGGTGTTTCACAAACCTAGCCCACTAACTCGGGCGCCACAAGAATCCACCCAAATGAGAGTAACTCAATGACACAAGCAATCCACTAGAGTTACCCTTGGCGCTCCGCCGAGGTGGGTACAAGCCCTCTCACAATCACCGAAGCCGGCCACAAACAATCACCAATTGCGCTGAAACTTCTCCACAATCGCCAAGCCGTCTAGGTGTTGGCAAACACCAAGAATAACAAGAAACCACGTGGCGATGACGATGACCAAGTGCCACTAAGATGCAATGCAAAGATCAATGCACTTGGTTCACTCAAACTCTCACAAATATGCAACAAGAGTGAAGAGAGTGAGTTGGGGGCTATCTCAAGCAAGCACAAGTATGTCAAATGAATAGGAGGTGCAAGAATGAGCCCTAGGAGCCGGCCATATCACTTAAATAGCAATCCCAAAACAACTAGCTGTTTTGCTCCTCTTCCACGCTTTCCTGTGTCAGTCCGGACGCACTTTGCATGGGGGGGGTCCGGACCAACGCGCATGCGTCCGGACCCTCCTTTGTTTGAAATCTACCGTTCGCGCTCTGCTCTGCTGCTGCCACATCGCCTTCGGACGCACAACACAGTAGCGTCCGGACCCGCTTTACCTTGCGTCCGGATCCAGTCCAGAGAGGATTCAGAGAGCTCCGAGCTCCGGACTCGCGTCTGGTGCCTTGCGTCCGGACCGCATTCAACGTCCGGATAAATACATCCAGAGAAGTCCAGTGAGCGTCGAGCTCCGGACGCGCGACCGGAGTCAGCGTCCGGACTCACTTTTGCGTCCGGACCTTGCGTCCGGAGCCTCTCTGAGTGACAAACCGAGCCACTTCTTCTCCAAGTCTTCAAGTGCTAACACCTTATGATCCAATGCTTGTTCACCTGTGTTAGCCTTTGCAACATATTTCTTGGATTATATTTAGTTCTATGTGTCACTTAGGTTCATTTTATATGGATGCAATGCAAACCTAGTGGCACATGATAACCGTAATCGTAACGAGTTTCCCTTCTTGATAGTACGACTATCTATCCTAAAGGTGATCACACTCTCTATACTGTCTTGATCACTAAACCAAAAATGGCCCTATAGATATACCTTTGCCTTGGGTCCATTTTGTTTTTCTCTTTCTTCTTTTCCTTAGTCATGGAGCACTTGATCCATCATGATCTTTCATCTAGCTCCATGTCTCAAGGTGAACCACCCTATCTTGATCATACACTTAGTACAAAGGGTTAGTCCATAGGTTTCATCAATTAACCAAAACCAAACAAGGTCTTTCAGTATCGAAGGCAACAAAGCTAGCAAGTCCGGATTACAGTTGACAAATACATCCCGCGCATCGAAGGCAACCAGGCCAGCAGACGCTAAAACAACAAGGACGTCTCCCACGCCGAAGGCAACAAGGCCAGCAGACGCACAAACGGATTCTGAAGGTTCTGAACGTGCAACAAAATGCGACATGGGCAACACAGCCCTACAGCCACACAGGGAAAATTTAAAGACAGATCGACTACGATACAACGGGCACACTGCCCTGACCCCACTCTCAAGCAGGGTTATCATTAATCATGCTTTGGCCACTGTATTGTCGGCCCCTAGACCGCCACCTTTAGGGTAGCAGCATCCGCCGATCCCCCCTTCTGGTTGTCACCATTCTTCAGCATCTTGGCGCCTTCCTCAATGAGCACCTTGATGGCCTCCATTGTAGTACATTCCACAGGCCTGACGAAATGCTACAAGTAAAGCTCATCGTCAGTGGGGTCAGTTGTGTGATTCACAATGCTGGACTTGCCCGCTAGCTCCCCCAACTTTCTAACCAGCAGTTCCTGAGCGACCTGAATGGCATCCTTGCCGACATTGGCTTGTGCTTTCTTGGCTAACCTGCTGATGTGCCGCTTATTCGAACTACATGAAGGGTTGACAAGTGACTCCTCTGACTGTACATTGTTGTTTTGGTATGGTTCCATGATTTTGTTGTTGGTATTTCCAAGCAACGGTTGTATTAGGGGACTCGAGATGGATTCTATGAAATTATTTATAGGCAAGAGGCGAGATTGAGTCAGGCTAATATCTTCTTAGATGGGCCTAGAGGTCTGTTTAGTTTGTTCAGCAGCCATGGCTGAAAGCGTTGTGCCCTCTAAAGGAAGTGGGCTATGCTGCAGATCAAGATCTACCATCTCACAACTAACCTGAGGCACACTAAGTTGGTCTACACTAGTAAGCCGTGCCTCACAAACCAAATTAGACATGGTCGATTCAGAACTTGTAAAGGTGGATTTTTGGGAACGAACTAGAAGATCTTGCAGTTGCTTCAGCATCAGCTCCATGGTCTTGTTCCTGTTGCCGTCCTGTGTGTCATCCTCGGGGCCGTCCCCAGTATCCCCAGCTGTTGCCACCATGTGATCTGCAAATCTGGTATTAGGTTCGAGACATCCGTTATCGTGATCATCTACTAATGTGGTGTTAGTTTCTGAATGAAGAAATTTCTCGTCCAGCTCACTTGGAATGTTGGTGTTGTAAGTGGGGCTGGGCTTGGTTTGCTCCACCACGTGCACTTCAGGTGCCTGCTCCACCACCTGCACTTCATTGGCCCACATTATAGTGTACTGATCCTTGATCAACAGAATGTTGTCATCATTATTGGTGTCTGGTGCCCCGAGGACCGAAGCTATAGGGTCAGCAAAAGACACCCTCTTCTGCTTCTTCAGTTCTTTGCGAGCCTTAACCTTCCAGACCAAAGTTGGCGCATTCAGTGGCTCTGTTGCCCTCCTACTACCCTAGGTGAGGAGGTGATTATATCTTAAATAAAAGTCAGGCACTGGAAATATTGAAGAAGTGGTTCAATATATGTGTACGTGGACGGATTTAAGGGTAGCTATGTGTTTCCCTCCACGCATGCCTGATGCATGATATACTATGAAACGTATTTTTTTTGCGGATCTATCAGTCGTGTTTTGGTCTCTTTTCGCTCTAGGTTATAACAATAAGCTACCTATGGTATGATCATTCATGCATAACGCATGAAAAAAAATCTCGAACATGTAAAAAGATTGTGCACCTTTGTATTAAGATATAAAAAATGTTTAACATAACATGTCTTAGGAGTGCCCTAAGGGATCAAAAGCTTTACCTAAATACTTGTATCCTCTCTAGTGTACTGTAAGTAGGATATAATCTATTAGTGTGCTTCTTTTCGTAACTATTTCATTCACACGGTGTTTTGAATATGCAGAGCATTGGGAAGGCAATGATATTTTAGTTTTTTTTAATACATTCGGTTGAAAATAAAATTGATTTCGAGTGGTTAATAAGGCCCGCAATTTATATGAGGTTTAGGTTTTTTTAGCACATATTGGTAGGTGAACCGGAGGATGCTTGTAAGGTGGACTGGATCATGATTTTCTGAATGTGACGTCCATTTGCAAGATGGTCCAAATGAACTGGATGGAAGGAAGGCCGCGCTGAACTATGTACATGGGCCTTGGGCTAGAGGTCCACATCTCAAACACTTGCAGATTTCACCTGCATGATTTGATGATTCGTTGCAGCGAGCTGAGTCCACAGACAAGCGGCAGCGAGCGTGGTTATATTGGTTAAGGTGTTGGCCGGCAAGGCTTTAGCTTTGGTTCATTCTAACATTATTCTTTTATATAAATTCTGACATACAATTGTAACAGCTACTATAGGAAGAGTCGTGCTCTCTCCTCCTCTAAAAAGGAGTTAGCTAAGAGTTGTACTCTTCGATTATGCATGGCAGACAATGCAATAACAAAATACTCTTAGCTCGACTAATTACGCCAGCCTTGTTATGTTATCGTGTTACTAAAAATGAGCCTCTTTTATTACTATATATCTCTAAATAAATCAATTTTTAGAGTTATCTTCAGTCAAACTTTCTTTTTATTTTTGACTGAATTTATAGTAGAACAAAATATTTATGACAAAAAACGAATATATCACAAAAATATAGTTTATGGTGGGCCTAATGATATTAATTTGGTACCACAATACAAAATATTGATGTTTTTTTTTCTATAAATTCGGTCAAAAATTAAAAATTTGGCTTAAAATAAATAACTATAAATTAATTTATTCAAGTATGGAGAAAGTACCATTGATTTGTTATTAATTACAAAAATATTATATTTTTGTGATGCCAAGAAGTAAACTGCAATGAAATACTATTGTAGAAGCATTACATTTATATATAAAATGTTGTGGTACCTTACCAAGATCATAAAAGATCCTGCGAAATAAATACCACTATTCATTCCGTCCATAAATATAATTTAACTCTGTCTGTAGTACAATCTGACTATTTGACTACTAGTTTCGTCTAGAATATAATCTTGCACATAAATACAAGAAGATTTTGTAACTAGCTAGTACTACCAATGCTGGAGATTGCTAGTACTATAGAATAACACGGTACACCAATGTTGGGGATTGCTCGCTGTTCTTACACGTGGTTATGTTAGGTAGTGCCATGTTATTCTGGTGAGGTCTAGCTAGTTTAGTTAGGTAGTGCCTTGGTTTTGGCCCTGTTTCTAAAACTCACCAGAGTTTTGCCTCATTTTTCCTAAAAATTAGGTTATTGATATGTAGTTCTGTCATGCTATATCAATTCTATTCAAATTAAACATACCATGCCTAAGAGTAGCGCATGCGGATCTAGTAAAATATATATGTTAGGATAGGCTAAATTTTATAGGAGTGACTTATGAAGGGCTCCATGCTCCAAGTAGCGGGACTCGAACCTAGTGATAGATGCGTCCATGGGCCATACACTCATCTATGCATCAAAGCCTGACACAAGGATATATCATCTCAAATGTTAAAAGAGTACTCATCATAGAATAACAAGGTTGACACACACTAGTATGCACAACAGGCCCAAAATAATTTGGCAATGTTGAATCTAATGATAGGAATTTTATTACCTTCTATCCATATATATTCTTATATCATTGTGGATTGGTCAAATTTGAGAATTTTCTCTGTCGATAGCTCTTAAAATTCGAGAACTTTCACTGTCGATAGCTCTTAAAATAGTCTTTAGAAGCACTTAATCAATTTATGTACTTTTAATGTTTGTACATATTATGTACAATAGAAAATCAAAATCAAACTATATCTTGGAAATTATCTTGGTCTAAAAAAAACATGATTGGTGCAACCACAGGTACACAGAAAAGTGGGTGCTAGTATATAATACCCCAACGCCCAAACTTTTTTGGAAAAGTTAGCTAGGTATGACAGAACAGATAGATACATTATGTACTACTATATCTATTTGGACTATCTACGGATTTGAGCTTGCAATCTCTCATTTATTGCAACCGGTGGACTGAAAAATTGGGTGGAAATGTGAAATGACAAAATTAATACCCCCTCTATTCATGAAAGAATAGATTTCTGAAGTTGTACAAAGTCAAACTTTTTGAACTTTAACTAAATATAATTTCTAGAAAAAACATTAAAATTTTATGGTATACCCCCTCTATTCCTGAAAGAATAGATTTCTGAAGTTGTACAAAGTCAAACTTTTTGAACTTTAACCAAATATAATTTCTAGAAAAAACATTAAAATTTTATGGTATACGGCTATTCCTGAAAGAATAGATTTCTGAAGTTGTACAAAGTCAAACTTTTTGAACTTTAACCAAATATAATTTCTAGAAAAAACATTAAAATTTTATGATATTAAATTAGTATCATCAGATTTATCATAGAACATATTTTCACATGGTGTTGAGTTTAAGTCATTGATGTTGTCATGTTTCTTTATAAAGTTAGTTAAAGTTAGAAAAGTTTAACTAGCATGGATTTTACGAATTGATTTTTTGAGGGATAGAGGGAGTATTAATCTTCGTGATTTGCACATTTTTGAAATCTCTCATTTATTTGGACTACTATATTATTCTTTGAGCTTTTTGAAATGTCGATCTGATTCCTCTATCTGGATTCTGGAGTATTTAATCTATGTTCATCTGCTGGGATTGTATCTCTCTGTACCTTTTTTTTCCCCTTAGGCTAATCTTCACAAAACTAAATAAAATCTGATATATATATATATATATATATATATATATATATATATATATATATATATATATATATTATTTTGCCAAGAATAACGAGATCGTTGAGAAGATCAGCCAGCATATCATTGTTCATAAATAATACATCTTACTCCAACGTATACGTAAATAGTATGATGAAATTAAGTATATATGAACAGAATCCAACGCATGCATTGATAACGATGAAATTAGCAGCAAGCATGCACTCTTGCCAGTCAAACCGTGGGATACTACGTACTGTACACTAAACCGTTTGCTGTCATCATCGTCCAATAATGCAATCCGCGGCGGAACGTACAGCAACGAGAAGAAAGAAATCGATCAAAACCCAACCAAAAACAAAGCAGGCCGGCATGCAAAAACGACGAGAGAAGAAATCAAAGCCAACCAAAAACGAGCAGGCAAACAATCAGCAGACCCGGATGGCGGTCCAACCAGATTTATCAATAATCAATGAACCTATCAATCCCTACCGTGCACTCTTGCTTGCTTTCCCGATGGATCCAAGTGCAGCAGTTCTTTGGGCACCCACCACCTCCGTCTCCTTTCTGCATCCATCCTTCCCGCAACGACGATGGCGTGCGCGGCCATGCATTGACTCACTGGCTCACTACTGACACGCCGCCATTAATAACTTCGAGATCTCTCGGCTAGCTGCTGCGACCACATGGTTGTTATATGCTCATGTTGTTCAGTTTTGTGATGGGTGATTGATCAACATTTGGGTGTTTCAGTTTGAGCGGTTATCACTAATCCTTTGCGAAAGCAAATGTGTGCCTGTCTATCGGCTTGTGGTGTGCAGGTATTATGCCTAGTGACAGTGGTCAATGGCGTGGAGAAGGTCGAGTAGAGACTTGTCATGCCGATGGACTGAGAGCGGTGAATGGCGGAAGCGGGGCTCGGACTGAGGGACCATGGACGCCGGCGGACTAGCTGTGGTGGCTAGTGTCTGACACCGGCGAGTGCGAGAAGACATGGAGGTAGACCGAGTCGACCGAGTCAAGACAGCGGACTAGCGGGTCGAGCGGAGGCTCTGGGGACTCGGAGTCCGACCGGGCGAGGACAAGGTGGCTCGAGTCGAGCGGTTTGGTGGTTTGGGCCGCAAAACCACCGGAGGACGGTTTCCGAGTTTGGGCCTCAAAACTCGGGGTTCGGTAGTTGAGCCCAAAGCTACCGGTGGCGGGTTTTCTGGGTTTGGGCCTCAAAACCTAGGCGGAGCTTCCAAGGAAGCGGGGATGGCATGTGGCGGAATCCTGGAGGTTGCGTCGAGGCGACGGCAACTCCTGGCAGGAAGCGGGGTCGTCCATTCAAATCGAGGGAGATATTTACCGGAGCTTGGACTGCAATGCCTAGGCTAGGTAGTTCACTCATTGCATCTAAGGGGGTCTTTGGGAAATAGCCAAAACCTCTGATAAATAGAGGATGAAGGGGTATCCTCATCCTATCTCGTGAACCCTAATCATTTTGCCCCAACTCTCTCTCTCTACCCTCTCTCTAGTTCATGAGATCCCTAGGTTGATTTCACCAACCTCTGTAAGAACTTGAGTTTGTTGTGAGGAATCAGAGGCCGTAACCTCCGTAAGCCATGGTGGCTTCGACTTCTTGATCGTGTCCCCGTTTTGCTTGTGTTCTTCGCGTTTTGCTTTTGCTCTCTCTTTTTCCCGAGATGATTTCTCTTTGTTGAGAGTAGCTTTGCAAAATACGTTTGAACCAAGTTGTTCGTACTCGTGAGAAGCATCTTTGCCCCAGAGGAATTTCCCTAAAACCTCACGAGCACGCAGATCGGGCGATTTCTTTGCAATGTTCTTCGTTTTTGCCCCTTTCTCCCCAAATCTTTGTTTCCATTTAATCCTCATGAAATTGAGCGATGATTCTTTCGGGATAGCTCCCCGGCTGTCCAAGGATCATGCCTACAAAGTTTGGTTGCAGTTGGAGTTCATTTGGTTGAGTTTTGGGAAGATTTGGCGGAGAGAAAACGATTTTCGGGTTCTCTGTGCAGTTTTCGGGAGCGTCGGACGCTCCGAGGGTTTTGCGTCGGATGCTGGGGCGTGCTGACGTCAGCGTCCGTCGCCTCGCTTGTCGGCGTCCTTCGATTTTGGCTTCGGACTCTCTTCTTAGCGTCCGTCGCCCTCTTCTCAGCATCTGTCGTCCTCTGTCAGCGTCCTTCGCCAGCGTCCGTCGCCCTTCCAGTAGGGGCTGTTTTTTTCTGGGTGCGTTGGACTCTGCCAACGGACCGTCCATCACCCAACGGACCGTCCATCGCCAGCGTCCGTCGGCCTTCCAGCAAGGTTTTTCAAGATTTTCTTCGTCGCTGATTTGGCCGTTTCTCCCTCATCCGGACTCCGAATTGAGTTCCGTTTGTTGCATTGGTTTCGTAATCACGCAGGGAACTTGATAAAATACTTTTGAGACCAGTTTTCTTAAGTATTTTTTGGGAGAGCTCTCTTCTCTTCTCCATAGGGTTTGAGAACCTCACTATCGGTGTCACGGTTTGAGTTCTTGGTTTCAGGAAGATCCGCTGTACCTCTTGGTCATTACCAAAGGTATCCACCCTATCTAGTGTCGTGATATTGCTGGTGGAGTAAGCTTGCTTTCTAGGGTTGTTTTTGGGAAGAGTGGCCCGAATATTTCCGAGTGAAATTTGAGGCTCCCATTCACACCCCCCTCTGGTCGCCGTTCTCGGTCCTTCAATTGGTATCAGAGCCGGTTAAGGATCATTCCACCTTAAACGGATCTTGATCCGCGAAGGCGACATGGAGCGAGGTGTTGGCAAACCTCCGTTTTTCGATGGAACGAACTTCTCCTACTGGAAGGTGCGCATGTCCGCCTCTCTACAAGGAGTTGATTCGAACATATGGGAGATCTGTGAGAATGAGGGCTATCGTGTTCTTGCGGCTCGTGTTGACCAACTCCAAATCACTCAACACAACGCAAACAGTCGAGCACGGAGTATCCTCTTCTCAAGTTTGTCACTTCCTGAGTTTGAGCGAGTCTCGAATCTCACTACGACGCGAGAGATCTGGCAAACACTTGTGCGATATCATGAGGGTAATCCTCAGATCAAGTCCAGACTCTTCGACACATACCGTAGGGAGTACGAGAACTTCGTACAGTTGGCCGGCGAATCTATTGACGGGATGTTCACTCGCTTCCAATCTATCATCAACACGATGCGTGCTAATCGAGCCAACTTGCCCTATGATGATCATGAGATGGCTATCAAGCTTTTGCATGCTCTTGATCGGAGGGTGTGGGAGATGAAGGTGGCTACCATTCAAGAGTCACCGGGCTATGATGCCTGGACCGTGGACGAGCTGTTCAGCAAGCTCAAGTCCTCGGATATTGACCACCAGACCCGGGCCAAGCTTGAGAACCCGTCGAACCCATCCATGGCGTTGGTTTTCGGCCCCGACGGTGTGTCTTCTTCTTCCTCTAACCCTTCACACTCTTCGTTCGCTTTGTCTTTTATCTCTATGACAGAGGAACAAGTGGAGGCGCTTGGAGATGATGAGCTGGCCTTGGTCATCACTAAGTTCTCACAGTTTCACAACAACCGTTTGAACTGACGACGTGGTGGCGCGACCAAGGGGTGCTACCGTTGCGGTGATGAGGATCACTTCATCGCAAACTGCCCTAAGAAAGCTGCGGGTGACTTCACCAAGCGCAAGGACAAGCGTGAGCACCGCTTCGAGGACAAGCACAAGGCCAAGGGCGGCTACAACCGAAGGTCCTCCAAGAAGGTGATCGACAAGGTGAAGGCCAAGCACCGAGCCTTCCTCGCCTCCCTCAGCGACATCGATGCCTCCTTCGATGGGAGCTCTTCCTCGAGCGACGATGAGTCGAAGGGAAAGGTTGATGACAAGCTCAACGACCTCTGCTTCTATGCCGACGCCAAGCACGGTGGCTTTTGCACCATGGCAATTGAAGAAGGCAAGGTCGGGAAGCGCAAGGATGGCCCTAACTACGACTACGACTCCGACTCACCCGAGGTATCACCCACCATCGAATCCCTCTCTCTCTTGAGCTTGAGTCTCTGAACGATACCTTGCTTAGTCAGGATGCTTTGCTCAAGCGTGCCGCTTGTGAGAGGAACGATTTCAAGGCGAAGTACCTTAGCACGCTTCATGAGCTAGAGTTTGTTAAGGCACAAGTGGTGGTTACTGAGGAGGTGGAGTGTGATGCTTGCACCATTCACATGTCTGATCTTGTCACTCTCCAGGATAAGTATGGCACTCTACTTGAGGAGGTCAGTGAGCTGAAGGCTAGGCCTAGCTTACTTGGTGCGTGCAAGTCTTGCTTAGGCTTGCGTTCTGAGCTGGCACAGAAGGGTGCTAGGATCGTTGTGTTAGAGAAGGTCAGCTCAGATAGCACTAGAGAGTCGGATCGCTTTGAGACTTTGGAGCTTGAGATCGAGCCATGAAGACACGACAAGATGCGTACAGAGGAAGAAAACACATACCTTCGGTCCATCTTGAGCTGGGTGTCTTGCCGAGAGCCGCAGTTGGGGATGATGCTTAGCCAATGCAAGCGAGATAGCAGCACGGGAGTAGGCTTTGCTATAGGTGGGAAGGACGTTAGCATGTTCGGTAAGATCGGTGAGTGCAGTGGTTTGAGCGAGAATGAAAAACCCACCACAACACCCAAGATTACCAAGATCACTCCACCTAAGCCTACCGACCCCTCCAAGTTTCCTGTGAGAGATGGTGTGTTTGAAGAGCCACCCAAAACCACTCCACAGAAGCAAGTGTGGATTGCCAAACCAAACCACCTTCGCAACCCACTTGACACACTCCCAGACATCTCTAGTGACCCCCTTCCTAAGAAAGCTAGAGCCACCCAACCCAACAAGAGAGTGCCTACCAAGAGTGTGGTGAGGTACCATTGTGAGTATTGTAAGCGGGATGAGCACTTGGCTGAGTTTTTCTATAGGAGGAAGAGAGATGATCGGAGGCAGGTTGAGTTGAACAACCGGGACATGTACCACCCACGAGTTGGGGTGCGTGAACCGGAAGTTCAAAGGCGCACTTCTAGTCCTAGAGGTACAATGCCTCAAGGTGCTAGGCCTCAGGAGGCGAGACCACGCGGTGGTCGTGCCCGGTGGGGTTCCGGTCGTGACCCATACGACTACGGGCCTCGTGGCGGTGGCTTTACTCCTCCCTTCGTTAGCGGACCACGTTTTCCCTATCGTGGTGATCGCTATCCTCCCGTGGGGCAGGAGATGTTTGGTTTTTCTCCTAACACATTCTTTGGACAAGTGGGACAACACTGGTATCCTTCATAGTTTACTAACCCCAGTATTGGTCAGTTTGCTCACCCTATGTCTTTTTATTTTGATGTAGGAAGGAGGACTGGAGGAGACTTGACTTGTGGATTCTGGATGCTCACGCCATATGACCAGAAGTGCCAAGTGGTTCTCCAGCCTCGACCCCGTGCGCCACACTGAGTACATCACATTCGGGGACAAGAGTAAAGGTAAGGTTGTCTCTCGGGGGTCCATCCGAGTCAATTCGTCTTTTGTCCTCAAGGATGTTGCTTTGGTTGCGAATTTGCATTTTAACCTTCTCTCGGTTTCGCAACTCCTTGAAGACGGTTTTGAGGTGAGCTTTAAGCCAAACTTGTCTCGGATTTTAGACTCTCGTGGTGAGCTTGTTTGCCGGATTTTACCCTTCGGGAATGTTTTTCGTGCGAATTTTTCTATCTCTTCCGGACCTTCTCGTTGTCTTCTTGCCAGTTCTTCTTCCGAGCTTTGGAAGTGGCATAGGAGATTGGGACATTTGAGTTTTGACTTGCTTGCAAGGCTTAGCTCAATGGACCTTATCCAAGGATTGCCAAAGCTGAAGTTCGAGAAAGATTTGGTTTGCCATCCTTGCAGGCATGGCAAGATGGTTGCTGCTTGCCATCCTCCCATAACTCAAATTATGACCTCACAACCCGGCGAGCTCTTACACATGGACACAGTTGGTCCAGCTCGGGTTAGGTCGGAAGGAGGGAAGTGGTATGTGGTTGTAGTCGTTGATGACTACTTCAGGTACTCTTGGGTGTTCTTTTTGGAGAGTAAGGATGAGGCTTTTATGCATGTGCGTGATATGATTTTGAGATTGCAAAATGAGCTACCTAAGCAAGCCATGAGAGCTATTCGTAGTGACAATGGCACAGAATTCAAGAATGCTCAATCTGCATCTCTTTGCTCTTCTTTGGGTTTGGATCACCAATTTTCCTCTCCTTACACTCCCCAGCAGAATGGTGTTGTTGAGCGCAAGAATCGGACCCTTGTTGAGATGGCTAGGATGATGCTCGATGAGCATAGGACTCCTAGGAGGTATTGGGCCGAAACGATTAATTCTGCTTGCTATGTTTCCAATCGCATTTTTCTCTGAGCTTTCAAGAAGTAGACTTCTTATGAGTTGCGATTTGGGAGACCACCCAAGGTAAGTAACCTACGGGTGTTTGGGTGCAGGTGCTTCATCCTCAAAAGGGCGGTAAGTTGGATAAATTTGAATCACGGTCTTCTGACGGTATCTTTCTTGGTTATTCTACTCACTCTCGTGCTTATCGTGCTCTTAACCTTGAAACTAACCGAGTGATGGAGACTTGTGAGATTACTTTCGATGAGACTATGCCCTGTGTTTCCACTGCTTTTGAGCTTGCAGGTGATGATGAGGTGAACACTAGCATTTTCGTGGAGGAGGAGCAGGACGATGTCGATTGGGGTGATCCCGAGCCGACTCCACCGGCTGCCCCCGTCGACCCTGCGACGTCCACTTCGGCTCACGGCCCCGACCCCTCTACTTCTTCGACTTGGGGACCGTTCGAGCAGCTTACTCAGTCCGTGCCCGTTGCACCTGAGGGAGCTCCAGCTACTGTCGAGGGGGAGGCGACTTCTTCACGTGAGGCGCCGTTACACATTCAGCATCGCCATCCTCCTCAAACTATGATCGGCGACATCAACGAGCGTACCACATGCTCCAGGTCATATCGTATCTCTTATTTTGCTCATTCGGCTTTTGTCGCGTCTTTTAAGCCCCGAGATGTTGGACACACATTGATGAATCCGGATTGGGTTAATGCCATGCATGAGGAGTTAGAAAACTTTGAGCGAAATCGCGTTTGGGTCTTAGTTCCTCCACCACCTAGTTGCCATCCCATAGGTACCAAATGGGTTTTCAAAAATAAACAAAGTGAAGATGGGGTGGTAGTGCGTAACAAGGCTAGATTGGTAGCGCAAGGCTTTTGTCAAAAGGAGAGAATAGACTATGAGGAAACTTTTGCTCTCGTAGCTCGTTTAGAAGCCATTAGAATCCTTCTAGCTTTTGCGGCTTCTAAGGGTTTTAAACTTTTTCAAATGGACGTTAAAAGTGCTTTCTTAAACGGCTACATAGAGGAGGAAGTTTATGTTAAACAACCTCTCGGTTTCGAAAATCCCAAGTTTCCAAACCATGTTTTTAAACTTCACAAAGCCTTGTATGGTTTGAAACAAGCCCCTAGAGCATGGTATGATAGGTTGACAACGTTTTTGCTTGCTAAGGGTTTTAAAATGGGATTGGTAGATAAGACGCTTTTTCTCCTCAAGCAAGGCAAAGACACTCTCCTAGTCCAGATTTACGTGGATGATATCATCTTTGGTGGTTCTTCTCATGCTCTTGTTGCCAAGTTTGCAGATCTTATGAGCAGGGAATTTGAGATGAGCATGATGGGAGAGCTGACCTTCTTTCTCGGGTTGCAAATCAAGCAAACCCGGGAAGGAACGTTTGTGCACCAAGGCAAGTACACAAAGGACATCCTGAAGAAGTTTGATATGGGCGAGGCAAAGCCCCTCTCAACGCCCATGTCAACTACAACTGCCTTGGATGAGGACGAGGAAGGAGAAGCGGTGGATCAGACGGAGTACCGAAGCATGATCGGGTCGCTCTTGTACCTGATAGCGACTCAGTCGGACATTCAGTTCACCGTCTGCTTGTGTGCACGCTTTCAGGCGTCCCCACGGACTTCGCACAAGCAGGTGGTGAAACGCATCATGAGATACTTGCGCTTCACTCCTGAATTTGGACTTTGGTTTTCCGCCTCCTCCTCTCTTGTGCTTTGTGGTTATTCTGATGCCGATTTTGCCGGTTGTCGTCTTGATCGGAAGTCCACTTCTGGGACTTGCCAGTTTCTCGGGTCTTCTCTTGTGTCTTGGTCTTCTCGCAAACAGTCTAGCGTGGCACAGTCGACGTGTGAAGCTGAGTACGTTGCCACGGCTAGCTGTTGCTCTCAGTTGCTTTGGATGATTGCAACTTTGAAGGATTTTGGTCTTGAGCTTACTAAAGTGCCTCTGCTGTGTGATAGCACGAGTGCCATTAGTGTGGCCAAAAACCCTGTGCTTCATTCTAAGACCAAGCACATTGATGTTCGCTTTCACTTCTTGAGAGATCACTATGAGAAGGGAGACATTGACCTCCGGCATGTCGAGACCCAAAACCAGCTTGTGGATATTCTCACAAAACCTCTCGATCAAGCTGCGTTTTCTCGTCTTCGGGCAAGTTGGGTGTTTGCTTTCCTTTTTAGAGGAGGAAAGCTTTGTGTATCATAGTTCTTTTGGTTCTTATTTGCCTTTTCTTTCTTTTTCTTTTATTTGGTGTCTTTTTAGTTGTTAATTGGTGTCATTGCATTTTGCATCTCATTTGCATTTGTGACATAGTTCATTTTAAGCTTCATACCTATAACCGATATAATGAATCTATGCTCTGTTTGAGGTGCTTTATGTGTCTATGGTGTTGCCTAACTTAGACTCTCTTTGATCTCTTGATATGCAATAGAGATAAGTTAGAAAAGCTTTAAAACTGAATTTAATTTCCCATGTCACCTCTGAAATGGCACTAGCATGTGTAGGCTTTTGAAGATCCTCCTTGGCTGCCTTATATATAGCTTGTAACTATGGCTCTTCATTGTTTCATTCACTTCCATTGAGCACCATGCTTAAAATTGATCTAAAATGAAATTGCTCTCTGTTTTGTGAATTAGAAAGATCGAGTTGGGTTTGCATTGTGAGCACTTCACCATGTGTTCGAGACTGCTTCCCATATGGGTTGATACTTGAGCAGTGTCGTGTATGACCAAAACCGGTGTGTTAAGTCCTTTGACTTCGTCCGGTTGGTAAGCAGTGGCATCACTTTGCTTACAACCACTCACATACAACTTAAATGTGCCTAAAACTGAAATTTGACTGCAAAACTTTGAAATTTGAAAAATTCATTCAGTTGGGTCATTGGCTTGTTGTATGAACTTTGCTAGGGATAGTTTTACTTGCTATACATGAGATTGCTTTGAGATAGGTCCTATCTTGTTTGTCATGTCTAGTTGTCTCTAGGAGGTGATACCCATTCCTTGCTCACACATGTAATGCTCTCTAAAATAGCTTCTAAAGTGATCTTTAGCTCAACCTGAGTCTTAGTTGGGCACGTAGAGCTTTTCCTATTCTCATGAGATCACATCACTTAGATCATCCTTTCATTGTCTTAGCTCTATGTATGAAGCTTGTTGCACTCATTTTGCATATCATGGCATTTGTGGCCGGTTCTTGAGTTTTGAGCTTTGATGAGATTCATGTGTCAACAAGGGGGAGAGATGTGCATTTCTCTCCATCTACATTTAAGGGGGAGAGTTGTGCATTGTGGGAAGAAAGCATGGGAGAGAGATATGTGTTCAAGGGGGTGAAAATGTGTATTTTGTGAAAATCTTGCATTTTTGACTCTTTTTACCCTTTCTTGGTATCTTGAGTATGCTTTTGTCCAGGGGGAGTTTTGCTAGATGTGTTAAGACTTTGCCTCTTCTGGAGGGTCTAGCTTGTGTTGTTGACTCCGACAGGTTTCGATTGGCCTCTTGAGTTGTATGTGTTTTAATTGGTATCTTGAAAAGGTTCTTGCTGTAAGGCGTTTGGTATCTTTGGCTTGCTAGCGGTATTGATCCCGTTTCTGCCTCTTCATGAGGGCTAGCTTTGTTTTGCTTGGTTGCGTTGAGCCATTGCCCATGTCTTTGGGAACCAAATTTTGGATGTGTTTTGCTTCTCTCAAGTGACCCTGTTTTGACTTTCTTAGCTTTTGGTCATTTGGAGAGCTTTACCTTGTTGGCTCAAATCTAAAATGCACTTGTGTTGACAATGCACTCATCAAGGGGGAGATTGCGAACACATGGTTGTTATATGCTCATGTTGTTCAGTTTTGTGATGGGTGATTGATCAACACTTGGGTGTTTCAGTTTGAGCGGTTATCACTAATCCTTTGTGAAAGCAAATGTGTGTCTGTCTATCGGCTTGTGGTGTGCAGGTATTATGCCTAGTGACAGTGGTCAATGGCGTGGAGAAGGTCGAGTAGAGGCTTGCCATGCCGATGGACTGAGAGCGGTGAAGGGCGGAAGCAAGGCTCAGACTGAGGGACCATGGGCGCCGGCGGACTAGCTGTGGTGGCTAGTGTGTGGCACCGGCGAGTGCGAGAAGACATGGAGGTAGACCGAGTCGACCGAGTCAAGACGGCGGACTAGCGGGTCGAGCGGAGGCTCTGGGGACTCGGAGTCCGACCGGGCGAGGACAAGGTGGCTCGAGTCGAGCGGTTTGGTGGTTTGGGCCGCAAAACCACCGGAGGACGGTTTTCGAGTTTGGGCCTCAAAACTCAGGTTCGGTAGTTGAGCCCAAAGCTACCGGTGGCGGGTTTCCTGGGTTTGGGCCTCAAAACCTAGGCGGAGCTTCCAAGGAAGCGAGGATGGCACGCGGCGGAATCCTGGAGGTTGCGTTGAGGCGACGGCAACTCCTGGCAGGAAGCGGGGCCGTCCATTCAAATCGAGGGAGATATTTACCGGAGCTTGGACTGCAATGCTTAGGCTAGGTAGTTCACTCATTGTATCTAAGGGAGTCTTTGGGAAATAGCCAAAGCCTCTGATAAATAGAGGATGAAGGGGTATCCTCATCCTATCTTTTGAACTCTAATCATTTTGCCCCAACTCTCTCTCTCTCTACCCTCTCTCTAGTTCATGAGATCCCTAGGTTGATTTCACCAACCTCTGTAAGAACTTGAGTTTGTTGCGAGGAATCGGAGGCCGTAACCTCCGTAAGCCATGGTGGCTTCGACTTCTTGATCGTGTCCCCGTGTTGCTTGTGTTCTTCGCGTTTTGCTTTTGCTCTCTCTTTTTCCCGAGATGATTTCTCTTTGTTGAGAGTAGCTTTGCAAAATCCGTTTGAACCAAGTTGTTCGTACTCGTGAGGAGCATCTTTGCTTGTGTTCTAGCACGCAGATCGGGCGATTTCTTTGTGGTGTTCTTCGTTTTTGCCCCTTTCTCTCCAAATCTTTGTTTCCATTTAATCCTCATCAAATTGAGCGATGATTCTTTCGAGATAGCTCCCCGACTATTCAAGGATCATGCCTACAAAATTTGGTTGCAGTTGGAGTTCATTTGGTTGAGTTTTGGGAAGATTTGGCGGAGAGAACGATTTTTGGGTTCTCTGTGCAGTTTTCGGGAGCGTCGGACGCTCTGAGGGTTTTGCGTCTTACGCTGGGGCGTGCTGACGTCAGCGTCCGTCGCCTCTCTTGTCGGCTTCCTTCGATTTTGGCATCAGACTCTCTTCTTAGCGTCCGTCTCCCTCTTCTCAGCATCCGTCGCCCTCTGTCAGCGTCCTTCGCCAGCGTCCGTCGCCCTTCCAGTAGGGGCTGTTTTTTTTCTGGGTGCGTTGGACTCTGCCAACGGACCGTCCATTGCCCAGCGTCCATCGCTGCAACGGACTCTGGCAACGGACCATCCATCGCCAGCGTCCGTCGGCCTTCCAGCAAGGTTTTTCAGGATTTTCTTCGTCGCTGATTTGGCCTTTTCTCCCTCATCCGGACTCCGAATTGAGTTCCGTTTGTTGCGTTGGTTTCGTAATCACGCAGGGAACTTGATAAAACACTTTTGAGACCAGTTCTCATAAGTATTTTTAGGAGAGCTCTCTTCTCTTCTCCATAGGGTTTGAGAGCCTCACTATCGGTGTCACGGTTTGAGTTCTTGGTTTCAGGAAGATCCGCTGTACCTCTTGGTTATTACCAAAGGTATCCACCCTATCTAGAGTCGTGATCTTGTTAGTGGAGTAAGCTTGCTTGCTGGAGTTATTTTTGGGAAGAGTGGCCCGAATATTTCCGAGTGAAATTTGAGACTCTCATTCACCCCCTCTGGTCGCCATTCTCGGTCCTTCAGTTGCTAGCTCTCTTCTTCTTCCTATATATAAAGACTACTACACCTAGCTAGCCTAGCTTTGTCACCTACACTTGTCCTCCGTTCGAGTACGTCAATCTCCATTGCGTGCCAACGCGCTTGCTTGCTTGCTCTCCACCCACCCTTCTTGCAGCGGCCGTGCATTGCTGCTTCGTGCTCGTGCCCTCCTCATCGATCGTCGTCTACGCGGCGGCGGCGGTGGCGGCGACATCTATTTAGTGAGGAACTAGCTAGCTATATAGCCTAGGAAGATCTATCCAAGCTAGGAAGTTGAGTACGCATGGCGGCGAACGGGGACAAGCCGGCGCCGGAGGAGGAGGAGATCGTAGTGGAGATGCCCGTCAAGCCATCGCCACCGCCGCCGGGGGCAGGTACGCCGACGGCGCTGCCGCTGAGCATGGTGGTGGTGCAAGCGTTCTTGGTGGTGATGATGCTCCTCTCCAAGTTGGCGCTCAACAGCGGCATGCGCTCTTGCGTCCTCATCGTCTACCGTAACCTCGTCGTCGCCACCGCCTCCGTCGCACCATTCGCCTTCTTCTTCGAGAGGTAACTGCTCGTATACAGTGTACTACCTGATATTCTCTAGCAGATCTAGCTAGGTACCGTAACTACACCTGCTAAAGTTCAAGTTTTTCTTCTTTGTTTTTTTTTTCTTTTTTTGTTGCGAGAATACATACCTGCAAACAACTTTTGTTGTTGTTGTGTGAACGACTGAATCCACACAAAAGATATATATGTAGATGTATTTTTTTTCGGTTGCAACTCGATCGCTCGCATGCATGCATGCATATGCACGCCCTGGTCGCCGCATGCATTTTATTTTACTTTGATATTTTGAAATGGCATGTCAACAGTAGTAGCAGTCATCCTAAAGATTTTATTTTTATCTTGAGATGGCATTACAATTTGACACCAGTCGTCGTACATGTTTTATTTTTGGACAACACATTTTTCAGTTGCGCTACCACGTACCCAGCCGGTTGCCACGTGACAATAGGATAGTATACATGTATGCACACCAGTATGCTGTACACGTACTCACAGTTACAGATACCAATTGATTAAATCAACATATATAAGATTGTATACATACTCCGTATCTACTATCAAATATGACCGATACTTTTAATATAATTTGGGTCCTTGAATGAAGAGATAGATGACTGGACAGATCACTGTTTGTATCCGCAATCCAAGGGGCAGCAGCAACTCTCTGTTGACTGCCAGCTGTGTGCAGTCTACATCTACTACGAAATTTCAGAGCGATTTGATCTCTGTTTTTGTCCTTTTGGACTAGTGCCTACGAGCTACTACTATAACTAGCTAGCTACTCCTACTTCTCTGATGAACAGGGTCATGATTTGGAGTGGCTTGTTGATGTGCCTGGCTGCCACTAATTGCAGTGCTAATGATGGGTACTGTAGGTTAATGCATGTCATGGCCATCTGATTCAGCACCAGTAAGTCAGGAGATAGAAGATGGAAGAGATGTCTCTGTCAAACTCATGTCCTCATCCCGTCTCATGCCTCACGGACAGATACAGTAGTGACCCAGCCCCTCTTGTGGGCGATATGACAGAGATCACGCCTTTTTGCTGTCTCCATGACCACTGTATGTCATCAAAAGCTTGATGACAGATCGGTACCTACTACTTAGCCTATGTTTAGATCCCATCTTTTTCCATCACATCCCTATCACATCCTCATCGTATCGAATTTCTATTCTCCGTCACATCAAAATACCGGCATATATATGGCGTAATAAATATAGATGAAATAAAAAACTAATTGCACAGTTTTATTGTACTTTGCGAGACGAACATTTTAAGTCTAATTAATCAATGTTTGAACAATTATTATCAAATAAAAATAAAATTGTTACAGTGTGACGTGACAAATGCTACAAGATTTTTTTCAACACAGCCTTACATTTTCAGTGTTTTCCAACGTTATGTCTCGGTTATACATTATATTCTTGTTGTTCTTCATGGTACGAGCATGCTGTACTACTAACTTCTTGTTAAACAGTATGCAGTGTTTTTATTGAGATTAATAAAGATATATATGTCCTGACTAAGGATATAGCTTGATCATCTTCTCCGATTCCTCTTCCTGGTTTCTTTCCATCTTGGTCTGTTGTTGCAGGGAATTGTGGAAGAAACTAAACTTGGCTGTGTTGAGTTGGATATCCTTAAGTGCTACATTCGGCCTGATTTCAGTTGTCATACTCCCCTGTCTTTTTTTTTTCCCAACGAATGCTAGATATAAACAATATATGCTGATTGGAACTAAAATTGTTCTTACACACATATGCTGCAGAGTCTTGTTGGCGATGGGGTTATACTACTACGGTCTGCAGGCCACAAGCGCCGCGTACTCCGTGGTCTTCCTGAACCTGATCCCCATCGTGACCTTTGTCATCGCCATCTTGGTCAGGTACGCAAAACAAACCAAACCAAAGCATATATGCATATGGATGTCTCCCATTATTTTGAGCGTGATGTGTCTGTAAATGCATTTCAGAGCCGAGAAGGTGGCGCTGGGGAGGTGGCCTGGCAGGCTCAAGGTCCTGGGAGCCCTGACATGCGTGGGCGGCACGATGATCCTGAGCCTGCTCAAAGGCCACCTTCTGCACCTGTGGCCTACGCACCTGATGAAAACCTCCAACGCTGCCAGTGCACCGGCGAGCGGCGGCCATCACCATAATAACAACATGCTCGTCGGCACACTGTTCCTGAGCGGCAGCTGCCTGGGCTATGCCCTGTGGTTCATCGTGCAGGTATATATCTAGTTTTTTCTTGAAGAATTGAAATCCACATACGTACGTACATCTCCCGGCCTCTATGATGAGTGATGGCTGATTGCTCCATCATATATGCATCCAATGACACGACAGGCAAGGCTTGGGAAGGTGTTTCCATCGAGGTACTGGGTGACGATGCTGACGTGCCTGGTAGGAAGCATACAGGCCTTCATCATCAGCGTGTTCCTCAGCCATGACAGGGCAGACTGGAGACTCAAGTGGGACCTGCAGCTTCTGACAGTCGTCTACTCGGTACGTAATTATACATACTGACAGCTGAAAACTAGTTAACCAGGCCACTAGTATAATCAATAGCGTGATGCATTACACATGTGTATCGATCTTGTGCTGACGACGACGTACGGATCATCATCGATCAGGGCGTGTTGAACACGGGCGTCATCCTTCGTCCTCCTCTCATGGGCGGTGAGCCGTCGTGGGCCAATCTACCCTTCCATGTTCAATTCGCTGTCGCTGATCGTCACCACGGTGATGGACTCGCTGCTGCTCGGCACCAAGATCTACGTTGGAGGGTGAGTGAGAGTGAGCATCTTTTCATTTCAGGCCTGATGATGCTACTGCAACTACTGTAGCAAATCCGACAACTGCATGCATGTGCTAGTCTAGTGGCCGTTGATCTCAGTAAAATTTGAGATGACATATGTATGTAATGTACTCCCTCCATCCCAAATTGTAAGTCATTCCAAGAATCTTGGAGAGTCAAAGTTTCTCAAGTTTGACTAAACTTATATAACAATATAATAATATTTATGATGTCAAATAAGTATCATTAGATTCGTTATGAATTATATTTTCATAGTATACCTATTTGATGTTATAAATCTTTATAGTTTTGTCTATAATTCTTAGTCAAATTTAAGATGCTTTGACTCTCCAAGATTCTTAAAATGACTTACAATTTGGGATGGAAGGAGTATATAACTACTAAGCTAAGTGGTGTTTATATACGCAGAGTAGTGGGGGCGTTGCTGATCATCGTGGGGCTGTACGCGTTCCTGTGGGGGGAAAGGCAAGGAGCTGGAGGCTGCGGCGGCAGACAAGAAGCTGAAGCAAGAGCAGGAAGTGGAGGAGCAGAGGCAAGGTGGAATTGAGATGATCTAGCTAGCTAGCTAAGTCTCTAATAATAAGTTGCTAGCTACGGGCCTGCTTTATTAGGCATTTGTAGTCTAACTATATACTGATGAGGCAGTATAATGTAAAACTATTTTTGATGATAAGGTGAGACAAGCTGGTGAGTGGTGATACATTATCGATGATAGATTGAACACCCAAGAAGAGAAGAGATAGATTACAAATAAATAAAGAAAACATACAGAGGCAGTTTGGCAGGCATTATTATAGATGTATGTTGTATAATGCATACATATGTAAAATGCATGCAGTTGTTGATCACGTACTTAAGGTTAGCCATATTTGTGTTCGTCTCCATTGATGTTTGGCTCCTGTTTGGCAAAATTATTTTTGTAGTGGTTGTTTCTCCCTCTGGGCTTCATGTACCTTTGTATTTTCTACCTATTACAATGTTAATGAATGATGTACGTGTAGCTCTGTCAAGTATTCAACAAATAAAATATAACTATATATATTAGTAAGGTACCTAGAGAATTTGTATGGCATATGACCATTCATATGCATAATGTATGACACAAATCATGTCGTCAGTGATGATGATCCGTCTGCACTTGTTTTTATTTATTTACCTTTGATGAACTAACCGTTGGCGATATATATAAGGGAGATTTTCTTTTGATCACACACGTATACTACTCTCTTCATTCCGAATTAATTATAAGACGGTTTAGCTTAAAAAAACCAGAACATCCTATAATTTAGAATGGTGGGAGCGCGCAGCTAAATTAATCTAGATGACGTTCGACCCAGCAAATTAAACTAGAATCACACATGCATCAGTAATTATGTAAACAAAAATTATGTTATGAGAAAGTACAATTCCTCTTTTTGCTCAAATTACGTGAGTTATATGTGAAGAATACCCTACAGAGTAAAATTATTGTTTTCATGACCATTTTTATATGGCATTTTGAATGCTGAAAGGATTGGAAACAATCTTGCGATCTGTACACATAAAGCTTAGTTTTTTTTAAAGGAGAGGCCCCTCAGATTAGCCAGGCTGTCCATTTGCATGATCATGATGGGCCGACCACAGATGAACTGCTTCGCCAAGGAATGCCCCGTTAGGGACTGCAGGCCGCGTTGTATTATGTACATGGGCCAGGTTCAGCGATTCAACAGATATGTTATATATGATATGTGGAAATGTCTATTTATCTCCCAACAGATTTTATAGTATATATGATATTAATATATATGCGATTTTGATATAGTGTACATGTGATGTTTGATAATGTATCTGGTGATGTGTTCAAGTATACAACGACTATATATATACAAATGATGATAGATGCTCAATGAAATCTGACAAATTTAATAAAAAACTATGTCAACAGATATATAACATTTTATGATGTTCACATGATATGCTATGCTATATATGCAAGTGATGTTGTATACTATTTAAAAAAATCTGTCAACAGTAAATAACAAAAGTCTGTTATTATTTCCTGACCTGTGCGACGCATGCATGCATTCAAGTTGAGGGTGTTTGACCAACTACTACTTCAATTGAGAAATGGGATTGGGTTGGATCAAACAACTCCCTCGCTCTCGAGTTCATGCATCATATCCCCATGCTAGAGCTAAGTACATATGTTACAAGAATCGAAGAATCCAATTCTGTGATGCAAATTTAATGGTGCGTCGCGTCGTCGTCAAAGCTGCAGATCAAGCAGCACCGGCGGCGGCTCCGCATGAAGCTGCAGCAGGTTGACGCCGAACAGTCGGAGCCACCGCCCGCGCTGCCGCCGCGCCTCCTCCTCTTCTTCTTCCGCTGCTGCTGTTTCCATGGCCACCGCCTGATCCTGTCGCAGGTGGTGGTGCTGGCCGGAGAAGACGACCAAGCCCTGCGGCTGCTGCTGCTGGTTCCGTAGTAGTGTCGTCGGCGGCACAGAGGCAAGCATCGCCGCCGGGACGACGACCGCAGGAGTACGACTACTACTGCTCCTCCTCTGCCGGTGGTGGCAGTCGATGAAGAGCCTAGCGCCATCGCGGCAGAACGCGACGGTGTCCCCAGCCACGAGGCGCTTGTCGCGGACGTAGCGGTTCCATCCCTTGGTCATGACGTAGCTCTGGCTGCTGCTCCAGTAGGAGTAGCGGAACCTCCACGACGCTTCCGCAGGCGCCGCCGGGGACCCGCCGCGGGCGTCGTGGAAGCACAGCACCGTGCCACGCGACCTCGCCGCCGCGCCGCGTAGCGGCAGGTGCCGCTCCGCGAACTGCTTCGGCACCACTAGACGGTTCAGCTTCCCCACGTCGCTCGGCGTCACCACCTTCTCGAACATGCGCTCGCGCCTGCCGCTGCTACTGTGGCTGTAGTCGACGTCGCTGACTCCTCCTCCTCCGGCGCCGCCGCCGCCAGCCGCCGCCGACGACTCCAGCTCCAGCGCGAGCATCTTCAGGGCCATCTCTGGAAGCCAAGCCAAGCGATCGATGATGCAGTAGTGCACTGGATCGATCCACTGAGACTGTAGTGCTAGCTAGACTCTAGTTGATGAACAGTCCGGCGCTGTATCCGTCTGAATTTATAGGGAAGGGAAGCATATCTGCATATGCAGATGGAGATGCATCAGTGCCATTTGGACCTGGTGGAGGGTCTCTGACTTTTCTGCATGCATGCCGTGGACTGGACGGATCGCGATCGATCGGTTGGCAAGCAGCAATCCTGATCCGTTGCATCCAACGGCCTGAGGGCTAGCTTTGACCGGGCTGGATCACCTTCGCTGCGCTGCGTTGCGTTGACCTTACCCGTACGGATCCGACCTATAGCTTTGCTCCCTTGTTTGTCGTTTACTGATTGATTGATGCGTGTATTTAGGTATCTGACATATATACACGCTACAAAACCCGGCCATACAGATACAATGGCATTTTTTGCTATTCTTATTAACTCTGAACTTGAAAAATGTATATTCAATGCAAATAAAAATATAATCTTACTGACCTGAACCGGCCATTTGCAGCATGCACAGCAGCACATGAGCTTCTACTTACTTCTTAATAAGATTTCCTATGCTATACATATATACACATAGGTGCTAGCTGTTTGGATCAGGAATGGTATAATCAGAATATGCCGATAACGTTAATAAAGTATATATATATATATATATATTGGAAGACGGACTTTGTTTGTTTCGTCTGATTACGCATGGGAGAGAGCAGTATCAGTTTTGTATAGACCGGTATTTGATAACGGCGTAACTTGATTGCGGGAGTAAGTGCTAAGACAAACAAGTACTAAAGGGGTTTAATTTGTTGCCCTCTGTAATGAAGTCACGTTACAGTTCCCCGAAACAAACGTACACTATGATGATAGATTTTATCTTCTACCCTAGCTACCTAACTATTTTACTACTTCGCTAGCTGTACTACCTGTTCAATTCCGTACGTGTACGTGTACAAGATGGTATGAATACTTCTTCGATCACCCGCGGTTTAATACTCACTGATTAGTACCGCGTCTTCACATTCCTTCGAAGCAAATGCAGTCTGGAACCAAGAAAAACGAGCGCTGCTGTGTATGTGCTTTCATCACTTCTCATGCGTAGCGTAGCATGGTAGAAAAACAAATGTGAAACCATGAGTTCACTTCATTCCTGGTCACTGCATGCACTTCATTTCTGGATCGATCGAGACTGACTCAGTCAGCTGTACCTTGCTCGATCTTCCTGTCTGATGTAACCGGCGGTAGTTATTCTTCACCTCGATGTCAAGTTGTGAAATCAACATGCACAGTCTTTCTCGGTCGGGGTAGATCAGTGAGTTTGTCAAAAAACGACTACAAATAAAGCATCGTCGTCCACCATGGCTTTATGTCCACCAGGAGGAAGAACAGGTCGATCTGCTGGTTAAATTAAATGCAGATAGTATTGGCTAGAGGCCGGGATTAGAGTAGTTGTTAGCAATGCAAGCAACGATGATGATGCGATCGGCGACCGGTGTTTATTCGTACTAGATAATTTCCATTAGCAGGGCATAAGCCAGCCAATCATGCATGTTGTTCGTTCTCCTGCTTTCTGTCCCCAGCATTGCATTTGCAATAAAACCTACCTACCTACATAATTGTTCTTAGTAAAACTCTTGACCACGCACGCCAAATTCATTAACAAAGTCAACTCCTTTGCTTTGTCGCATCGATCGTTTGAAAAGTCGTCTTTGCATTGCTCAGATGCATCAGATGAGACAGCTATATCACTATCAGCTATGTAATTAATAATAGTGTACTCGACGACACAAGAGATAGATGGCCATGTCTGTCAGACATTTTGCACTTCTAAAAAAAGACAACATATATGGTGGATATATCCCACCAATCTATAGCTTCGAGTGCAGGGAGATATTAGCAATATATGATGAATTCATTAAGCTTAGATGAGCTGCATCAAGCTGGATACACATATCTATATATATATGCACCCCAAAAGTTCCTGCAAAGTCTTAGAGTATCATATACTCCAGCAGTCCAGCTTAGCTAGGCTGATATATACTGCAATTATTGAGAGATCGAGCAAACGTGAGAGGTTTATCGACAAAGCGCGTGTTTAGCAAGCAAGCTGTGATCCATCCTATCCTAAACAACAGAGTAATTATTGCACCGGTATAGAACGAAGAACAGTCAATCAGCCACTAGCTAGGCAAGTCTGTCTGTCTGATGAATATATGTATGCAAAACAAATTCTGTCCCAGATGAATATGAAACAACCTTAATTTCTGAACGAAACTGCTGCTTTGTTGACATGGACACATATGCATCATCAATCAGCTTGTCTCAAACTTGCAAACTTTTCTGGTGATAAGCATACTAGCTAGTTATAGATAGATATATCCACATGGCTAAAACCTGTGGTGGCTCTTGGCTGCTAGTGAATTGAACGCCGACAAGTCAAAGTGTTCATGATGCATATATAAACTGATGCCAGGACAGCAAGTTTCAGAACACAGCAAAGGGTACTAGCTATTACTTTTATCAATCTGCATCTGCATAATTTGAAGTCCGCGGCAATGCAAATTTAAAAATGAACTGAATGAATGAAACATTATTATTGCAATTTGGGTATATGTGTGCTGTGTGGTGGGGGGCTTGTCGGCCTCCTACAACAGCCATTATTGTTATTGCAACTGGGAGTAAACAATCTTCCAGTCTCAGAAATATCAGGGCTTGTTTGGATCAAAGGATTTTCAAAGGAAATTTGAAGGAATAAGTTACATAGAAAATAAATCCTTTGATAGTGTTTGAATGAAGGAATGTTGAGTTCCTTTCCAAAGGAAAGAAATTCATAGTAGTGCAAAACAAAGGAAATAAAACATCCACTCTAACCCAAGGGAAACAATCTTTGCTCTCTCTTCCTTTCCATGCTTGTTCATGGTTCATGAAATTTTGTTCCTCCATTCCAAACAGCTCAAAGTATTTATTCCTGTGTTTTGTAATCTTGTACACTACTAGAATGGTGGACTTCTCCTAGTGTTTTTAAGTAGTAGTAAAACACTACCACTAGTCATAACACATGGGAATTCTCACTAGGAGACATTTACTAGGGAAAGTTTGTACTAAATTTTGACTAACAAAACACTAGGAGAACTCCACCTCACTAGGAGAACTTTTAGATTGTGGTAGTGGTAGTTTTTCAGGATTCATTCAATCTTATTCATGCGTTTTTTCCTATTGCTTCATTTTGTATTCTTTTGTTCCAAACAGGCCCTGTTGAGTGATGGAGTGAAGTAATCAAATAAAAATGGGCACATGTACAGTTGCAATATATTATATGAGAATACAATGCTACTGGCCAGCCTGGTTCATGATGATGTCACCATTGGAAAGATAGTGTATGTCAGCCTAGCTACTAGTTAAGAGCCATTTGCCCCTGGTCAGGTCATTAGTCAAACAAAGTTCGTTCAGGGACGGATTCCAATTAGCTGCAGGTTGCTCCTTAATTAATCAAACACACAGCAATTGTTTAGATGGCAAAATAAACAAATAAGAAAAATCAAATGGACATGCAAGTTCCTTGCCCAGCCAGGAGATTGCATTGTCTAGCTATCTAGGTGCAGGGGCCCTTATTGCCTTTGAAGACTAGTCGCCACGCATTTTTTTTTTCAATAGGTTATTATTAGGTTGTTAAGTATTTGATCCCATGCATGTGTATCTGAAACCAAGCTAGGTTCAGGTTCTCTGGCCCAAAACACCTGTCTGCGTTGGTTATTGGGGATTGTTGGTTTCCTGTATTGGCCGACTAACTAGGCAGCACCTGCCTGCCTGCGTTGCATTGTTCTTGAGAAGAACTAAGTCGCTGTGGCTTGGCAGTGGCTGCTTAACTTAACTATCCAAGGCACATGCATTTGCAAAATGGAAACATATGTGCATGCAGTTACCTGCTCCTACCATTTGCATTTTCCAACACATATTGTCGAGGAGGAGAGGACGGGGTCGCAGATCCAGTGGCGACTACCCGTCTTCGCCGCCACGACGATGGCAACCGTTCCTCACACAGCCTAACAGTGAGCAACGATCTCTCTTTCGCCGATGCACCTCAGCAACCCGGGAACGCACAAAGTCGGTGGATCGAAGACAGTTCGGGGTCTTCCTCCCGCACAAAAGATCGATGGTGGCTATTTCGAACGCCACCGATACATCGAGGTGGAGGGCCAACGGTGAGGGCACACGATTTCAAGCGTGGGCCGATTTGCCAACTGCAGTAGGGTTGTCTACATCTAATGAATTTCTTTCAAGTTCATTTTGGTGCACGTTATTCAAGGCGTGGTGGTTGATTCGAAGACCGTCATGAAGCAACATCGATATCTTTCGCACTCTTTTGAATAGTAAACTCAATTCTTTTTTGGATGTAGTAGATCTTTAGTACATATATCTTCATGTACTAAAGTTTTTTTTTCTTAGTTTTTGTAATAAGTTTGGCTGTGTGTGGTGATGCAGAGGCTTTAGGCTGTGTGCGGCAGAGGCCGGAATGTTAATTCCATTATCTAAAAAAAATAGAGTTACAAGAATCAGCTCAATTCAGACTCAATCTCCATTTCGTTTCTGAACTGGACAAGAGATCAAACAAATTGCAGCAAGAAAGGGGCAGGAACGAGGCAGCAGCAATGCATGATTCTATTTCTGTATGCACTTTGTTATTTCCACATAAGATCAGAGGGGGATTCGGAGTCCGATCAAGACAGAACAACCCTTTGCTCCCTGAGTAGTTGACAGTCATAGATAGAGATTAAAATTCAGGAGATCCTTTCATTGGCCACAAGTTGCGATATATAGTCTGCTTTCAAACGGCACCCCCCCCCCCCCCCCCCCCCTCCCAAAAAAAATGAATACACACAACTGGTTGTTTACTCAAGCTCTGTGACCTTTACGTACAAGGACAACATCCATTTGCTGCCCCAGAGGCTACGATTATTCACCCTGCCACCGCCGATGAAACAGGAGGAAGAACAACATGCCATTATTTCATCTGATTTCAATATTATATACCCCATAGTATATATGCAGGTCAATCATAGTGCAGGTGATTGATGTATATAATATGATAAATCAATTTGATCCTATTTGTATTTCAACGTTACCAAAGGCACAAGTGATGTTAGTTAATACAGATAATGTCAACATTTTGCAATTTGTCTTTTTTATATATATAAAAGGATACACAAAAGACTGAAAGAGTGCCTCTGTGACACCCTGTGTCAAGCTTGCATTAGAATCATCATTAGCCACTAAACATAAGCATTGCATTGCATTGCATTCATGTTTATATATGCCATCATTTCATGTGGGTTTGGTTATATTCTTCACACTAGAATTGAATAGGTGTTTTGTGCGCTACTCTTGATTAACATGTTTAAATAAGTTTGCTATATTTAGAATAAAGAATGGTGTGCTTCATAATTAATTACCCTGCCTAATTAAGCTTAGTTTATTTGTTAAGAATAAAAGTAATTCTTTTCTTAAAATGGCTTAATTGGTTTTTAATCTAGAACCCTATAAATTAATGGTTTTCTGAAAATTAGACCTACATGAAAAATGTAGAGCATTTTATTCTGAGCAACTTTTGTTTTTATTTCAAAACCTCATTTTGAGTTTTTGAAACTGTTTTGAAGAAATTTCAGTTTGAAAAAAATAAAAGAAAATGAAAAAGGGAAAAGAAAACTGAAATGGGTCGGCGCCACCCTTTCGGCCCGCTTGGTCTTACCCGCGGCCCAGCCAGCGCCCACTCACGCCCGCGCGCCCCGCGCACGCACGACGCCCGTGCAACGCACGCGCCGCTCACGCGCGAGCACCCGCGCCCGACCGCGGCCGCGCCGTACGCCGGCGTCGCTGCCGCGTGGCTGCCGATGCCTGCGCGCGGACACCGACACCGCTCTGCGCCACTCGCGTCGCGCCGCACCCTGCCCGCTCTGCGCCGACCACGCACTCGCCCACTCCTCGCCTCTGCGTCACACAGAACGCAGTGTTGCGCCGCTGCCGCGTTGCTCGTCGTCGCGTCACGGCCCCCACCAGCCGCGCCAGTCAGCCATGACCGCGCAAAACGGAGCGCCTACACCCCCTCTCCCTCCCGCACTCGCCAGCACTCTCCGCATTCACTCTCTTGCTCACTCTGCCTCTGCTCTTGCCGCGCTGCGCACCGAGAGCACCGCAGCGCCCCCTTCGCCCGTTCGCCGCCATCCGAGCGCCTCTGCTCGATCCCTCTCGCACACCCACTCGCCTTCGCCTCGCACACGCACTGCTCGCCTTGCCTTCGCCAGCCGAGCTCCACCGTTGCCGGAACGCCGTCGCCGTTCCTCGGCCCGCAGTCGCCACCGCAACAACCAAACTCCGTTCACCCCTCTCCGACCCGCTTCCGTTGCCTCCATCTTTGTGGAAGCTTCACCGAAGGTAGTAGAGGTGAGAACACCCTTCCGCCAGCACCTTCGCGCACTGAAACGACACAACGCCGTTGGTCGTGCGCCATTACCGCCGCCGCGGAGCTCGCACGTGGCCGGACCTCCTCAGAGCTCCTCCGGCTCAACCGACACTTGCGCTGCACTCACCGCATCACCGTGGTGCTCGCGCACCCACTCGCTGGGCAACACCGTGCCGGTAAGAGCCCCGCCGCTTCGCACCGCCCCCTCTCGCCGCCACCGGCTCACTACAGGGTCGCGCCGGTTCAACCAACCCCACCAGTCAATGCGCATCATCACCCCGAGCCTAGCGCAGCCACCCTCGTCGTCGACGAGCTCACCGCCGACGAGAACGCGCCGGTCAGCGTCGTTGCTCTGCTTCGCACTCACTGACATGTGGACCCGATTTGACCACGGGGTCCCACCTATCAGCTCGGCCACTCTCACGCACTGGGCCGAGCCCACATACTGTTCACCATGGGCCGGATTCAATGGATGCATTTCCTTTTTCCATTTTCAGTAAATGTGATAATGCTTGTTTATTTCATATCTGGAGTTTGTAAATTCTAATTTGGTGAAATCAATTTTGTTAGACTCTATAAATGTAGATATTTCTGTTAAAAATATAAAAGTAATTTTTTTTGAGAATACCTTCAGTACTAATGTTTAAATAGTTCTTTTGTGCATTTATCAAAATTAATTGTGTTCCTACTTGAAATGGTCAAATAAAAATGTGAAGTTTTTATTCTAGCTTTTTTATGCTGTGTAGAAGCTAGGAAAAATATAACATGCCATGTTTCTGTATAAATGTTATTTATTACCTATTAAAATGTGTTTCTGCTATTTTCTTAGATTAATTCCTGTGGTAAATCTGTGCATAGATAAATCATGAAACTTTTTGTGTAGTCTTTGTATACCATGATCTATCTAGGAAAAATATAATAAGTGGTATGTTGTATGGAAGAAAAGATACTTGTAGTTCAAGTGTTCTTTTCTAAGGTTTCTTTTTGGAAATTCCTATAGAAAATAATCTCGTAGTATTGATCATGGAACTTTCTGGATAAATATGTTTCCAAGTAAAGAACCTGTTAAAAATAAGATATAGCATGTTTGACCCTGTTAGCTAGTAGCTCTAGTTCTAAGTGTTTTTTACATTTAAATTTATCTTTTTGTATCTGCTAGCTGGTAGCTTTACTTTAAGTAATTTTTCTGCAGTAGCATCCAGTAGGCTTGTTCTGTCCTCTGTAATTTTTGTAGATTTTTCTGAACAGTTTATATTAGGCTTGCTGTGTAAAGTGGAACTAACATGAATACTTAGGTTAATTCTAATTCTTGTTCAAGCATCATCCCTGCACCATCAAATTTATTTATATGAATTGCACACATCCAGGATCAATAGAGGAACCCCAGGTGCCACTTCCAGAGGAAGGAGTCCAGGAGGTGCAGGAGCTGAACGAGGAGTACCACGAGCTCGACACTAACCTCCCCGAGTGCCCTGACCACCAGCCCTCCACCTTCACTCAATGCCAGCCCCGGAGCATCCTTAAGTCTCCCAGCATTTTATAATTAATCTACTTGAGTATTTTATATTGTGATGCATTAGGTGACAGGAGTTGATTGAATCCCAGTTGATGCATTATCTTCCTTGATATTGAATTTACCTACCTTGTTACCCTGTTAATAAAAGTAAAAGCAACCGCTTAGCCTGCTTAGAACAAATGGTTACATTTATACTTATAGTATTATCCCATGGGGGTAATATCAATCACGGTTGGCTATATTTTGCTATCGTGGGAAAGAACCAATGATAGTAATAAAATGCGGTCAATTGGAAGGCAAGTGCACCAAGTGGTTTAGACTTGGGGGTAGTCCACCCGTTGGATCGTATAGTTTTGTATACGATGGTGGCCCTCTTACATCTTTGAATGCGCCCTTTCACATAGGGGCCATTGCGAGTATCGACCCCGAAGCCGAGTAAATATTGTCCGGGCCGACTCTCAGCCTACTTCTGGCACCCTCTAGTTTGGAGATACGATCTGCCCCGTGGTGGTCAACTGATTTCTCCAATTGGGTGGGTTACTCTGAGATCGCGGCGGTACTACATGGACTTTGTTGAGCGGTAACCCAATGCATGGACCCGACGGGGAAAATGTGGGCGTGTGTTAAAGGTAATCTTGCCAGCTGGTTGTATATCGATTCGAGTCGCCGCCTCCCACCGGATAGTGGGGGATTATGCTAAGCTTCACCACGGTACAACTCCATGTGACATCGATAATGGTTCTACTAAAATATGGACAAATGAACTGGATATGGTATTATCTTATTGATTGCTTAGATCAAGTGAGTGCTCTAGTACAGGTGCAAAACCTAGAGATAAATAATAGGATGGAAAATGGCTGCTCTCTTATAATCTTAGTTGTTTCATCTTTCTCGCGTTCCGCAAAAGCAAAGTTTATCCAGATCCACATAAATAGCCATGCATATCCTTGGAGTCTTTATTTTCAGTTAGACAGGTAAGTCTAGCTGAGTATATTCCCATACTCAGGGTTTATCCCGTTTGTTGCAGATGGTCAAGTATACTTTGGCTATTGTAAGCACTGTCTCTATCCTGTCGAAGGCGAAGAGGAGTAGGCTTTGGGCAAGATCTTCTACGAGCTCATATTTTGCTGTTGTTGGACGTGATCTCATGGGCACCCCTATTTATTAATGGTACTAGTGTGGAGTGAAACTTTGGGTTCGAGTTATAAAACAATGTTTTATTTAGCCACATGTGTTGTGGCGTGAGTACTATTTTAATTGGAACAAAGTGTTATAATAACTTTATTTCGTACTTCAATCATTTCGTTTAATTGTTGGTTCGTTCGAATGTGCATACCCGAGTTTACGCGATCTTGGTTGGAGATACGATTGTTAGAAATCCTTCGAGATTTCCGGACTACCGGGATTATATGGGCTCAAGTGTTTAAAATGGTCGTTAAATCGGCTACTTTGATTCTTGATCTCTTATAATTTGGACGGTTTCTGCCACAACCTCCAAATCTATATATCACAAGGAAATCAAAGGCCAGTATAATTAAAATATGGACAATAAAACATAAAAATACCTACTCTAAAAAATAAAAGTACATTAAACACTCGAAAGTTCGTCTTTTTCCTTCACTGCTTGCAGGAGCTTAAAGATCGAACTGAAGAGACAGTAAAGAAAAGGCCCACCTACACAGGGGCGGCGGGAGGGGAGCCTGGCCTCCCCCAACCTCCTGCTATTTCTATGTCATGTACTTATATACATAGATGTTTAATTTAGCAATTGTACTCCCTCCGTATCGTAATTAGAAGACATTTAGGACAGGATTACGTTTACCAAAGAGTGATAAAAAGTGATTAATTAGAGGATATTTTTTCTTTTCTACCCTTATTAAATACTGATGCAGTTACTATCTTCACAACAATGCAGTACAGCTCGCTGGTTTGACTCCCCATCCTCATCCTCCAATAATATTTTGATGGCCGGGGCATCTTTTGCTTGCTTCCACGATCTCTTCAATCTCTTCACGGCGTCCAGCTGGGAGGGGTATTCGCGTCCTATTTCCGCCTCGTACGATGAAACGACTCCCTTTCGCGCAAACGCTTCTCGCTCCAGAACGTCTCCTAATCCTAATACGGAGGGAGTATAAGTTTTGGTCCTCCACTAGAAAACCAGCGCGGCAAAGCCGCGCCCTCTGTGGAGTGGGCTAGCTTGTTTTTAAAGGATTTGTTGCTCCTCTTTTCTCCATATCTTCTCAATCTTTCACCTTATCCTTTTACAGACAATTAATATATTTTCTGTCCCAAAAAAATACAATTCTAGAAATGGGCACATAAACCAAGGCGATGTAAAATTATAAAAATACCTCTTGTATTTTATAAGTTGCTAGCTATTTTTTTTCCTTTTGGTGCGAGAAGCTTCCGGATACTATCTATCTTTTTGTAATAGGTGGGTCAAAGCAACCATTTTTTGGGAAAAATTTCAAACTTCAGAGTTACAATTATTTCAAGACAGAGGGAGTAGATAATAGAGGGGATAGTTTTGTTTGTAAGAGAGAGGTAATATTAAGGTATGGTATAAGTTTTCTTTGCTAAAATATTGTGAACAAGTGTCTTTCTATTTTGTTTTCCCAACCAAAAGGTATGTAATATGTCATAGATATTACTTAATTTGTCGACATGCTTTCAAATAAGGTAAGAGGAACAATAAACATATATTAATTTGTTTTTGTCTTTATTTTTTTTTATCGGAGAAACAATATTGAAAATGCACACTTAAAATTTAGAACTCCTTTTTCTTCCACAGACTCAGATGGAAGAATTTTTTTAGCATATGCTATCTTGAGATTAATTCAAAAGGTTGAGGAGCATAAGTATAAGTATGAAAAGCAATTGAGAAGGTAAGTGGTCACCGTACTTGGGCTCTATCTTCACAAAGCTTGCAATTGTTTATCTATAAAAATATGGAATTTTATATTCATCTTATTATGTGCTGCCTTAGAAAGGATTAAACATTTACCTAGGATGAACATGTCCTCAAGCTCGCAGGAGGTGGAAGTAGTAGTGTGTGAATAGTGTCAGAAGATAGGAACTCGTGAGGCGGCGCTGGCACGCTGAACGGCTCGAGAAAATTCTGGCTGGCTTCAGAAGCTTGCGTTTTGCTACAAGAGAAGATGCAACAACCGACGAAAACTGAGCGTTGGTTCGGGAACGAATGGTTGATAAAAATTAGGTGACGTGGCCCAATAAGGAGCAAGAGGTAGTCCTGCAGTTTCGTGTTTAGAAGATACCCAAGTTCTAAGCATGTCCCACCTATGTTAGATTCCTAGTTATGCTCCTACACCTACAAATATCCTCATCAAACAAGACTTTGAAGACCGCAGAAGCCACTTACCGTGGATAACAAGACTTAGTACCCACCGTAAAAACATCGGCTAGAGGAACCTTGTAAGGATGCAAGCTTACAATCATTCATAATCCTTGTCCAAAAAAAAAAAATCATTCATCATCGAAACAAAGTTTTGAAGATGGATGAGCTTACCGCATCGAAAGCTAACCAACTACTTCCTTTGATAAGGACACAAAATGCTAAGATCTGAAGAGGATCAACATATATGACACAAACTTTTACTGCCTCTCATCGACGTGAGATCAAACGTTGTCAAGTTAGGGAGAAGTTGGAGAAATAATCATATTCCAAAGCATCATCTTTGCCACCATCTTATCAATGACACCAAAAAAATAAACCGTAGATCAATAAAGATCAACAAATTTAACCCGAAACTATGAACAAAAGAGATTATAGGTCCTCACTTTTTTTGTCCACCGGCGAGATTGCCGGTTAGGAGAGAGGTAGAGGACTGACAGGATTTCGTGACGAGGTGGCGGCAGCAGCCTGGATGCGATGGTTTCTGTGTATGTATACAATAGAATTTTATTCTACTTTGGATTGACCTGACACTAGAAGAAATATAAAAATGCATGATTCTGTCAGGTATAAACCACCTCGAGTAGATAGATGGGTATCTGCACAATGGGCCTTGACCCAGATCAACAGGCTGACAATAGTGACCATGGGCCGGCCCGACTGAGTATGGGCTCAATGCACGTAGACGTTCAGCTGCGGCTCTCCATGTCTTTGTTACAGTACTTTGTATGACAACCGTGTCTTGAATGAATCAAAAGAAGAAAAATGAATTTTAAAAAAACAAGACAATAACAAGTGCAAGCTAAAAAAGTAAAATAAATCTATTTTTATAATAGTTTTACTTTAGGGGAATTGGTAAATTCAAAAGAAAAAACAATCACAATCACCCGTGCTGTCAGGGTTAGTTGAAGACAAAGTCTGAATGCCCGATGGTGAAGTCTGAATCTCTGATGCCGAAACTCTGAAGATAACTGAAGAAGAGCGAAAAGGCATTTGAACGTCTGCATGCGATTTTTTTACTCTTGACCTGTTCATTACCTCAGGTTAATTAATTATATTGAGATCGAAGGATACTGGGTACTGTACAACCCAGTATCCTTTTTTTTTTCGCTTATACTATTAATTATTTATTTAAAGGCTTACATGGATTCTCTTCCTACCGTACCTCGTTGTCGTGCTTGCAGACATGCTATGCAGTATAGCTAGCTAGAGGCATGAAATAAATACTGTAGTCGTTGGCACGAACTCCGGTTGCCTTGTGGTAACGACTGAATTAACCTGCCAAGCAACATGGGGGACACGTTGATTTTACAACAATTAATTGCTGCTCTGATCCGGTGGAACGACGATATCAGAAATTAAACAAACACATTTCAGGGATAAATGTACTTAGTCATATACTGTATAAGGTACATTGGTCGAGGCAAAAAGATTGTTCTTTTTACAAGAAGGAAAAACACAAACTCAATTGAAACATATATCGATCGATCCATCGTGGATCAACGCAACGATCAATCTGTGAAGACGACACATACAAGAATGGGAGGAAAAACAAGAATCAATCAGTAGCTAGAAGTTGTTGGATCCCTGGTAGGAGAGTCCTGGGGTCCACCAGGCAGTGATGGCGTCATCAACGACGATGGTCTTCCTCGGCGAGGTGTAGCTGGTGATCCTAACAACAAGTCCCTTAGCGTTCCCAAGCGCAGCAAACACCTGATGCGAGATACCCCAGTTATGCGACGCCGGGACATAGCTACAATCAGCCTCACCAGCCCTCTTAACAGCAAGGTCAGCGACATCCCCACTCCCAGCAACATTCATAACATAGAGCAAAAGCCACCAGTTATTCCCCTGCACGAGGAACCTGACGCCGCCGGAGCGCTGGCACGGGACGCGGCGGAACTGGACGGGGACGATGCCCGCCACGCGCGGCGCCAGGACCAGGAACGACGGCGGCGCCATGTCGAAGTGCTGCCGCGGCGGGTTGCACCACCCGCCGTTGTCGTTTGGTAGGTACCAGTTGGGTGGGCACAGGTTTGTGCCGGTGACGATGACGGACGGCGACGGCGTCCCCGGGTTGCACCACCGCGAGTTGACGCATCGGAGCTCGTAGCACTGCCCGCACCCCGCCCCGCCGGCGAAGAGCGGCGTGCTTAGCGCTGCCGTGCGGGTTGAGTAGAGGGATTGGATGTCGTTGCCGCCGTAGCCGCATGCGCCGCCGAAGTCTCCGCCGAGGCCTGAGTCCGCGCCGTAGAATGTTGCGCTCCCGAGTTGCCAGTCCGGCGTTGGCGTCGGGGCGGAGGTGGCGGGCTGCTGGTTGTTATAGTCGCTATAGCCGCCGCTCGCGAGGTGTGGTGCCGCGGCCAGCAGCATCACGGCCGCGAGGACGATCACCGGAGGAGGAGGAGCTCTTGACGCCGCCATGGTATATACGCACTGGGATGTGATGACGATGTATGTAGGAATGGGACGTGCTGGGCAGGCGAGAGCGGGTTGACGTCGTTTATAAAGCAGCAGCAGCAGCAGGCCGGTACGACGTGTTGTGTTGGGTAGCACGTTGAGATGTGAGATCGATGACAGTACCCTTCGTTTACAACATAACATGCTAGGCACGCACTTCATGAATCTCTCTCTATATAATTTTATTTTATTCATTAATTACCGACATCTTTAGTTACTGTCTACTGGTGTGTAGAGGCATGGCTAGGCTAGCTGGAGAAGAGATTGATGACCTAGCTCTTTTATTTTAAGTCATTTGTAAATTGCAAAACAGTTTTCGATAATTACGGGTTCGAGGAATATAAAGCATAAATAACAGGCTCAAAAGGTAGTAGGTAGTTCTTATTCCGATGGCAGATTGGCCCCATTGATTCTTCTTTCTTTTTTATTATTAGGGACGCAGCCCAAATCAACTGAGAAACGTGGGCCTTGAAACATCCGGCCCGTTCGTATGTCTGAAAGAAGAAAAGGACAATTTTCTGCACAATAGAACATCTTAGAGACGCAACGCAAAGCCTATATATCGTACGTGTTCATCTTTTTTAGGGATGCTGCCCAAATCAACTGAGCAACGTGGGCCTTCAGACATCCGGCCCGTCAACCACGTGGTGCTCGTATGTCTGAAAGAAAAGGAGAATTTTCTGCACACAGTTTACAATGTATTATTTTTTAATAAAAAGCTAATTTTATTTCAGTTTCTGCATGAGTTACACACTCAACAATCCCTATTATAGTCCACCCTATGCCTGTTAAAAAGAAAACTTACAAATCAATAGAAAAAATAAAATCCAACAAAACACATCTCATCAAAATCTCTCATTTTTTTTTAATAATTACAAAAACGCAGGTGTGCAGACGCGTTTGCATTCATCCTCACACACATCAAGAACTTGGTATACCAGTGGATACATACCGGGACCACGAAACTAGGGTCCATTATATTATGCGGGATATAAGCGTTTAGAAGAGGCCGAGGTGGGCATCAAGCAGCCGCGGCTCTCGATCATCAACAAATTGTTTGGCACAACAACAAATTGTTTACATGGTAATGTAATAAATATATATAAAAACTATATGTGGCTTCTGTATTATTGGGAGTACCCGGCCATGCCCTCCCTGGTGGAATTTATATGGGCTTGGCCCAATAACAAATTCAGAAATTTCTAATAAATCTCAAAGGCCCATGCATGAAAGCAAGAGGGGATGTGAGAACTATTTAGTACCACCTTACTTGTGGATGGAGGTATTAGTTGGACCGGACTATATAACTAGACTATCGGTCACGCCAATAAATCATAAAATTAAGAGCTAGAGTTTCTACCTCTTCTCGTTGTTGCGTCACCATAGCTACTCCAGTCCGATCGTCGGCGTGAACCGGCGACCGGGCGAGCAGGTCTCCGGAACCCTTGTCTTCGTGATCCTGCAGCGGGAGAAGGCGAATAAGGTGTTTGGGAAGCGCTTTTCGCGCGACTGCTCCCAATCTTCACGACGGGTCGTCTTCCGTCCAAGTCGTCCCGGCGTATTCGTCGTCAGCTGAACCGAAGTCTACCGCCGCCGCTGATCGACATCGACATCATCTTTAACAACCTGAACGTTGCTCCATCGACACCTACATCTTCGCCGTCTTCACCGCAATCTACTACTTCTACAACTAGTAGGTATAAACCTCGTGATCTAATCTTATCGTTCATATTGTCCAATCTATCTAGTATACAAGCCATGTTTATGCTAGTTAACTTGAACATGATATGTGATATGTGGTTTAATCATGTTAGTATGCAGTACATGCTTATTCTAGTTCCTCAATCTGTCATGATTTATATTCTGGTATTAATCTAGAAATTGTCATATATTTCAACAATCCAAAAACCTTATTGTAGATTTCTAGAATTATCTATGACTAGTTTTGTTGACGCGTTGAAGCCAGAAAAGTTTAATGGTGCAAACTTTAAGAGGTGGTCCGTCAGGGTCACATGGCTTACTGTCATGAAAGTTTTCTGGGTCAAAGATGGCTTGCCCGAGGGTAATATCTCTGATGAAGATCAGAGAAAATACCAGGAAGCTAATAAAATCTTTATGGAGCTGTGCGTATTGTGGTGTCGGATCATATCTATGATGCCCTCATGCATTATGAAGATGCACAGTCTCTGTGGAACTATCTGAACTCCACCTATGGAGCTTCAGATGCAGACAAAGAGCTATATCTCATGGAGAGCTTCCATGACTATAAGATGGTTGGAAACAAATCTATAGTCGAGCAAGCTCATGAGGTGCAGCGCATGGCAAAGGAACTTGAGCTCCTTAAGTGTGTTATACCCGATGAATTTGTGGATGGTTGCATTATTACAAAGTTGCCTTCTTCATGGAGGAACTTCGCCACAAGTCTTAAACACAAGAGACAGAAAATATCAGTTGAAAACCTGATAGCATCTCTTGATGTTGAAGAGAAGGCTCGGGCTAAAGATAACACTGAGAAGGGGAACGGGGATATAGCTAGTGCCCACTTTGTCCAGAGAAACCATGGCAAGAACAAAGTAAAGGTTAAGCTTTTCAATGCCAAATCAACTACTCCCTTTAAGAAGAAGAAGAAAGACAAAGCTGAGATGCCTTGCTTCACCTGTGGAGAGCTTGGTCATTTTGCTAAAGACTGTCTGGAACGAGCGGACCGAAAAGAGAAAAAGAAGGTCAACCTCGTGACTACTAGCAAAAATGATGACGGGTATGGTAATTTCCCTATTATACTATCAGTTTTTCAATCACCAAGTTGGTGGGTTGATACAGATGCCAATATTCACGTGTGTGCTGATATCTCTTTGTTTTCTTCTTACCAGGGGCTCTAAGGTTCCTCCGTCCTAATGGGGAATGGGTCACATGCTTCTGTTTGTGGTGTTGGTACGGTAGATCTGAAGTTTACTTCGGGGAAGATCGTACAATTGAAGAACGTGCGACATGTCCCTACTATTCGCAAGAACCTTGTTAGCGTATCCCTTCTTTTGAGAGATGGGATTAAAGTAGTATTAGAGTCCAATAAAGTAGTTATGTCCAAGCATGGTCAATTTATTGGTAAAGGCTATGAATGCGGAGGCTTGTTTCGCTTATCTTTGGCAGATTTTAGTAATAAGTTAGTTAATCATATTTGTGGCACCATTAATGATAATTTAAGTGTTTGGCATTCTCGTTTATGTCATGTGAATTTTGGCTTGATGTCGCGTTTATCTAGCTTGAGTTTAATTCCAAATTTCACTATTGCCAAAGGTTCTAAGTGCCATAGTTGTGTGCAATTAAAGCAACCTCGAAAGCCTCATAAGCCAGCGGAGGAGAGAAACTTGGCGCCTCTTGAACTCATACATTTTGATCTTTGCGAGATGAATGGTGTGTTGACAAAAGGTGGAAAGAAATATTTCATGACTTTAATTGATGATGCAACTAGATTTTGCTATGTTTACTTGCTAAAAACTAAAGATGAATCGCTAGACTACTTTAAAATCTATAAGGCTGAAGTTGAAAATCAGTTAGAGAGAAAGATTAAACATCTAAGGTCTGATCGTGGTGGTGAATATTTTTCTATACTATTTGATGAGTTCTGTGTGGAACATGGCATTATTCATGAGAGGACAGCTCCCTATTCACCCGAATCAAACGGGATTGCCGAGAGGAAAAACCGCACGTTGACTGACTTGGTGAACGCCATGTTAGACACTGCTGGACTATCTAAGGCATGGTGGGGGAAGCTTTATTGACTGCAAGTCATGTCCTGAATAGAATTCCAAACATAAATAAAGAAACAACTCCATATGAGACATGGGTTGGTAGGAAACCATCACTTTCATACTTGCGCACGTGGGGATGTTTGGCGAAAGTCAATGTTCCAATTTCTAAGAAACGTAAGCTTGGGCCGAAGACTGTGGACTGTGTCTTTCTAGGATATGCTCACCATAGCATTGCTTATAGATTTTTAGTAGTAAAATCTGAAGTTCTTGGTATGCATGTAGATACAATCTTTGAATCTCATGATGTTGTATTTTTTGAGAATATATTTCCTATGAAAGATATGCATAACAATGCTAAATTTTCTACTGAATTAGCCCTGTTTTTATTATACCTATCGAGCATCCTGTTGAGTCTTTTGAACAACCACTTGAAGAAGTCTTAGAGGAGGATGACAATGAAGTTCCTGTGAGGAACAAGAGACAAAGGATTGCAAAATCTTTTGGTGATGATTTTATTGTGTACCTTGTGGACGATACTCCCACTTCTATCACAGAGGCATATGCATCACCAGATGCAGATGATTGGAAAGAAGTTGTTCGTAGCGAGATAGACTCAATTCTTTCTAATGGAACTTGGGAGTTATCTAAATTGCCATTTGGTTCTAAACCCATTGATTGTAAGTGGGTGTTCAAGAAGAAGCTGAGACTTGATGGTACTATTGATAAGTACAAGCCTGACTTGTGGCTAAGGGTTATACTCAAAAGGAAGGCGAGGATTTCTTTGATACTTATTCACCTGTTGCTAGAATGACCACTATTCGAGTTCTACTTTCCCTGGCTACCTCATATGGTCTTCTCGTTCATCAAATGGACGTGAAGACAACTTTTCTTAATGGAGAGTTGGATGAGCAGATTTATATGGATCAGTCTGATGGGTTTGTAGTAAAAGGTGAAGAGCAAAAGGTGTGTAAGTTATTGAAATCGTTGTATGGATTGAAACAAGCACTTAAACAATGACATGAGAAGTTTGACACTATTTAACTAGTGCAGGCTTTGCTGTTAATGAGACTGATAGGTGTGTGTACTATCGACATGGTGGGGGTCAATCTGTTATTCTATGCTTATATGTTGATGATATTTTAATCTTTGGAACAAATATTGATGTCATAAATGAAGTCAAGTCTTTTCTGTCAAAGAGTTTTGACATGAAAGATCTAGGAGAAGCTGATGTAATTCTAAACATCAAGCTGATTAAGGAAGAGAGTGGGATTACTTTGTCGCAATCACACTATGTTGAGAACCTTTTAAGCCGATTTGGCTTTATGGATAGCAAGCCTTCTCCAACACCATATGATCCTAGTGTGACACTAAGAAAGAACAAAAAGAGTGCTAAACATCAGTTGAGATATTCTCAAATTGTCGGTTCACTCATGTATCTAGCTAGCGCAACCAGACCAGATATCTCTTTTGTTGTGTGCAAATTGAGTAGGTACATGTTGTGACACCCTGTGTCAAGCTTGCATTAGGATCATCATTAGCCACTAAGCACATCATCTCTTTGTATTCATGTTTGCATATGCTATCATCTCATGTGTGTGTTTATATGTTTTGAAACTAGAATTGAATAGGTGTTTTTGTGCTTAATCTGTTTAGTTACCCTGCTTAGTTTTATCCAAATAAAAGAAAATGGAGAAGGAAATCAGAATCGAGATAGGCCGAGTGCCACCCCTCGATCTTGACCCCACCGCTCAATAGGCTCGATGACGGACTGAGGGTCTGAGCGAACGACCCCAGGCCAGAGGCTCGACCGAACCCGAGGCCCGATCGGCCAGTCGATCGACGCCCTACCCTCGACCTCTACCCCTCGACTTCGACCCCTCGAAGTTACGGACCGAGGCTTGGAACGAACGACCCCGCACGGAAGGCTCGACCGAGTCGGAGGCTCGATCCGCCGATCGACCCTACCCTCGATATCGACCCTCTCCCGCACGCTCGACCGCACGCACGTGTCGCGCACGCTCGCGCGCACTCACCCGACCGCAGCTGAGCCGTACGTCGGAGTCATCCGCCGCGTGGTCGCCGATGCCTGACCACGGAAGTGGAACACGCCATCACCGCCACTTCGGCCCTGCGCCGACATCGCTGTCGCCGATCGCCCCGTCTCGCTCAAATCCACGTTAACGGCGCTAGGACCAAGTCGGCTCCGCTTTTCCGCCGCTGACGTCCTGCTTTGCCGCCGCAGACCTGCCAGCCGCCCTGCCGCGTGCCGCGCTGTCATTTCGCAATAACGTCGCCGCAGTGCCGCGTTCGATCAGCGCCCCGCCTTGTCTCTTTCGCAGTCAAGCGCGAATCCGCGCTAACGGCGCATCGACCAAGTCGTGATCCGCTCTGCGCCGCTCGCCGCAAGCACGCCAGCGCCGCTGCCACCACCGCACATCGCATCACGTCCCCTCTAGCAGCGCCGGTCGGCCATGACCAAGCAAAGAGGAGCGCCTATACCTCCACCACCTCCCGCACTCATCCGCACTCGCGCAATCGCCCGCAGTTCTCTGTTCTTCTTCGCGCCGAGAGCTCCGAGCACCGCAAGCGCCTTCTTCTCAAATCCACCACCACCCGAGTTCCTTTGCTCAATCCCTCTCGCCCTAGCCTTCGCTTTTGCCCCGCACACACGCTGCTCGCCTTTGTTTCATCAGCCGCAGGCTCCAGTCACCGGAACGCCTTTCGCCGTTCTTCGACTCCGAGTCGCCACCGCACCGATAAACCCGCGTTCGCCGTTCACCGTCTTGTCTCCGATGCCTCCATCTTCGTGGAAGCTTCGCCGGAGTTAACCGAGGTGAGAACACCGTACCCCTAGCTTCAGTTCGACCCATGTCGTCACAGCACCGTTGGCCATGCGCCATTGCCGCCGCCGCGGAGCTTGCACGTGGCCAGGTTTCCACAGAGCCTCTCTAGCTCAGCTAGCCCTCGAGCCGCACTCACCACATCACCACGATGCTCACGCACCACAGCGTCGAGCTTTGCATCGCCGGTGATCACTTCGCCGCGTAGCACCGCCGTGTTGCACCACCACTGCACACCGTCGACCCCTCTTCACGATCGCGCCAGTTCAACCAACACCACCAGTGGATGTGCGTAAGTCATCCCGAGCCTAGCACAGCCAATCCCACCGCCGAAGACTTCACCATCGGCGAGAAAACGTCGATCAACACCGTTCTCTGTTCTACTCGACGGTCGCTGGACCTCGAGTAATCGAGGGTCACGCCCGTCAGTTGCCTCGAGTGCCTCTGCATGTCTCGAGCCCGTCCTGAAATGATTTCCTATTTTGTTTTTAGTTGTATGCCACGCTTGTTTATTTTTATCTAGAGTTGGTAGAATCTTGTTGCTAGTTTCTGTTCAGTTTAAGTCATAGCCTGTTTATCCTGCTAGCTAGTAGCTCGAGCCTTAGTAGCTTTGTGGTAGTTCTCTTGGGTGTATGCTTAGAATCTCTGTTAGTGTATTAAATCCTGTTCAAGCATCATCCCTGCACCTTTCAGTTATTTATTTATGCATTTCAATCATTTAGGATCCGTGGAGGAACATCAGGAGCCCACACAGACAGAAGTCCAGGAAGTACAGGAGTTGTACGAGGAGTACCGAGAGCTCGACACTAACCTTCCTGAGTGCCCTGACCACCAACCCTCCACCTTCTCTCAAGGCAAGCCCCGGAGCATTCTTAAGCCTCCCAGTTTTTACAACTTAATCTACTTGAGTATTTTATACTGTGATGCATCAGGTGATAGGAGTTGTTTGAATCCCAAATTGATGCATTACCTTCCTTGATATTTGTCTTACCTACCTTGTTACCCTGTTAATAATAAGAAGTAAAAGCAAGCGCTTAGCATGCTTAGAATAATGGTTACCTTTCTTTTATGTTTCGTATTATCCCTTGTGGGAAATACTATCACGGTTGGCTATATTCGCTATCGTGGAAAGAACCTATGGTAGTAATGAAATACGGTCAACTGGAAGGCAAGTGCACCAAGTGGTTTAGACTTGGGGGCAGTCCGTCCGTTGGATCGTGTAGGTTTGTACACGATGGTGGCCCTCTTACATCTTTGAATGCGCCCTTTCACATAGGGGCCGTTGTGAGTATCGACCCCAAAGCCGAGTAAACAATGTCCGGGCTAGAGCTCAATTTGCTGTGAGCACCCCTCTAGACTGTAGGCATGATCTGCCCTGTGGTGGCCATCTATTTTCTACAATTGGGGTGGACCAATGCGAGCCCGCGTCGGTTACCACCTGGACTTTGTTGAGCGGTAACCTAATGCTGACCCGACGGGGTAAAGTATGGGCGTGTGTTAAAGGTAATCTTACCAGCTGGTGTATATCGATTCGAATTGCCGCCCCCCACTGGATATGGGGGATTATGCTGAGCTTCACCATGGTACAACTCCATGTGACATCTTAATGGTTCTACTAAAATGTTGATGAAGGAACTGGATATATGTTATTATATTGTTTGAGTAGAATCAAGTGTGTGCTCTAGTGTAGTTGCAATAACCTAGAAATAATTAGTAGGATAAAAGATGACTGCTCACCGCATCATTAAAGTGAACTCCTTAAGTTAAGCATTTCCGCAAAGTAAAGCTTACCCAACTCTAGATATAGCCACGCATACCCTTGGAGTCTTTATTTTCAGTTAGACGGGTAAGTCTAGCTGAGTACATTCCCGTACTCAGGGTTTATCCCGTTTGTTGCAGATGGCCAAGTATACATCGGCTATTGTAAGCACTGTCTCTATCCTTTCTATGGAGAAGATGAGTAGGCCTTGGGCAAGGTCTTCTATAAGCTCACCTTTTGCTGTTGTCGGACCTGACGTTGTGGGCACCCCTGTCTTTTTGAAAACTCCAAGTTCAGTTTCAAACAATGTTTTATTTGGCCACAGGTGTTGTGGCGTAAGTACTACCTTTTATTTGGAACTAAGTGTTGTAATAACTTTATTTCGTACTTTAAGTATTTCCGGTTGATTGTGGCTCGTTCGAATGTGTATCCCTAAATGTACGCGATTCTGAGTTGATGTAAGAAATCCTTCGAGATTTCCGGACTACCGGGATTATATGGGCTCAAGTGTTTTAAATGGTAGTTAAGTCAGCTACATTAGCACTTGATCTCTTATAATTTGGGCGGTTCCGTCACACATGTCCAACCCGGGTGATAATCATTGGAATGCACTTGAAAGGGTCTTGCGCTATCTTAAAGGTACAATGAGTTTTGGGATTCACTATTCTGGGCACCCAGCTGTGCTAGAGGGATATAGTGATGCGAACTGGATTTCTGATATTGATCAAATCTATGTCACTAGTGGGTATGTTTTTACTCTTATAGGTGGCACAGTGTCATGGAGGTCTTGTAAACAGACTATTTTGACTAAGTCAACCATGGAAGCAGAACTTACTGCTTTAGATACAGCATCTGCAGAGGCAGAGTGACTGCGTGAGCTCTTGTGTGACCTGTCGGTGGTTGAAAAACCAATACCGGCTATCCTTATGAACTGTGATAATCAAACAGTGATCACTAAAGTGAATAGTGCAAAGGATAATGCGAAGTCAACAAGACACGTTAAAAGACGTTTGAAGTCTGTCAGGAAGCTGAGAAATTCCAAAATAATAACTGTGGCTTATGTCCAAACCGACAAAAACCTAGCAGATCCCTTTACTAAAGGGCTATCACGGAATGTGATAGAAATTTCATCAAGGGAGATGGGTATGAGACCCATGTGAGTTTGCAGTAGTAGTAACCCAACCTTTTTGATCGGAGATCCTGTGACTAAGGATCTGGGAAGAACAAGCTATTGATAAACTGAGGAGAGTATAAGTATAAACCCTCTCTAAGTGAAGATGCAAATACTCTCAAAAGCAATGAGACACTGTATGGTAGGTTGGCTAAATGCCTTAATATGTTCTATTGGCTTTCATTAGCGAAGATGCTGTCCTACAGAGCATTCTTGAAAGAACATACCTATATGAGTTCGACTGTTAAAACGTCGCAGTCTATGAGACTTGGGTAGTCTCTAGTAAACTCATTAAGAGACCACAGAGTACGACGTATATGCTCAACTCACGGAGTAAGGCTATTGGTGGTCAGGTACTAGTTTGGCTTTGGGTAAAGCTCATTCGCACAAAACTTGCAATTCAAGGCGTAGTCCATTGTTCAAGTTGTGGATGAGTGTAACTTGAGGTTCTAGGCGGAAGTTCAACTTCACAGTCTCTATCGAAACACTGGTATATCAAACAGAAGCGAGAACAGGCAAATCTCTAAATGGGTATTTGAGATCTGGTGGGGGATTGTTGGAATTTATATGGGATTGGCCCAATAATAAATCCAGAAATTCCTAATAAATCTCAAAGGTCCATGCATGAAAGCAAGAGGGGGTGTGGGAACTATTTAGTACCACCTTGCTTGTGGAAGTGGAGGTATTGGTTGGACCGGACTATATAACTAGACTATCGATCACGCCAATAAATCATAAAATTAAGAGCTAGAGTTTCTACCTCTTCTCGCTGTTGCGCCACCATAGCTACTCCAGTCCGATCGTCGGCGTGCACTGGCGACCGGGCGAGCAGGTCTTCGGAACCCTTGTCTTCGTGATCTTACAGCGGGAGAAGGCGAATAAGGTTTTTGGGAAGCGCTCTTCGCGTGACTGCTCCCAATCTTCACGACAGGTCGTCTTCCGTCCAAGTCAGGCGGTGCTACGTCCCGGCGTATTCGTCGTCAGCTGAACCGAAGTCTACCGCCGCCGCTGATCGACATCGATGACATCGACATCATCTTTAACAACTTGAACGTTGCTCCATCGACACCTGCATCTTCGCCATCTTCACCGCAATCTACTACTTCTACAACTAGTAGGTATAAACCTCGTGATCTAATCTTATCGTTCATATTGTCCAATCTATCTAGTATACAAGTCATGTTTATGCTAGTTAACTTGAACATGCTATGCGATATGTGGTTTAATCATGTTAGTATGCAGTACATGCTTATTCTAGTTTCTCAATCTGTCATGATTTATATTCTGGTATTAATCTGGAAATTGTCATATATTTCAACATCCCCTTCCCTCTCCTTTGTACACACAATTTCTTAAGTAAATATTTAATTTTACCTTTGAGTTGACATGAAAATATTAATATGGCATGATCCCTCTATAAAATTAAGTGTCCGAGATCGAGCTCCGCCGCCAGTGCATACCAGGGCTAAATTTTCCTTCACGGTAGCTCATTTTGTTGATGATGTGGGACTGGGACCATAACAGGGAATCTGTCTACAAACAATAAATTCCATCCACAAAAAGATCCTTAATTGCTGACTTTTCTTTTTGTTGTAGTTTCAGCTAACTTAATAGACTACATTATTTGTTTATTTTTATTATGTTTGTTTATATACGTTCCTTTCACGTATGTTGGTTTAGTCGATGGTGGTGGTTATCCCAGTCTAGGATCAAACGTGGCTTGTTTAAGGCCTTTCGTGTCCCCCTATCTAATTAACATGGATTATGTCGTCAATTGAATTGCTCCCACAATTTTCAGGAGCCTGTTTCTACCACGTCCCTTTTTTCGTGATTGTAACGTAATAAACGAGATGCTTATGTCAACTGCATGGAATTTTTGTTCTTATCGTCTCCCATTGATATAGATAAACTATAATCCTATTCAAACTTACTGTCCAAAACAAATCCAAACCTATTCATCTTCTTCCCCTTCTCCTTTTCTTCGAATACATATATGTCTTGGCTGAAGTGGAAGAGCAAGCAGGAATAGGATCGAGTACGGGGGCTCATTTGTTGTGAAATTTGAGGGATGTACATATGTGGGGTTTTGACGTCTCCATGGTAAACTATTATTTTTCCATTTGCTTGGGAAAAGCTAATAAAGTTATACTAGCTCGGAAAAAAGATGCAATTGTGGGACGAACAATTGATAAAGATAGTTGAGAAGCCTTCCCAATCTTGGGAATAGACAGATAAGAGACTTCTTGGGTTCCTGAGAGCTTGGGTTAGAGAGAGAAATGGAGAGGCTCTAATCTACCAAATTCACCAATAAAAGAGATATGTGAGGAAGATTTGGAGCCTCCAGTAGCAGATCTAGGAAAGTTTTAGAGCCCATTCAAATCTTAAGGGTGCGTTTGGCACTATGAATCATTTCGGATTCTTGCAAGAAACCACAAAATCAAAGCCAAAAACGACATTGCACAAAAACCTTTCTACTAGAAACGGCTTGAAACATTTTTGTGTTTTTTTTTGCCTAGGAGCGTGAACATAATGATTCTAATTCTTCCATTCAATCGGAAGAGTGATTCAAATTCATCCAAAATATTTCTTGAGAGTGTAGTTCTAAAACGTTTCTAGAAGAATTCAGAGCCCTATCAAACAATCCCTTTAGTATCATTAGTATTTTATATAGAAAAATATATTTTCAATCTTCTACTCCATCCGTTCCAAATTATAAGACGTTCCAAGAATCTTAGAGAGTCAACGTATTTTAAGTTTGACTAACAATTATAGAAAAAACTATAAAGATTTATGATATTCAATAAGCATAATATAAAAATATAATTAATAACGAATCGAATGATACTTATTTGACATCATAAAATATTATTATATTATCATATAAGTTTGGTCAAACTTGAGAAAGTTTGACTCTCCAAGATTCTTAGGATGTCTTATAATTTGGGACGGAGGGAGTAGATAGCTAGCATAACAACTTCGTTGCATTTCATTGTGTAGTCGTCAAGGAGCCCAGGCAACTCGCTGGGGTCGCTAAGGTGAGTCCACTCCTATTGTCTCCCCGGACTTGTTGACTCCGACCTCCTCACCCCGCCCTAGGTTTTTTTGGTAAGAGATTTCTGCGTAAATCTTGGTGTCTTCTCTTGATTCATTATTTATCTTGTCATATATGTGCTGATTAAGTCACCATCATGCTTGCTATTGTTCCATGTGTAAAGTGGTTTCTTGTATAAATGAGTTGGCATGGAAATCATATATATATATATACATGTGTGTTCTTTGATATTTTGACCGAGAATATAAGATGTTGGTGGGCTAATGTATTAATGAGCTACTAATTGATACTAGTATATTGTTGCCCTAAGATGGGACAACTTGTGGGTTAATTTGATGGATTCAAGTTAATTTAGGTGTTGTTTTACTAAATCATGTACATAAGATGTTCGGTGATATGATTGTGAGAAATTAATTTGGCAATTTTGATTATTCCGCTGCTCCTATATTCTTCCATGCGCACGTCCTCATTGACGGGATCTGCGCTCAGGTCGCCACTCCAATTAACCAATGATCGAAAGCAAAACCGGCCTCCCGTGTCGTTCTAGCGCTCAGGTCGACGCGGAGTCCGATCCACAAGCAAAGGGGGATAATGGAGGAGATCTAGTACACGTAGCATCAACACATGCATCCATCACAATTCACACACGCACGCACAACATATGTAATGCGTAATATATATATATATATATATATATATATATATATATATATATATATATATATATATATATATATATATATATATATAACTACTATTCTAGAGCCTACGTGTTGATTAGTAATTAGCGTCTCGGCAGAGCCACGGCGGAGCGCCGCTCTCTCGGATGATAATCCATAGGTAATAAAATAATTATTAGGTGAGCCCACAAATATTTTATTATTCTACATTATCAATTGAGTAATAACACATGGGTAGATCGGTGAACCCCGTGGAGAATTTAGTGCTCGCTGATTTTCCGCCATCCTGATCCTGGCCGGATTTATATCCGTCCCTCTAGCGCTGTGGCTCCGCCATTAATCATCCTCTCCTCGCTCCCCTTCCTGTCGCCGTGCGGTGCAGGCGATTGAGTATTCGCAGCAATGTTGAAACGCAAAGCTAGATTTGACGGTCGGCGCGGCATGAGGTGATGCGGCGGCTTCATAGGCGCGCGTTCCATGGCGGCTTCATCCTGGAGAAGGTGTTGGGCCCGCTCTCGACGGGCACATCGAGATGCGGTCCGAGGATGCGCACGCCAACCCTGTCGTGACGTGGTGCGCGCGGGACATCGAGGCCACCGAGTGGGTGTTGCGATCGCGGGCCTTCTCGCGCTTCACCTACGCCAACCACACAGCCATGGACGCTGCCTTCCGCCGTGCCACCGGGATGGCGTACTTCCTGGTGAACCTGCTGCCCCGGCACCCCCTAGGGACATGCGGCCGCTGAAGAGTACTGCAGGGACACGGTGATGACCATCTGGCACTCGACTGCCACGTCGATCGGCGTCGGTGTGGACCGGGACTACCAGGTCGTCGACATCTCCAGGGGCTCTGTGTCGTCGACAGCTCCACGTTTAGGTACTCGCACGACACCAACCCACAGGCCACCGTCATGGCAAGTAATAATAGAACAAAAGGTCACCTCCTCGTTGCTGGTGTTTTGATATAATGAAGAACTAAACTAAACTGGACTGCAATGCTTGCGTTTGACTGAATTTCAACTCAATGATGAACATGTATATGGGCGTGCGAATTCTCATGTAGAGGTGCAACATGAAGGGAGCTGAGGACAAACACTAGTCCTACTATTTATCCAGGATAGTGGATAGCATTAGTTTTTGAGCAGGAGATTGTTTCGTGCAATTTATATACTACTCCCATCATCCTAAATTGTAAGTCATTCCAAGAATCTTGGAAAATCAAAACATCTCAAGTTTGACCAAGAATTATAGACAAAACTATAAAAATTTATAACATCAAATAGGTATACTATGAAAATATAATTGATAACGAATCTAATGATACTTATTTGACATCATAAATATTATTATATTGTTATATAAATTTAGTCAAACTTGAGAAACTTTGACTCTCTAAGATTCTTGGAATGACTTACAATTTGGGATAGAGGGAGTACCAGGTTCTATCACAAATGACATTTGTTGATATGACATGTGTGATGTATATAATGTACTAATGCGAGAAACAACCAGTTGGATACATCATCATCAAATAGTCTGTCAGACAACCACTGATCCACCCTGACCTGAGCCTCTCGATTTTCGATTACGGGCCATGGTCAATAGGTGGTGGTGGTTGCAGTTCACGGCGACGACGTTCTCCCTCTTGCCTGGAGCACATCTAGATGGTCGGGTGTGATTCACAATCTCGTATTCGAGCCCCATTTTCTCTGGCTAGCCAGCAGCAGGATGCGCATCCTGCCAGTTTGGTTCGATTTTTCTCTTCTCATTCATCTTTATTTTTCTCTCTGTCGATGGATTTGTGCTAGCGTGATCGATCCTCGGATATGTGAGTAGGTGATGGAAAATAATTTATAATATTAAATATAGACTAATTATAAAACTAATTGCATAATTAAAAGTTCCTAAGTGATGGCTAGAGGGGGGTGAATAGCCTAATTTAAAAACTAAAAACAAACTCAACAACAAGTTAGATACTAATGAGGCGAAGCTTGACTTGCACTAGCCTACTAGGGGATGCAAAGCCACCTAACCACAATTTCTATCCTAATAAGTCTAGAATCACACAATGCCTACTCAATTCTAGTAGCCCTCTAGGCACAACCTAATATACTAAGACAAGTATGAGTAAGGTAATGCAAAGATGGAAAAGGTGATTATACCGTCGTGGAGAGGAGTGGATGAACCAATCAAGTGATCACCAAGAAAACCAATTAATCACAATAGAGACAACAAGGTTGACACTTGATTTTCTTCCGAGATTCATTAGTTTGCCAACTAGTTAGTCCCCGTTGTAGCAAGACACTCACTTGGAAGTTCACGCGCTAATTGGCCTCACACACCAAACCCGTCACCGGGTGCCGCATAACCAACATAAGATGAGGCTATTGAAACGTCACGAGCAATCCACTAGAGTTGCCAATTGCGATCTCCCGCGGGGAAGGCATAAGAACCCCTCGCAATCACCTTGTAGTCGACGAAGCACAATCACCAAGCTTTTCGATCTACCACCGCTGCTCCAAACCGTCTAGGTGATGGCAATCACCAAGAGCAACAAGAAATCCGCAGCGAGAACGCCTCCCAAGTGCCACTAGATGCAAGTTATATGCGAGATGCACTTGGATCACTCAATCTCTATTAGGTTTTCACTAACCAAGCATGGAGATGAGTGGGAGAGAGTTTGCTCAGCTCAAAAGAGTCTCAAGATATTCAAATGTGCGAGAGAGAAACCCTAGAGCCCGCCATCAAATATTTATAGACTCCCTCAAAATCTTCAAACCGTTGCCCTGTTAAGTTGGTGACAGACGCTCGGAACGGGGGCGACGGACGCTCCGTCGCCATCGTCCGACGCACTGTCAGAACTAGCCGTTGGGCTGCTGTGTGGCCGACGGACGCTCCGTGCCAACGTCCGACGCAAGTCTTCGCTTCACTCTCTTGCAGGGCCCACTAGAAGCCCGACGAACGCTCCACTCGTTTTGCGACGGACGCTGCGCCTTAGCGTCCGATGCCTTCTGGAATTCTTCTGCTGCTTATCTGAGGCCGACGGACGCACTGAGTCAAAGTCCTCAGCGTCCGACGCCATCGTTCGACGCGTCGGAGAGCGTCCGACGCCCTCAGCTGTAGCGTCCGACGCCCTTTTCTCTTCTCTGATTCTTCCACCTTTGCTCTAAGTTGTCAAGCACTAAGATACCTCTTTAGTGAACACTTCTTGGCATGTTTTACTTGACAATTAGCATGGTGTATGTCACTAGGTCCTAAATGCACATACACTATAGATAACACCTAGTGGCACTTGACAAACCGCAATCACTATTGAATTTCCCCTCTTAATAGTACGGTTGTCTATCCTAAAAGTGATCACACCCACTTGGTATCTTGACCACCAAAAGAAAAGCCCTAGCATATACCTTTGTCTTAAATTGTTTAGGATCTTTTCACTTCTCTTCTTTTCCAAGTGTGAGCTTTTAGGTCTCCACCACCTTTGCTTGCTCCATCACTTGTCATCATCTTCAATGAGTGTACTAGACCTACTCAAACACTTAGAGCTAGGTTAGTACCTTAGGTTTCATCAATTATCCAAAACACTCGAGATCTCTCAATAATCAAGACTCATTTATAAGATGAGTCTATTAAGACTAATTTACCATGTGAAAATGTAACTCACTTATATGATGGATCATTTTCTTAGCAAAATGATTATGTCAATAATAAAACAAAAGTCCTATCAGTGACCCCGCCGTGGTCATCAGAATTTACTCCCTCTATTTATAAAAGAAATAGATTTTTAGATTTGTCTTTAGTAAAAAAATTTAAACTTTCACTGAATTTATAGAAAGATATATTAAATTAGTATCATTAGATTTACCATGAAATATATTTTCACATGGTGCTTATTTTATGTCATAGATGTTGGTATTTAAAAATGCGAATTTTCACAGCAATGCAATTTTTTTAACCCAGCAGTAATTTAAAAATGCCATGTGAATATCTTTTTCAGAATTTTGGAAATATTCAGCTCATGTGAATTTACCGTGATAGTAATTAAAAAATTACTAACTATAGTGTTAGATAATAAATTTACACACTAACATACGTCAAGTAGTTAATTCGTTAGCTAATTGATGCAAACACTAATTAAAATTGTCCCATCAATAAGATTTTTTTATTTGACCCAGCAGTAATTTATTAATTCATGTGATTATCTTTTTATGAATTTTGGATACAATTACTTAGCATAAAAAACAAATATTTTTTTCTAACCAAATAAATATTTGTTAAATGCAAAATATTTTTAAAATATTTTTTCACCAATAATAAACAAATTACTAACTAGATTGTTTAGTGGTGAATTTACACACTAACATACGTCTAGTAATTAATTCATTAGCTAATTGATGCAATCAGTAATAAAATTATACCAGCACTGCGATTTTTTAACACAACAGTAATTTAAAAATTCCATGTGAATATCTTTTTTAGAATTTTAGAAATATTGAGCTCATGTGAATTTACCGTGTTAGTAATTAAAATATTACTAACTATAGTGTTAGGTACTGAATTTACACACTAACATACGTCAAGTAGTTAATTCGTTAGCTAATTGATGCAATCATTAAAAAAAATTCCAGCAATAAGATTTTTTATTTAACCCAACAGTAATTTATTAATTTCATGTGATTATCTTTTTTCAGAATTTTGGATACAATTACGTAGCATAAAGTCTAACCAAGTAAATATTTGTTAAATGCAAAATATTTTTAAAATATTTTTTTCAACAATAATAAATAAATTACTAACTACATTGTTTAGTGGTGAATTTACACACTAACATATGTCTAGTAATTAATTCATTAGCTAATTGATGCAATCTGTAATAAAATTGTACAAGCAATGCGATTTTTTTTAACCCAGTAGTAATTTAAAAATGCCATGTGATTATCGTTTTTAGAATTTTGGAAATATTCAGTTCATGTGAATTTACCGTGTCAGTAATTAAGAAATTACTAACTATAGTGTTAGGTACGAAATTTACACACTTTTTAGCTAATTGATGCAATCATTGATTAAAATTGTCCCATCAATAATATTTTTATTTAACCAGTAGTAATTTATTAATTTCATGTCATTATTTTTTCAGAATTTTGGATACAATTACTTAGCGCAAAGTCTAACCAAGTAAATATTTGTTAATGAAAAGTATTTTAAAATATGTTTTCACCAATAATAAACAAATTACTAACTACATTGTTTAGTGGTGAATTTACACACTAACATGATTATCAGTAATAAAATTGTACTAGCAATGTGGGTTTTTTTTAACCTAGCAGTAATTAAAAAATGTCATGTGATTATCTTTTTTTTAGAATTTTGGAAATATTCAGCATTTTTATAATGCGCCATGCCACTACAAATGTCTCTTGGCTTGTATTACTCGAGTATTTGATAGAGTTGTGAATTGGTTTTCCAAAATTATCTAGCGTTTCAAATAAAGGCCCACAAGTTTGATTGCCAAATCTTTGATTCGTATATAAAACCATTGCGATATTGCTCCATCGTGACTTATTTGATGTATTACTCTGCATGTAGTTATCAAAGTTTAATGTTTAATGCATAATTTTCGATCCAATATGCACAACAGTAATATAGTACTGGCAAACATTTTTTTTTATTTTGTAATTTCTCAACAACAAGCAGCACAGGATGAATATTAAGGAAAATAATATATTACTTACCCCAAACAATAATTTTTTAGTTAAAAAAAATCCTTATAGTACAAGTCACATGGGCTCATTAACCTACGAATTATTTAATGGCGGACATGAAATCTGGATGATCTCTACTCGATTTTTACTCCCCCTTACCTTGATGTAATTAAATTGTATAGTTACGTAAACGCTCAGTAATCCAATTCCAGCATACATGCGATTCTACGGATGGTACGCGCCCACCACCATCTTTGATTCGTACAAAAAACCATTGCGATATTGCTCCATCTTGATTCTTGACTTATTTGATGTGTTACTCGCTGCATGTAGTTATCAAATTTTAATGTCATCTGCAAAAAATTTCATTCGTATATGCACAACAGTAATATAGTACTAACATGCAATTTTTTATCTTGTAAATTCTCAACAACAAGCAACACGTGATGAATAATAATAAAATATTATATTCCGTACCACCAAACAATAATTATTTAATTCCAAAAAAATATAACACATCCTTATAGTAAAGGTTGCATGGGGCAATTAATTCCCGAATTATTTAATGGCAGTCAAAAACATCAACCCGCCTTTTACTCCTCATTCCTCAAAGTAATTAAATTGTACAAGTATGTGACCACCGGTTAATCAAATCCTGAATGACATGCATGCGGTTCCCTAGATCCACACCCGACAACATTTAGTTTCCAACAGTAAATGGTAGTAAAATATGTCATACCTTGAATGCATTTTTATTACCATAGGGCTCACCGGAATACGAAGGCATTGATGCCTCCGGCTGCCGTAGCGTAGAATATAATTCAACACCCTGGTTGCTAAAAAATAGTGCAGTTATATATATATATATATATATAGACACACACTGTAGCTAGGAACTGAAGCATGCTGGCCTACACAGGTACTATATATTAATGAGATCGTTTGACATATCAGTACGACAGTAAAAAAACAACATCAATCGGTTATGAGCGACATAAACGATAAGCCAAACAGGGAATATGTCCCATGAATGTCTTTGTTCACTTGAACTACTTTCATCTTGCTTCAGCTTATTCTCTCTCATATAACACTATTCAATCAGAATCAGTTGACTTTTCTACCGGCCGAACATAGCCATATAAAAAAGTTTGTTTTTGGCTTTTGTTAAAACAAAATCATTCCTTGTGATATTTTTATAAAAATAAATTCAATAATCTATCTCATGGTATTAATTGTATACCATGAATATTAATTGACGCGAGCACACAATTTAGCCAGATGCGAAACCCTATGGGGGCATGCACCGTACCGGCTTGGCAGGCAGGTCCTTTCGTCGGTAGTCATCATCGTACGTACAGGCGTGTAGGGCCGTTGACGCGCCGAGCTCCAACCAACTTTATTGTGGTCCATCCATCCAACGAGAATAACATGCAAGTGCAAGCGGAGATTATAAGCGCACGTGGAATTATTCACGTTCATTCAGCTCAAAAGTTACTCCTCCACCAAAAGAATGCAATTATAGATTGCATTGCTAGTTAAATAAAGTGTATACTGTTTGATCAAGCCACTTATAGTTCTAAATCAGTCTTATAATATAGTAAATCCTGCTTCCAAAAGACGGGCAGTGGATCGGGCCGGGCCACGTTGCCCACTAACTCGATAAACATCGGATTCGGCCAAAACGCAATATGGGCCCTTCGATCAGGTCGTAGTGGGTCTCCCATCCGTTGAGCCGTCAATCCTATAAAATTACATTTCGTAATTATTAATTTAATAATATTTATTTGATATTATAAATATTAGTATTTTTTATCTATATAATTAATTAAACTTAAAATATTAAAATATGACACTGGTAGAATTGCATTTTTTTTTGTGATAGAGCGAGTATATAACAACTGGTTGCTCAGTAACTATATATCTATCTATCTAGGAATAATTATGGAATGTGGACCCACACTTTGGTTCTCCATGAATAGTCACAGCAGCTAATTTGCTAAGACATGGCTACTTCAATTTGTACTGGATTGGAGCACTTCAAAAATTTAGGGAACAATTTCTTAGTTTGTATGTCTAGATAATTAATAAGAATATCACGGTAGTTTAAAGACTATATATTGGTGAAATTCAGGTGACGTTGGGCTCCCCCCCCCCCCCCCCCCCCCGTCGGAGAGAGCTTGTCCCCGGCCAGCGGTGATGGAGCATGAGAAAGGGAGGCGTGCAAGCTCGGACCCTACCTACCGCCACCTGTTGTAATGGAGGAGGTGAGACAAACTATCGACATGGTGATAGAGGAGGTGAGGTCGACCCCGGCATGCCATCGAGGTGGCAGATGGGTACGCAAATAACGGATTCGTTGGCTAGCAGTGGAGAGAACAGAAAGAAGAAGATGAAGAGGATGAGATCTAGGGCCACCAAATGGTTGCTAAACGGATCTTAAATCACCAAATGGTTGCTAATAAACGGATCTTAAACGTACCCTCAGTCTCACCATGCCTCGTGCGGTCATACCATACCAAAACACAAAATGGAGGCCTTCTCATCCTCGCACCCAAACACAGACATGAGTCTCTCCTTAGGTCCTGTTTGGATGCGGGAATTTTTTTTTCCATTCCTGCGTTTTTCCTATGAAAATGAACTGATTCCTATGAAATTCCTGCGTTCCAAACAGACCCTAAGGCCCTGTTTGGAACGCGGGAATTTTTCCCCGTTCCTGTGTTTTTTCTGTGAAAATGAACTGATTCCTGTGAAAATCCTGCATGATTCCTACGAAAATCCTACGTTCCAAACAGGCCCTAAAAAAGAATGGACCGGTTCAAACTTCTTGTCGCCAGACCTAACACAACTTTTACTTTGATATTTTTAGTAAACAAAAGAAAAAAATATTCACTTCTCATTCTTAGTTAATATTTACTACACATGAATAGTGCAATATTAACGTCGTTGGGGTTAACCATATATATTCTATATAATCAGTCCATTAGCCACAATGCAATACAATGAGTTGTATTCCACGAAATCTATTTTCCCACATGGTATCACAAACCTAGGTTTAGATTTTAACACTAGCTGGCGCTAGCTTCCGTCGTCTGGCCCCCCTTGGCCCCGGCGTACCGGAGCCGCTGCTGTCCATGCCACCACTGGAGAGTTGAACCATGTCGTGGCCATGGCCCGAGGACATGAACTCTAGACTCCCGAACCAGATGGTGGTGGCGAATAGAAATGGTGGAACGGTGGAATCCATCTGAGAGAGTAGTTCGGAGTTGATCGACACGCAAAGCCCCCTACCTGGCGCGTCAACTGTCGGTGTTATGACCCAGGGGGTCAAGACCACCAACTAGTAAATTTGTATATTGCGTGCTCCCTCTCCCAGACGTGATGCAAGAAGAACACAAGATTTATCCTGGTTTGGGCAAAGAAGGCCCTACGTCCAGCGGGGGAGGATGGATTGTATTATCTTGCACCCAAGTGCTAGTACAGGGGGGGTACAAGCAGGTTTACACGGGGGTGCTCAGGATGAGCTGAGGCCTAGGACTAGCAGGGCTACCCTAGGTGGTCTGTTGGTGGATTGCTTGAGATGTTGATCAAGCAGGTAAGGAGTGGTGTTGCGAGTGTGGGCGGATGTCCGATGATCTGACCCTCCGCTCGGCTTGGAGGTGGAATTCCGTGTCTCTCTGTGTCGTCCTCTCTTCCACTATCCCAGCGTCCCCTTTTATAGACCAAGGGGAGACACGGGAGTACAGGGGTCCTAGACTGTAGCGGCATGGGAGGTGTGTCCATGGCGCCATGCTTGCGGTGGGACATCGACCGCTGTAGCGGCGTGGCCTCCCCGTCCTTCCGGTGTTTCAGGGCATGGCGATAGCAGACTGGACACCACCGTACAACATGGCGCAGTACGGTTGGCCTTCTGTAGATGGGTACGAGCTTCACAGCCGATGCGGAGCGGACTGGACGGGAGCCATGCCGGAGTGGTTGGAGGTGACGGTCGAGCCCCTGGGTCGAGGGGCGTCCAGGCCTACGTGACCCCGACACATCCCTGGAAACACGGCCGAGGGCTGCCCCATTCAATATTCGAGGGGGTGCCTTTGGCCTCCGTACTCCAGGCATGGCCACAGTGGCCGTACGATCGTCATTGAGTCCGGGTATGGGCGGCGAGTTGACAGATTTGACCGTGGTAGAGGGTGCCCATGGCGTTATGCGGGAGCAGGTAGGCGCATTGGATTCTCCTTACCCATACTGGTAGTAGGTAAGCTAATCGAGCCTCCTACGCGCGGGTCGTTATATCGACCCCCTGTCCGTCATTCGAGGGGCTGAGGTCGAGGCGGAGGCGGAGGGGTCGTTCGTTCGACCCCTATCCGTCAGTCGAGGTCGAGGCGGAGGAGGAGGAGTCGTTCGTTCGACCCCTGTCCGTCAGTCGAGGTCGAGGCGGAGGGCGTCCTGCCTACTATTTTTCCAATAATGGGCCGGCCCACGACTGGTCACTGTTGTTGGTGAGGTAAGCCTTGGTTTGATGGGCCTTTCTCCATTGTTCGAATGGTTGGTTGGATTTTGCCTTAAAAATGGTTGCTATGTTAAGCATTAGATTATCGCAGGTTAGGGTACCCCTTACCTTTGTACCCGACAGTAGCCCCCGAGCCTCTATGTGGATAAGAAGAATCCGTATAGGGGCTTTTGCCGATGATCTGCAGGGTTAGTAAAAGGTCTGATTCTCCGTGGGGTGTGCGCGAGCGCACCCCGCAGGGGTAGACCCGAGGCCCCTGATTAAGAACTCCTCTGGGGCTTTAATTAGTGTTTCACCGGGGGGGATTAGTATTAACTGGAGTCATAGCGCCCTATCGAGGGGCCAATTATGTTTGCCAGGCTACGAGCGTTTCACTTCCTTGGGAAGGGGGTGCTTGAGGGTGGCTGTAGAAACCCTTTCGAGGGCCAGCCTTCGCTCCCTCGAGGGTTAAACTGGAGTCATAGTGCCCTATCGAGGGGTCAACTCTGTCTGCCAGGCTACGAGTGTTTTCGACCCTCTTTCGTCGAGGGGTGTCGTGCGTAGTCTAGCCCTCGAGCCTCGTGTGGTTGGGCTTTCACTACCTCCTAGCGTCCTTCCCACGGATCCTTGCGCTCGGATTGTGGGGCGAAGAGCATCATGCTATCCTCGTTAGGACGAGACTCGAAGTCCTCTATGAGCTGGTAACGGGTAGAAATCCAAGCGAGAACTCGTGCCCCGTTCGATAGGGGTTGATAGAAGCCCTGAGGCGTTCTCATTAAGCAAGACCGCATGGATTACCTAGGTGCCAACTCCGTTCGATGGGAGTTGGGGTTCGATGCCTCCCATCGTAGGGATCCTTGGGTATTCCCTGGTTATGCCTTGGATATTTCCCGGGGGGCCTCGAGAGTTCGTTCTCGAGCTAGGGGCTGGCACCGGCCCCCCCTGGGTCATCCCTTACACGAGTACTCGAGGGCGGCTGTCGAACCCTGTTCGTGGGGCCAGCCTTCGCCCCCTTGAGATTTGGGGGTGGACCGGAGTCCGTTTTACCCTGGGTCCTCCCTGACCTCGGGGTACTCAAGGGCGGCTGTCGAACCCTACTCGAGGGCCAGCCTTCGCTCCCTCAAGATTTCAGGGTGGACCGTAGTCCATTTTACTTTCCTAGGAAGGAACTGCTCGAGGGCGGCCGTCGAAACCCTTTCGAGGGCCAGCCTTCGCTCTCTCGAGAGTTCGATTAACTAGAGTCGTAGTGCCCAATCGAGGGGTCAACTCTGTCTACCAGGCTCCGAGTGTTTTCGACCCTCTTTCGTCAAGGGGTGTTGTGCGTAGTCTAGCCCTCGAGCCTCGTGTGGTTGGGCCTTCACTACCTCATAGCGTCCTTCCCACAGATCCTTGCGCTCGGATTGTGGGGCGAAGAGCATCGTGCTATCCTCGTTTGGATGAGCCTCGAAGTCCTCTGTGAGCTGGTAACGGGGATATCCAAGTGAGAACTCATGCCCCCTTCGACGGGGGTCGACAGAAGCCCTGAGGCGTTCTCATTAAGCAAACCGTGTGGATTACCTAGGTGCCAACTCCGTTCGATGAGAGTTGGTGGCTCGATGCCTCCCGTCGAAGGGATCCTTGGGTATTCCCGTGGTTATGCCTCAGATATGTCCTAGGGGGACTCGAGAGTTCGTTCTCGAGCTGGGCTTCGAGCTGGCTCCCCCTGGGTCATCCCTGACTTGGGTACTCGAGGGCGGCTGTCGAACCCCGTTCGTGGGGCCAGCCTTCGCCCCCTCGATATTTGGGGGTGGACCGGAGTCCGTTTTACCCTGGGTCCTCCCTGACCTCGGGGTACTCGAGGGCGGCTGTTGAACCCTGCTCGAGGGCCAGCCTTCGCTCCCTCGAGATTTCGACGGACGGATCGATGTCCGTTGCTTACCTCCGAAGATAACGCCCACTGTTGTACGTTGTCCACCGTAGGCACGCCTTTTTAGGAGATGTCCGTTCGACTGCAGCCGTAGCAGGCGTAGGGTGCGGCGTGGAGTGCGGCGCGGAGCCCGATGACGCGACGAGTGTGCCCTATCCTGTGGAATACGATGGGGCGGTAGGTGGGCGTATTAAATGCAGAGATTTACCTGTCTTTTTGTTGGACCCGCCCGTTGGGCTTCCGGTTATAAATACGGGGACAGGGGTTTGGCTTCCGCACGCCTTCTATTGCCTCCCTTGTCTCCTTCCCCTTTCGCCATTGCCTTCTTCGCCCACCGAGCCGGATCTCTGCGCGCGCGAGAGTAGGGAGAGGAGAGATTGGGAACATACCTTCCACCCCCGCATCCTAGCGCATCCGCTTCCCTGCTCGCATGGCCAGCTACAGCTTGCGTGGCCCTGACGCCTGGCTTCCATCGTCGGCGACCGTGGGGCGTTTGGGAGATTTGGTGGAGAGCGGCCTTCTCCGGCCTATCACCTCTGCGGACCGGCCGGAGTGGATAGTGCCGCCGGGGGAGGATCGTGAGCCCAACCCGCCGGAAGGTTACGTGGTCAGCTTCGAAGCTTTCCACCGGGCGGGGCTGGGATCCCCCCCAACCGTCTTCTATGCGGGATCCTCCACCACTACGACGTGGAGCTCCAACACCTCTCCCCCAACGGCGTCTGCCACGCGGCGGTCTTCATCGCCGTGTGCGAAGGATACCTGGGGATGGAGCCGCATTGGGAGCTGTGGCTCCACCTGTTCGAGGCGAGCCTGTTCCACGCTTCGGCCGGGAGCAGTAACCGCAGGATGGTCAAGGCTAGGTGCTGCAGCATCTCCCTCAAGAGGGCGGAGTACTGGATCCCGGCCAAGCTCATGTCGAGTCACTCAGGATGGCACTCCGGGTGGTTCTATCTGAGAAACGATGACGGCCTGTTCCCCGCCTACACCGGGAGGACAATCGACTCGAGGCCCGACCACTGGAGGTACGTGTTGACACAAAAAAGCGTTAGGATCTGCGAACACCTCGGGCTATTACCCGAATTCGATATCCAAAGGTGTGCCAGTCGATTTGACCAGTTAATCGACAAGGACGATAACTAGAACAAGATTTTGAACAAGACAACGGCGATACGCCCAGATGTCAAGATTCAGACTTGATCAGGATAACTAGAGCAGAGCTGAATGAGACAACAACGATGCGCCCGGATGTCAAAGCTCAGATTACTCCCACACGGAACTTGCAAGGGTTCGACGGAGATCAAGGAGATACAGCCCGTCGAGACTTGAAGAACTCGTAGATAAACTAAGACTAATGCAATAAAAGGGTAAATTGCAATAAAGGTAAATAAGAGTAATTGATTTGTTTTATAGATTGATTGTATATCTCACGACCCCTAGACACATATTTATACTCCAGCAATAGGAGTTGTAAACAGACACGACTCGTACCTTTCCAAAACAAACTCCTACTTTAAAGGAAATAACTGACTCACGCAGGAGTCGGACCCAAATAACAATATTATCTTCCTAAACAGACGCTTCTATTTTTAAGGAAACAAACGACTCGTGCAAGAGTCGGACTCAAACTTCTATAGCAATACTGGTATGAAATCACCAGTTTCCTTATGTTTTTTTCTTCGATGAAACCTTCCATCGGCAGACTCTTCAGTCCGCAACTTCCATCTATTGCCATTGGCAATCCCTTACTGACGTCAACCGCCACGTTATCCTGTGCCCATTGGCATCGTCACTCCATGCCCATCGGCATCGACAATACTTCCCCATCGGCAACCTTGCACTTCTGGTAACTTGTCTTCACCAATTAACCCTTATCGGCAAGAATCGTCCAACTCCCATCGGCAATAAACTTATCGGCAATACCCTTATCGGCAACCACTGCTGTTGTTCAGCTTCTATCGGCAACAAACTTATCTTCATTTGCAGAATTCATTCTCATCGGTAACGTTAACCGATAACCTGCCAATACCAATAGAAAACAGCTACCGATCAATGCAAGTCTTAGCTCATTTGACACATGCCGAAAAATGGTATCAACAATACGACGTCGAGCAGAAGAAGCAGAAGTGTCTCGACCACCTGCTTGGCGTGATTGCCCGTCTGAAGAAGGCGGGGCTTACGGCGGCCATCGTGGCGTCGGCGTTTCATCAACGACGAGTCGTGCCGTTGATGGCTCGCCCGCTACGTCTCGACAAGATGCGCCCGGGGGTGGATCTCACGGGGTGCCGTCTTGTGGGGGATGAGCTGCCCCTCGAGAGGGTGGTCCGTCGGGTCCGTTGGGGACCCGAAGGGGTGGACGATGTCGGTGAAGAACAACACAACTTGTCGAGATTGAATGTTGACGATGGGTCGAGCCTCGATCCATTTCGAGAACTTGTATATGGCCACGAGTAGGTGGGTATGGCCACCTTTTGTTTTCTTCAGGGGGCCGACCATGTCGAGCCCCCATACTACGAATGGCCAAGTTATGGGTATCAGCTGAAGAGCTTGGGCGGGTAGGTGGGTCTGCCTGGCGTAGAATTGGCATCCCTTGCAAGATCGAACAAGTTTGGTAGCATCGGCGATGGCTGTCGGCCAGTAGAAGCCTTGTCGAAAGGCGTTTCCTACTAGCGTTCTTGGCGCCGCGTGGTGGCCGCAAGCCCCCGAGTGTAGGTCCTTCAGTAGTGCCCTCCCCTCCTCGAGGGTGAGGCAACGTTGAAGTTCACCGGTAGGGCTGCGTCGATACAGCTCGCGGCCATCCCCATACAAGATGTAGGTTTTGGCGCGTCGGGCTTCGGTGCGGTCCTCTGGGAGCTCGCCCCATATCAGATACTCAAGGTAGGGTGTGCGCCAGTCCGTCGAGGGGGTTGGTGTTGCGGTTGTTTCATCGATCTCCATGACCTCTCCTCCGTTCGAGGGAGGATCGGTCGAGGAGGAAGGGTCGACCTCTTGCTCGAGGGCGGGAGCCCCCGAGCCTAGGTCGACGGACGGCTTGTGAAGGTCCCTCGAGAAGACGTCGGGAGGGACTGTACCTCGAGTGGATGCGGTTTTGGCTAGCTCGTCAGTGGCTTCGTTGTACCGGCGGGCGATGTGGTTGAGCTCGAGGCCATAGAATTTGTCCTCCAACTTACGGACCTCCTTGCAGTAGGCTTCCATCTTGGGGTCGTGGCTCGAGTCTTTCATCACTTGGTCTATTACCAACTACGAGTCTCCCCGAACGTGGAGGCGTCGAACCCCAAGCTCGATGGCGATGCACAGACCTTTGACGAGGGCCTCGTACTCGGCTACGTTGTTGGAGGCGGGGAAGTGGAGGCGGATGACGTAGCGCATGTGGACCCCTGAGGGTGATATGAACAGCAATCCGGCACCTGCCCCCGTCTTCATCAACGATCCGTCGATGTACATGGTCCAGAGCTCGGTCTGAACTTGCGCCGGGGGTAGTTGGGTGTCGGTCCATTCTGCAACGAAATCTGCCAATACCTGCAACTTGATGGCCTTCCGAGGAGCGTAGGAGAGAGTTTCCCCCATGAGCTCGACCGACCATTTGGCGATTCTCCCAGACGCCTCCCGGTTCTGGATTATCTCCCCGAGGGGGAAAGACGAGACCACAGTAACCGGGTCACCCAAGAAATAGTGCTTGAGCTACCGCCGAGTGAGGATGATGGCGTACAACAACTTCTAAATGTGGGGGTATCTCACTTTGGTTTCTGAGAGCACCTCGCTTATGAAGTAGATGGGCCTCTGAACTAGCAGGGCATGTCCCTCTTCTGCCCTCTCGACTACTATGACAACGCTGACTACTTGGGTAGTCGCTGCAACATAGAGCAAGAGGGGCTCGGCTGGGCTTGGGGGCACCAAGATAGGTGGCGAGGTGAGTAAGGCTTTGAGTTTGGAGAGAGACTCCTCGGCCTCGACGGTCCATGTGAAGTGTTCTATTTTCTTTAGGAGGCGATAAAGGGGAAGTGATTTCTCCCCGAGCCGTGAGATGAACCGGCTGAGGGCAGCGAGGCACCCTGTGACCCTTTGTATGCCCTTAAGATCGTTGATCGGGCCCATCCTAGTGATTGGGGTTACCTTCTCAGGGTTGGCCTCGATCCCGCGTTGGGAAACTATGTACCCTAGGAGCATGCCTCGAGGGACCCCGAAGACACACTTCTCTGGGTTTAGCTTTATGTGATTTGCCCTGAGGCACCCAAACGCGATCTCAAGGTCCCCGACTAGGTTCTCGACTTTCTTGGATTTGACCACGATGTCATCGACATAGGCCTCGACGGTTGGCCCTATATGTTTTCCAAATACATGGAGCATGAATCGTTGATATGTGGCCCCAACGTTTCGCAAACCGAAGGGCATAGTGAGGTAGCAAAACATGCCAAAGGGGGTGATGAAGGAAGTCGCGAGCTGATCGGACTCCTTCATCTTTATTTGGTGATAGCCAGAATACGCATCAACAAAGCAGAGAGTTTCACATCCCGCTGTGGAATCTACTATTTGATCAATACGTGGTAATGGAAAAGGAACCTTAGGACATGCTTTATTCAAACTAGTGTTGTCTACGTACATTCTATCCTTTCCATTCTTTTTCTTGACAAGTACAGGATTTGCTAACCACTCGGGATGATGTACCTCCTTGATGAATCCGGCCTTCAGAAGCTGGTCGACCTCCTCCCCGATGATTCTACGCTTCTCCTCGTCGAAGCGGCGCAGCCGTTGCTTCACCGGTTTGGATCCAACCGGATGTCCAAGGAGTGCTCGGCGACATCCCTCGGAATGCCCGGCATATCCGAGGGACTCCACGCAAACACGTCAGCATTCGCGCGGAGAAAGTCGACGAGCATGGCTTCCTATTTGGGCTCGAGGGTGGCACTGATCGTCAGCGCCTTCCCATCCGCATGGCCGAGGTCGAGCGAGATGGTCTTGGTGTCCTCCGCAGGCTTGAAGTTGTCGGCGTGCCGCTTGGGGTCGGGGATCTCCTTGGAGAAGTCATCAAGGGCCGCGAGGATGGCTGAATCCTCGACCGCGTCGGCGTTTTCCACGCACTCGATGTCGCAGTCATAGGCGTGCTCATAGGAGGTGTCGACGGTAATGACCCCCTTGGGCCCTGGCATCTTCAGCTTGAGGTAAATGTAGTTCGGGATCGCCATGAACTTGGCGTACCCCGGTCGACCGATGATGGCATGGTAGATGCCATGGAACGCGACCACCTCGAAGGTCAGATCTTCCTTCCAGAAGTTCGAGGGGGTACCGAAGCAGACGGGTAGCTTGACGTGACCGATCGGGAGTGCCTTCTTCCCTGGAACGATCCCGTGGAATCCCCCCGCGCTAAGCAGGAGCATGGTCCTCGGGATCCCCAGGAGGTCGAGGGTCTCGGCGTAGATGATGTTGAGGCTGCTTCCCCCATCCATAAGTACCTTGGTGAGGCGGGTGTTGAGTATGATCGGGTCGACGACGAGTGGGTAGACCCCTGCGTTGGGGAGTGCTCGGGGTGGTCGTTCTGGTCGAAGGTGATCGGCGTGTGGGACCAGTCGAGGTATCGAGGAGCCTGGGATCGAACGGAAAAGACTTCTCGACGCTCCATTTTGCGCTGACGCGCACTGAGTCGGGTCGAGGGTCCTCCGTAGATCATGTAGCAGTCGTGGATCTCGGGGAAGCCTCCTTTTTTGACATCGCCCTTGGCGTGAAGGTCGCAGGGTGGGTCTTCCTTGTTATCGTCTTTCTTGAGGCCAAGAGAGTCGAAGTACTTCTTGAGCATGCGACAGTCCTCAAGGCTGTGGTTGGCCGGTCCCTTGTGATAGGGGTAGGGCTCTTTCAGTATCTTGTCGAAGACGCCCCCCTCAAGAGGGGGACCTCGAGGCTTCTTCTTGTCTGTCGCAGCGACAAGATCGTCGGGCTCGACATTGCGTCGACCCGGCTGGTTCTTCTTCTTCTTGTTGTTGTTGTTGTTCCTCTTGGGCCCATTATTCGAGCCCCCGGGCTCGTCCGCCTTGGCCTTCCCCTTGTCTGGGGATGCATAGAAGAATGCACCAACGGCTTCCTCACCGGCTGCGTAGTTGGCGATGATGTCCATGAGCTCGTTGGCGGTCTTGGGGGTGTTCCGTCCCAGCGCCCGCACCAACTCCTTACAGGTTGTCCCGGCGACAAACGCCGTGATGACGTCATGGTCGGAGATGTGGGTTAGCTCAGTACGTTGCTTGGAGAACCATCAGGTGAAGTCGCGGAGGGTTTCCCCTGGCGTCTGCTTGCAGTTGTGGAGATCCCAGGAGTTTCTTGGCCGCACGTAGGTGCCCTTGAAGTTCCCCTCAAAGATCCTGACCAGGTCGGGCCAGCCATGGATCAAGTCCGGGGGAAGTTCCTCGAGCCATCTTCGAGCGGTGTCGGAGAGGAAGAGCGGGAGTTGCCGAATGATGACGTGGTCGTCATCGGCTCCTCCTAGCTGACATGCCAGCCTGAAATCAGCAAGCCAGAGCTCCGGCTTGGTTTTGCCGTTGTACTTGACCAGGCTGGTGGGTGGACGGAAACGAACAGGCAAGGCGGTTTGCCGGATGGTCCTGCCGAAGACTCGTGGCCCTGGTGGTTCCGGAGATCGACGTCAATCCTCGTCACTGTCGTAGCGCCCACCTCGATGAGCACTATAACCTCGAGCCTCAGCGTCACCGTGTCGGCGTCGTTTGTTGTTGTTGATGTCGCGTCGCGCGTCTCGCGGTTGTCGATTGTCGAGGATGCGGTCTCGAACTGGTTGCCACTCCGCTCCGCCTTGGGGCGCCTTGTCTTGGTGGACAAATACCTCTCGATCTTGTCGAGGGGGCACGTCCCGCTGCTCGGAGGCAGCTCCTCTGCGCCTCGAGGCCAAGCTCTCCGCCTGCTGTACGGCCGCGGTTTGGAGAAGACCCTGGATTTCATCCTTGATGCATTGCGCCTGGGGCGTCGATGGTGCCGGCATGTCGCGGAGCAGCATCGCGGCTGCCACGACATTCTGGCTAGCACGGTTGTAGACGTGGCGCTTGTTCGCCCCTTCATTGACGATCTGTCGATGGACATCCCGAGGCCGCTCGTGGGCTCCTCCATCCGGTGACCGCCCGCGATCTTGCTCAAGGGCATGCTCGAGCTGTTGGAGCCGCAGGCGCTCCTCCTCGACCTTGGCGAGCAGCTCTCGGACTTGCGCGATCTGGGCATCCTGAGGTGGACCGGCTTCGCCTGGAACCAGGGGGGGCGGCGTCTCGCGGCGGAGTAGCGTTGCGCCATCCTCCCGCATTCGCAGCTGCGACGTCGGTGGTCTCATCCTGGGAGTCGACCGGCTCGACGAGGTGGAAGCACTCCCGCGTGGGATCATAATCCTCATCGCGGGAGTCTGAGTCGGGGTTGCCCTAGTAGAAGTTAGGGAAAGATCCCCTGCGCTCCTCCCAATTGTCATCATAGCGTGCCCCAGTTGTAGTATCCTGGGGCCGGGGCTCACCGTGGCACCGAGTGCTCATCTGGTGGAGGGGTGCTGACGAGGTTAGTCATTGCACGTAGCAGGTTCCCTGAGGACCCGTAACGTGCCTGCATCTGCGAGCCTACACAAGCAGAACAAAATCTGGCATTGTTGTAGAGCCCGTGCGGAAACAGGTTGCGCGGCGGCGCGGCCGAGTATATCGGAGAAGCCACGGGGACCCTTTGAGATGACGGTGTGGCGAAGCCAAAGTCAGGCTCAGCGAGGTACCCGCTCCCGACCCACAAGCATGGGTCAAACAAGCTCCCGAAGGGAGGAACTGTGTCGCCAGCTGAGGCCGGGGAGATGGCGTCCGGCGTCTCGGGATCCACGCGGTGAAGAGTGTGGCGGCGTCGTTCATGCCTCCTCCTGGTGACAGGCGAGAGGCGCGAGTGGTGGGACCGTCATCTGGTCCCCCTTGGCCCCGGCGTACCGGAGCCGCTGCTGTCCATGCCACCACTGGAGAGTAGAACCATATCGTGGTCGTGGCCCGAGGACATGAACTCTAGACTCCCGAACCAGATGATGGTGGCGAATGGAAATGGTGGGACGGTGGAATCCATCTAGGAGAGTAGTTCGGAGTTGATCGACACGCAAAGCCCCCTACCTGGTGCGCCAACTGTCGGTGTTATGACCCAAGGGGTCAAGACCACCAACTAGTAAATTTGTATATTGTGTGCTCCCTCTCCCAGACGTGGTGCAAGAAGAACACAAGATTTATCCCGGTTCGGGCAAAGAAGGCCCTACGTCCAGCGGGGGAGGATGGATTGTATTATCTTGCACCGAAGTGCTCGTACAGGGGGGGTACAAGCAGGTTTACACGGGGGTGCTCAGGATGAGCTGAGGCCTAGGACTAGCAGGGCTACCCTAGGTGGTTTGTTGGTGGATTGCTTGAGATGTTGATCAAGCATGTAAGGAGTGGTGTTGCGAGTGTGGGTGGATTTCCGATGATCTGACCCTCCGCTCGGCTTGGAGGTGGAATTCTGTGTCTCTCTGTGTCGTCCTCTCTTCCACTATCCCAGCGTCCCCTTTTATAGACCAAGGGGAGACACGGGAGTACAGGGGTCCTAGACTGTAGCGTCATGGGAGGTGTGTCCATGGCGCCATGCTTGCGGTGGGACATCGACCGCTGTAGCGGCGTGGCCTCCCCGTCCTTTCGGTGTTTCAGGGCATGACGATAGCAGACTGGACACCACCGTACAACATGACGCAGTACGGTTGGCCTTCTATAGATGGGTACGAGCTTCACAGCCGATGCGGAGCGGACTGGACGGGAGCCATGCCGGAGTGGTTGGAGGTGACGGTCGAGCCCCTGGGTCGAGGGGCGTCCAGGCCTACGTGACCCCGACACATCCCTAGAAACACGGTCGAGGGCTGCCCCATTCAATATTCGAGGGGGTGCCTTTGGCCTCCGTACTCCAGGCATGGCCACAGTGGCCGTACGATCGTCGGAGAGTCCGGGTATGGGAGGCAAGTTGACAGATTTGATCGTGGTAGAGGGTGCCCGTGGTGTTATGCGGGAGCAGGTAGGCGCATTGGATTCTCCTTACCCATACTGGGAGTAGGTAAGCTAATCGAGCCTCCTGTGCGCGGGTCGTTCGATCGACCCCCTGTCCGTCATTCGAGGGGCTGAGGTCGAGGCGGAGGGGTCGTTCGTTCGACCCCTGTTCGTCAGTTGAGGTCGAGGCGGAGGCGGAGGGGTCGTTCGTTCGACCCCTGTCCATCAGTCGAGGTCGAGGCGGAGGAGGGGTCGTTCGTTCGACCCCTGTCCGTCAGTCGAGGTCGAGGCGGAGGGGTGTCCTGCCTACTGTTTTTCCAGTAATGGGCCGGCCCACGACTGATCACTGTTGTTGGTGAGGTAAGCCTTCGTTTGATGGGCCTTTCTCCATTGTTCGAATGACTGGTTGGATTTTTCCTTAAAAATTGTTGCTATGTTAAGCATTAGATTATCGCAGGTTAGGGTACCCCTTACCCTTGTACCCGACAGATAGACTTAAGAAAACAAACAGTAAAAATACATTTCTATTGACGGTATTCTTAACCTAGCGCCACTGGAAAAAAATTAAATTGTTTATTTTTGAGTTTTTCAAATGATCTCGGGTGAATAAATGGTTTGAACAAAAGTTGTAGGTTTCGAAAAGATCTACAACTTTTTCATTTGAAGATTAATGATTTTAAAATTCATACTTTTTGAAATTCTCAAATGACCTAGGATGAGAAAACGATCAATAGCAAAGTTGTAGATCTCGATGGATCTAAAACTTTACAGTTGAAACTTTCTCAATTTAAATCTGTTTAGGCATTTAATCTCCATTTCAAAATCTTCCAGAGCAAATACAAGAGAATATTTTTGTTGTCCAGTCACAAGTGACTTTGAGGGCTGTAACACACGACGGTTGAGATGTTGAGTTCGAATCCTAGTGGGCACTTATAGTGTGAATTTCTCGTGAAAATGAAAGAAAATGCTCAAAAATGTGTGTGCTTGCCTCGTGTGAGTCTCATTGTAAAAAATATTTTTAGATACATAGTAGGTCTATTAACTTTTGGTGGTGTGTCATTTTGGTCTATCAATTTTTAAATTGTATTTTTGGGTTCATTAACTTTTGGCGATATGTCATCTAGATCTATCAACTTTTAAACTATATTTTTTTGGTCCATTAACTTTTTGTGGTGTGTCATTCAGGTCCATCAATTTTTAAATTTTATTTTTTGTCCCTATACTTTTTAACTGATTCACCGTAAGTTCATACCCCTTCAATTAGCAAATAGATTTGACAATAGATTTGACATGACACACTAAATAAGAGAGAAAATGGAAAATTGCATTACTGGAAAACATGGCCAATTCCATAATTTCTAAACAGTAGCAACTTTATATTTTCTAAACAGCATGCATGGGAAATTAAGTGAGGTGGACATGCATGAAGCATAGGTGCAGCAGCAAAAAGTGTGGACAGATGCTGTACTACTGTAGAAACAATGCAATACGATGAAACGCACGCTAGCTGCAGTAATCCTGCCGCGTTATTATTGGTCTGATCTCATGATGATGGTCTATTTTGGTTGGTCGACACTTAACTATAATTAGTTGCATGATGCTTTCAGGATTGCAGGGGCAGATACATTTTCCTGTCACGCACTCCTTAGACATTGGATCGTCGAGCGGAGCATTTATAAATAATGAATAATGAATAAATTGTTTCATTATCTCGAGTTGAAGGTTCGTACGTCGCTGTGTGGCCAATACGAGTATAACAAGGACACGTAGAGACGAGAGCTAGAGCTTAGCTGCTAGCGATGCAAATTGAAATGGCGTCGCAGTCTAAGCTTGGACCACAATTGGCAAGTTGCTGGGAAGCTCCACCGCCCGGACCCCGGAAGGATCCATCATTCATATGGATGGATGCATGTACAAAAGGCGAATAATTCATTCATTCATTCATTGGAATATATATGCATGTAGCACCACACACACCCAAATATATGTACTTTTCTACCGCTCGTGTGTTCATCGCCTGCGCGTTCGGAAATTAGTAACTCGCAGATAAATAAATATTATTCGGTAACCACTTTAAATTATGATATTTACTGTGTTAATTTATGAGATTATAATAACTCCTTACTATATGATTTATTATAACGTCACGGTAAATATCTCCATGTGTGTTATAGTACCACAACTATCATATAAAGAGAGAGACCACTTTGCAATTTATTATTTTGTTGGAAAAGTCAAAATACATCTTTATACTCCACATGTTTTAAATTATAAGACGTTTTGATATTTTAAGATATGTAACTTTTACCATATATCTAAACATAATTTATATCTTGGTACATAGCAAAATTTATTAATCTAAAAAAGTCAAAATGTCTTATAATTTGGAACGAATGGAGTGCCATTTAGCAGTGTGTGCTTTAGTATTTTCATTCATTTTTGGGTCATAATATATATATATATTCATTTGGCGCATGTTTTTCTATTATTAATTCGATCCTCACCTTACCTTAACAATCTTATATATATTTAATCAAATGGTAGCAACATGTTATATACCTATCTAGTAGCTACACTACTTTGATGACAAAATTTGATTAATTTGAAGCAAAGAGAGTTGAGAAGGGACCGACAGAGAGGGAGCTAGAGAGAGCCTAGGTAGCACACAGAATTTATTTCTCAGCATGTGAAGATGATGTTGATCCATATCCATACATCCTAGGAAGGAGATCGACCACTGCATAAGCATAACAGGTGCCTCACAAGTCATATATAGGCCACACCTTCTAAAAAGGCATCACTTTGCAGGAAACAACAGCTAGCTAGCAACACACAACATAGGGTGTGTGTGAATGATTCCTGCTAGCTATACCCCCCACATATCCAATACAGTACTCCTAGCTAGCTGAAGTACTTTTGAACACCCCCGTGACCTCCCTAACAAAACCCTACCTCCAAATTCTCCTCCATTTTGGGCGTACGTACACACTACACAAAAGCTATGCTATGCATGATGTATACACTCTTTAATTAGGAGGTATATGTATTTATGTGGTAAGGATTAAGGATAGCCTCATAGCCACAAGGAAGGAACACATCATGCTTTTGTGTAGTACGTACTACACGCTTGCTGCAGTAGCATCTATCTTTATTTATTTTGCAAGTCCTAGTCTTTAATAAGTAGTCATATATAGGGAAAAAAGGGTGGTCAATCTAGCTAGTAGCTTTCTAGCTACAAAAGCTAATTAAGCATAGCAGTGTGTGTGCTCTCGCTCTCTCTTGCTCGCCGCCGGCCAATTGATTCTTCAACAAGCTGTGGTGCGGCCGGCCGGCGCGTGCGCCGATCGTCGTCCATGGCCGTCCACCATCCGCACCTCCTCGACTTCTCGCCGCCTCCGAACACGGTGGCCATGGAGGCGCCGCCCCACCCCACCACTTCGACCACCTCCTCGGGCTCCACATCGACGGCACCACCATGCCCATAGGCGGAGGCGTGCCTCACCGCGTCCTCGCCGCCGCCGCCGACGATGCGGTGGCGGCATGGGCGCCGCAGGCCGCCGCGGCGTCCCTCTCCTTGTACAACTACGACGACAACACTGCCGGAGGGTCGTCGCTGTTCGGCCAACACGAGCCACAGTTTGGTGCCATGGCCCCGGGCCCGGCGGCGTCGTTGGCACTGCTTAACCACCACCAGCTGCAGACGTCGAGCATGCAGATGCAGCAGCCGTCCCAGCTCAGGAGCTCCAAGTACCTGGCCCCCGTGCAGGATCTGCTCGCCGAGTTCTGCAGCCTGGAATGGGACCTGCACGCCATGAACAAGAGAGCTCCGAGAGCAGCAGCAACAGTAGCAGGCAACAAGTGGGACGACGTGGAGACGTCGTCGTCTTCCTCTGGCCTCTGGGGGCACATGTCCCTGAGCTCCATGGATCTCTTGGAGCTTGAGAGGAGGAAGGCCAGGCTCTTGTCCATGGTTGAAGAGGTACGCTATAGCTAGCTGTAACTGAACATGAGCAGCAGGGCGGTCTCTCTCTCTCTCTCTCTTCTTTTTTTTACACTTACATACATGCATGTAGCAAGCAATTCATTTGCTTTTTTTTTTGCTTCAATTGGTACCATTGAGGTAATTGTTAATTTACTATATATATCTATTACGTAGTACTCCCTCCATCCTAAATTATAAGTCATTTCAAGAATCTTAAAGAGTCAAAGTTTATAAAGTTTGACCAAAATTATATAATATGATAATAACATATTTGATACCAACTAAGTATCATTAGATTCTTTATTAGTTATATTTTCTTACTATACCTATTTGATGTCATAAATATTTATGTTTCTCTCTATAATCTTTGGTCAAACTTCAAATATTTTGACTCTCCAAGATTCTTGAAATGACTTACAATTTGGAATGGAGGGAGAAATGACTTACAATTTGGAATGGAGGGAGTACTGAATAGTAATGGAGTACTCCTGCTTCTTAACACTGCATGCTGCATGCATAGTTTTTATTTTATTTTGCAGTTCCATCCTGCTGCTAGATTTTTAACCTGGGTATTGTTAATCACTGTTGCCTTTTTGATGAGTTCTTGGTCACAATTCATGTTACGTTCCTGGATAGGAATCCACACATACACATGTCGACATTGGCAAATAGTGGAGGGCTAGCTAGTGACACACCCACCCACTACTATGTACTATGTACTTTCAGAAGCTTCTGTTCTCACTTATGGCCTAGTAGCTAGCTAGCAGCTTTTCACCCCCATTATATTTAGTGGCATCTTGCTTGCTATATATCTCAGACAAGACAAGACTAATACTAGCCAGCTACTGGTGTGTCATGTACTACTTATAATTGATGCCTCCTCTTCAATCCCCCAGGTTACGTTCTTCCTTTTTCCTTTATCCGATCGTTTCAACTTATTCTCTTTTACAAAACACTATTTAATCAATTGGAATTAACCGACTTTTATATAACAGAGTCAATTATATATATATATATATATATATATATATATATATATATCAAGTTATAATATACATAATCCATCCATATATATTCTTCAATTCCCTAGCTACGTACTACAGCAATTTTTGACTACACTGTGGATGTTATGTAAACATGCATGTAGTATATATATGCAAATAAACCGATGAATAATGATGCATGGTCAGGTGGACAGGCGGTACCGGCGATACCGTGAGCAGATGAGGTCAGTGGAGGTGTCGTTCGAGGCGGTGGCCGGAGCCGGCGCGTCGCAGGTGTACACGAGGCTGGCACTGCGCGCCATGTCGCGGCACTTCCGGTGCCTGCGGGACGCGCTGGTGGAGCAGGTGCGCGCCGTGCGGAAGGCCATGGGGGAGAGGGACGGCGGCCCTGCAGGTGCGGCGGCGGCAGCGGCGGCGGGCGCCACCAGGGGCGACACGCCCAGGCTCAAGGTGCTGGACCAATGCCTGCGGCAGCAGCGGGCGTTCCAGCACCCCGGCACCATCGAGAACTACCCGTGGCGGCCGCAGCGCGGCTTGCCGGAACGCGCCGTCGCCGTCCTCCGTGCCTGGCTCTTCGAGCATTTCCTCCACCCGTACGTCGTCGTCGTCCCTAGCTTGCTTCCTCCCTCCCTCCCTCTCCATTCATCACTCCATGTACTGTATTTACTGATGATTCATTCAGATTCAGATTAAATTATATTAACAATGAACCGCGCACGGTAATTAAATAAATAAACCCATCTGATGATGATGATGATGATGATGAACTGATGCAGGTATCCAAATGATGTGGACAAACACATTCTGGCGCGCCAGACAGGATTGTCAAGAAGCCAGGTAAACAATTCATAGTATTTTTGCTAAATTTATGCATATGATCCATCCATGTGCCTTCCAATTGCATCAGCATATGTACAATTACTAGACAACTGCATACTGTTTGTAACAGTTCGTCAGGTACAAGACGATGAGATATAATTAATAACAACCAGACATATATATAAATATATAAATAAAATAATGTGCTTAATTCACACACTTCTTGCATTGTGTAATGTACTACACCCAACCACCACCTGTATCTGTCCCTATTATGAACGTGTGGACTAGATTTCAGTTTTGTTTTCCTTTCCACATCTTCAATTAATACCTGATGGAACCAGTTTTATATATATGTCGCCATTGTCTACTTAGGTTGCGTAGAAGAGAACAAAATCCATGTCAGAATCTATCTGCTTTTAATTTATATGTTTTCACTTTCACCCCAAAAAAGAAGAAGGATGTGAATGAATAAATAAATTTCTCTTAATAATAAATTACTTTTCTACTAGGTTTCCAATTGGTTCATCAACGCCAGGGTGAGGTTGTGGAAACCAATGATAGAAGAGATGTACACGGAAGAAGTGAATCAGAAATCAGACGCGACTCAAAACCCTACCGGCGGCGGTGGCAACAACGTCGTCGACATCAAACCTGAGCAGATGATGAACACAACGGCGGCGGCCGCCATGGGAGGAGATCATCATAGCCACTTCAGAGCTAGTGCTGGGAACCCAGCTGGCATCTCCATGATTTCATCCTCCATTCTGTCTGCTGATGGCGGCAGCGGTGGTGACCAACTGTTCAGTAGTTATCCGCCGAGCATGCACGGCAGCCACGGTAGCGCCGTGTCGCTTACCCTAGGGCTCCAACAGCACCTGTTTGCGTCGAAGACGATGATGATGCACCAGCGACCATTGATGTTGCAAGCAGGTGACGAGCAAGAGCCTATGCTGCCGTACAGAGACCTGATGGGGTCTCAGTTGCTGCATGATTTCGCAGGCTAGCTTAGCTACAGGCCTACTAGCAGAGGATGGTACGGTGAAATTAAAGGAGAGGTAAAATTTATTTTAATTTCATGACTATACGATATATAAAAACACACAAATTGGTTTCTAGCTAGCTAGCTTCCCGCTGGTCAAATCATGCATTCTGTATTTAATTTCTTGAGCAAGCTGTGCTAATTTGTACCCTACATATGTTTAGAGTTAGTTAGTTTATTTCAGTAAAAGTGCAGCTGCGCGCTCTACTCATTCAAGTAAAGCACACCACGCCAATGTATAGAAGAGTATCATTTTTCTGTCGACAATTCACCTGTTTATGTTTGGGAAAATAAAGGCATATATTTTCCAGATGTGGAAGTATTTATAGTAATAAGGAAATTATTATATTTGGCACTGTCTTTAGACACAAGATTTGTTTAGGTAATTCATCTTACCAAACATTTTGTTATTGAGTATTTTTGTGATTGTTTGAGCTGTGTAAATGGTGATCGATCTAGATATGTTTTATTTACTTCTAGCAAGTTTTCTTAGAAATAACAGGGCATGGAGAGCAAATCTCTAATGATAGTGACAAACTTTTCCAAGAATGCCATCAAGTCTGAAAATTCAAGATAGGGTCCATGATATCCACTTGTATCTCCAAAGAGAATATCTATAGTAACCTTATGCTAGACTTCTAAAATCTAGCCAAAAGATGCCGAATTTTTTTTGGACTTGTGAGTTGTGACATAGATGCAAATACATTTAATTTGAAGGCTTTGCATGAGGATTACGATTTACGACTAAAGAGTTTATTAGCAAGAAGCGTACTATTATTGAAGTAAAGAGGGAAATTTTCCTAAAATCTCCAAATATATAGCTAGAGGATGTCTCTCTTTTTTTTTTTGCTAAAGTATGAGCAAACTAATACTTTGCCAACAAATATTTTGTTCTGAAAAAGTACCACAAATCTATTAAATTCCTCAGCTATAGTTGTCTAGCACTTCTTGAGAAAACCCACCATTTAAGCCAATGGGTTATTTTAGAAAGCTATTAGAAGCAAGGTTCTCCACTACCTGGCCTTTCAGTTTCTTCTTTGGGGAAAGACTGAAAGGTAACTCTAAGCTAGATAATCAATTTCAACACAGCTTCATGTTGTCATTTGCGAGTCGGTCGCTGGGACCAAGCGCGGTATAGCACCACCGCCGCACTGTGGGCGTTGCTGCAGAATGCGCTTGTCGTTCCTTCGTCGCAAACTAGTATCGTGTAATAGATCCTTCTGAGAGCTGCAGTTTGTACTTTTCAGTTTATTTTGCAGGGTCTTCTCTGAGGAGCCTTGGCTTGCTGCTCGCATGCAAGGCTAATCAGAGATAATCTTTGTAAAACTCCTTCTTCTTCTTAATGATATACATGCTAAGCATGATCGCGAAAAAAAAATCAATTATATTCATATGACTCGTCGACCCGCTTCTCCTCACTCACAGTCGATCTCCCAGGTCCCAGGTCCCAGCTAGGTGAGGGCGGTGCGCCGTGCCGGTCACGGGGCGTCGCTGACGGTTACTCCGACGAGTGTGTCGATCGAAAGTAGCTCGATCTGCTGCATCTTTTACACCTTTTTTTTTTAACTTTTTAATATAAAATTTGACAACTACAAACTTTCATAACTTTTTGAGATCTACACTTTTTATTTTGGTCGTTTTTCAATCCAAGGTCGTTTGAAAATTTTAATTTTTTTATTCTTTTAAACAACAAACACAGTTTTGCATGATAATATGATTTCAAATAAAAATTATATCAACTACAATGTTTCATAACTTTTCGAGATTTACAAAGTTTTTTTTGGTCATCTTTCCATCCGATGTCGTTCGAAAAAATCAAATTTTAAAATTTTAAAATTCAAACACGATTTTGTATGACAAGATTATTTCAAATCAAAAAGTTGCCAACTACAAAGTTCAATAACTTCTACAGATATACAAAGTTTATTTTAGTTATTTGGTCATATGTTCATCCGACATGGTCGTTCTAACATTGTCTCTTCTAATTTTATAAACTACAATTTTGGTCAATTTTTTTTTATAAACTACAAGAAAGATGCGTAAGATTTGTAAACAAATTTATTCTCACTTTATCATATGAATAAATGAGCAAAATAAACATTGTAAATATACCACGCACACCACATGCATGCACGTAGAACAAACAAGTACTAGCAAGAGATAATACATGTAACTACATTTACGTACCGGCGTGCACGTGAGGCGCGCGGGACAGACTGAGTTGTGAGAGGACAGCATAGTTATACAGTGCAGGTGGAGCCAGGTGCCACATCCAAGTGTCGGCATCCGATGATCATGCAGACGCTAATTCAGGATCATGAATAATTACTCATCAGTTACGCCTGGTCGAGTTTGGGCCGGTGGCTTGTTGTCGCGATTTACGCGTGAGATCGAGCTGGTTCTGGTGAATGCGCTGTGCAGATTGGTTCGCACGCCCGATCGATGCAGTCGGTTGGTCATGGACAAAGTGGACGTCGCCACACCAGCCTGCACGCTACACTAAGTATAGAACCGGCTTTTAACCCCGGTTGTAAGGGTCTTTAGACCCGGTGTCTGAACTGGGGCTAAGGATTCGGGACTAAATGTCCCCTCTTTAGCCCCGGTTCGCAGGTCCGGGGCTAAAGCTCGACCTTTAGCTCCGGTTGATAATACCAACCAGGGCTAAAGGGTGCGTCAGGTGACGCAGGCGGGTCACTCGTGGCAGCACCCTTTAGCCCCGGTTGGTATTATCAAATTAGATACATGTATTAGAGCGTTCGTATCTGATTTTAGTATTTTTTATTTTGGTTTTCCAATTAGATTAGGTATTCAAATGTGTGTATTCTATGCTTCTAATACATGTATTCGCTGCTAATACATGTATTCACGCACTTATAAGTTACTTTCAAACATTAAACACAAATAAACTATGAAACTCTATAAGTATAATATATATATGCACATAAAATTTACATCATTATTCATTGTTACTTGACTTAAGACACGAACGCTCTCGCCACTTAAATATCATACAGATGTTCGTCTTGATTTGGCTTGAGTGGGACGGCCAGGTCGTAATAGAAGTCGCCTCTAGGTTTAACCACTTTTTCAAGAAAAAAATCCAGCAAATGACTTTTGAATTCCTTTGAGGCGGTCTTTCAACACTTGTTGCTGCAACCATAGCGTCTTTAATTTGCATTATAAAGAAACAAGTGTTAATATACCTAAGATTAAGTTAATAGCAACAAATAAATAAAATGGATGTATTATATATACATATCACATACTTTTAGATTCTCTGTAAGATTTCTTCTTATATACACCGGAGGTACTCGCAAACGTAGTATCCACACAAATTGTTGCCTTGTGGTTGCCTTAGAATCCACTGTAAGATATGAAAAGATTACCATCGTCATCATACGCATATGTTAAAGCATGATAAGGTAACAGATTACGAGAGCTAGTAAAACTTACAGGTAACATACGAGGACCCTGTAGTGTCTCTTCTAGTTCCGGACGATGTTTCGGGACGAACCAAGCCCAAACCCTGCTCAATAATTGGACCATTACTTAATTAACTCTTGCAGTGTAGTTAAAGAGCAGGAATCCATATTTAAAGATTAAAGTTACCCCTTGATAATGTCTATCATATCTTGGTAATCTCCCGGTGGTTTTCTCAATGAGTCAAAGATTATATATGCACTTCTTCTCATATCGATGACTATGAGTATCCAGTGAAAACTGAATTTGTTTATAGAGTCAACATATATATCTTTATGCTGAATTGAGTAATAAGTAAGACAAATTGTGCAAACAATAACAACACTCACCCAAAGCTGTAGGGGAAGAGTATATATTGTCTGGTCTTTTGGTTGACGAAGAACCTCCGTAAATTCCGCTCCGTTTGAGGTATCCATTGATCGCGGGGAGTGTTTGGATCCGAGAATATGATTGATGGATCAATGAAACCAATTACCGTGTCTCCCTTACGTTTGAGCATTAACATCAAGAATCTGCATATATATGTTTGAGGATAGTTAGTTACTATACATATACATATGCTATAGTCCGATTACTAAAAGAAATGATCACTTACAGACAGTAGCAGCTTATCAGATATTTGTCTAGAGCGTCCATGTGGCATAGTCGGTGTTTCGACCCAGGGGGTCGATCACCAACTAGTAAATTTGTATATTGCGTGCTCTCTCTCCCAGATGTGATGCAAGAAGAACACAAAGTTTATCCTGGTTCGGGCAAAGAAGGCCCTACGTCCAGCAAGAGGAGGGGGTACTATATTATCTTGCACCGAAGTGCTCGTACAGGGGCAGTACAAGTTGGTTTACACGAGGGTGCTCAGAGCGAGCCGAGGCCTAGAACTAGCAAGGCTACTCTAGGTGAATTGGTTGATTGCTTGAGGTGTTGATCAGGCAAGTGAGTGGTTGGTGTTGTGTTTGGTTCTGGTGAGAGTTCGTATAGGAATGTGAGTGGGGTCGATGATTGACCTCTTTGTCCTCGTGTTCTTCCTCTAGCCTCTCAGCCTCTCAGCCTCCCTTTTCTACTATCCCAGCGTCCCCTTTTATAGGCCAAGGGGAGGCTTAGGAGCACAGGGGCCTAGTACGTATCGGTATGGGAGGCATGTCCGTGTGCCATGTCTGTGACGAGACGTCGATCGCTGTAGCGGCATGCTCCTCCTGTACTTCTGGTGTTCCGAGGCATGGTGATGGCGGACTGGTCGTCGCCGGACGGCATGGCGTGGAACCTGCGAACTCCACAGTTGAAGCGGGACGGGTCGGACGGGCCCATGTCGTAACAGTTGGGGATGAGGGTCGAGCCCCCGGGTCGAGGGGTATCGAGGCCTGCGTGACCCTGACACATTCCTGAGAACGCGGTCGAGGGCTGCCTCGCCTAAAATTCGAGGGGGTGCTCCGTACTCGAGGCGTGGCTGCAGTAGTTGTACGGTCGACGGGTAATCCGGGTATGGGTGATGACTTGACGGATTTGACCGAGGTAGTGAGCGCCCATGGCGTTAGGCGGGGACTGACCCTAGCGTAGGATTCCCTTTATCCCATACCGGGAGTAGGTGAGCTGATCGAGCCTCCTGTTCGAGGGTCGTTCGTTCGACCCCCTGTCCGTCACTTTGGGGGGTTGGAGTCGAGGGGGATTCGATCGACCTCTCTCCGTCATCTGAGGGGTCGAGGTTGGAGTCGAGGGGGACGCTCGTTCGATCCCCCTTTCAATCGGTCGAGGGGTCGCGACAGAGGGTCGTTCGTTCGACCCCTTCTCCGTCATTCAGGGGATCGAGGTCGAAGGTCACTCCACCTACCATCCCTCTGGTAATGGGCTGGCCCATGGCCTTCCTCCATTGCTTGGTCGACTGTCGGATTCCGTCTGGATGTTTAGGAATTAGATTATCATAGGTTAGGGTACCCCTTACCTTTGTACCCGACAGTAGTCCCCGAGCCTCTATGCGGATAAGAAGAATCCACATAGGGGATTTTAGCGATGTTCTGCAGAGTTAGTATATGGTTTGATTCTCTGCGGGGTGCGCGCGAGCGCACCCCGCGGGGGTTGCCCGCGAGGCCCCTGAAGAGTGATTAAGGACTCCTCTAGGGGCTTTTATTTGCGGCTTACCTAGGGGGAATGTGGTTTAACTGGAGTCAGAGTGCCCCATCGGGAGGTCAACTCTGTCTGCCAGGCTTTGGATGTTTTTGACCCTCTTTTGTCGAGAGGTGCCGTGCGTAGTCGAGCCCCCGAGCCTCGTGCGGCTGGGCGTTGCTACCTCTTAGCATCCTTCCCACGGATCCTTGCGCTCGGATTGTGGGGTGAAGAGCGTCGAGCTATCCTCGTTCGGACGAGCCTCAAAGTCCGCTGTGAGCTGGTAACGGGGAGATCCAAGTGAAACTCGTGCCCCGTTCGATAGGGGTCGATAGAATCCCTGAGGCGTCCTCTTTAAGCGAAACCGTACGGGTTACCAAGGTGTCAACTCTGTTCGCTGAGAGTCGGTGGCTCGATGCCTCCCGTCGTGGGGATCCTTCGGTACTACCGGGTTTTGCCTTGGATATGTCCCGGGCATCGGGATGCGACCATTACTTCGAATCTGACGGATGTCACCTTTGTGCAAGAGGATTCAGAGGAGGAGGAGGAGACGCCCGCACAAGGGGCGACCGCTGGTAGTGGAGGGGAGAGGGGTCAACATCGAGGTCGGCCCCGACTTATGGGATCGAGTCGGGGGGTGAGCGCCCCGCGACTTCCCAGGGTGAGGTGGTGCGGCGGACGCGCAGCCGTTCATCGCAGTCCCAATCGAGGGGCCGATCGAGTGCGCCACCGGCCCCTGCTCGGTCTAGCGCCCGGTCCTCGGGCCCGTCGACCCAGGAGGAGACCAAGGTGGTGGCGACGAGGGCACCATCGATCCCCGTCAAGACCACGACGTCGGCAGCGTCAATAGCCCCCGCCGTGGCCAGCGGTGGCAGTGGCGGTGGGAGTGGCTCCTGAGGTGCCGCCTATAAGTCCCCGAGCGGCTCGAGGTTTGCTGGTCGGGCCCCCATGATCCCGCTAGGGTAAGCCCCTTTTCCTTTGGTTTCGGATTTTCCCTGTGTCAGTTATACACCGCGTTTACCATTGCGAGTGTGTCCTTTTTTCAGGGTGAAGCGCTCGTTGGAGGCCGCGCCCCCTACCTCGGCCAAGAAGCTAAGGGTGGAGGTCGTGTCTAGGATGGCGGCTGGGGCCGGCTCTGCTGGCCCGTCCCCCTCGGTCCCTACTTCCAACGCGGAGTGGGTGATCGAGGCGCGGGAGGCGATGGGTCGAGGGTATGCGCAGGAGGCCGCGGAGCGGGCTCGAGCGGCGGAGGAGGCAGGTCGATCCGTCGCCTCGACCGGGTCCGTCGAGCAGGCAGGCGAAGCCGTGCTCACCGCACCGTTGGAGGAGGTCGCGCCTGCGACTTCGGAGGGAACGGGGCCGGCGCCCGCGGCGGCCGTGGCGGAGGAGGTCGAGCTGGCGGGCTCGATGGGTGCGGGATCGCCACCAGAGGCGGCCGTGGTGGAGGGGGTCGATCCCCAACCCTCCGCTGAGGTGGAGGTGGTGGACCTGACCCCCACCGGTGAGGAGGTGACGCCGGTGCAACCAGCGCCGTCGCGGTGGCCCGAGTGCCTCGTGGCACTGGAGGCGCGCCAGAGGCTCGAGCGCGAGGAGAAGGCACGGCAGGAAGGAGGCGTAGAGCTGAGCCTTCCTCTCCCTCAGTCGGCGTTGTCTAAGGGGGAAGATCGTGCCGCGGCCCTATCCTTCGCGGCTCCGGTTGCCCCTTCGTCGGGCGCGGGAGAGGCGGCGATGACGGCGGAGGCCACAGACGAGGAGGTGGCTGAGATGGTGGCGGAGTTGGTGGACCCAGCGAAGATGGCCGCGGCGATGGCTTCCTGGTCGGAACCAGAAGGGATCGTCGTTGCGGCGCAAGGGAGCGGTGCGCCGGACGTAGCCATGTCCGAGGTGTTAGCTCAGCCTCCGCTCGAGGTCGGGCAGTCGTCGTCTCTAGGTGCTCCTGTTGACACAAAAAGCGTCAGGATCTGCGAACACCTCGGGCTTATACCCGAAATTCGATATCCGGAGGCGTGCCAGTCGATTTGACCAGTTAATCGACAAGGACGATAACTAGAACAAGATTCAATCTAGACAACGGCGATGCGCCCAGATGCTGAGATTGAGGCTTGATCAGGATAACTAGAGCAGAGCTGAACGAGACAACAACGATGCGCTCAGATGCCAAAGCTCAGAGGTACTCCCACGCGGAACTTACAAGGATTTGACGGGGATCAAGGTGATGCAGCCCGTCGAAGCTTGAAGAACTCGTTGATAATCTATAACTAGTGCAATAAAGATAAATTGCGATAAAAAGTAGAATAAGAATAAAATTGGTTTGTTTGATATTGGATTGATCTATTTACACGCAGCCCTTGGGCACATATTTATACTCCCGCATGGAGAGTTGTACAGAGACACGATCCGTACCCTTCCTAAAACAAACTCCTAACTTTAAGGAAACTGACTCGCGCAGGAGTCGGATCTAAAAATAACAATATTATTTTTCTAAACAAACACACCTATTTTAAAGGAAAACAAACGACTCATGCAAGAGTCGGACTCAAACTGCTATAATAATACTGGTATAAAATCACCAGTTTCCTTATGCCTCTCCTTCGATGAAAACTTTCCATCGGCAGATCCCTTCAATCTGTGGCTTCCTTCTTTGGCCACCGGTAATCCTCTGATGACATCAAGCACTAAGTCACCCTATACTCATCGGCACCCCATGCCCATCGGCATCGGCAATGCTTCTCGATCGGCAAGCTTGTACTGGTAACTCGTCTTCACCATTCAACCTTATCGGCAATCGGCAACATTTCTTCATCGGCAATCGGCATCACCCCCTCATCGGCAATCGGCAACAGCAACTTGACTTCAACAATTAACCTTATCGGCAATCGGCATCGGCAACATCCAAAACCTCCAGCTTCCATCGACAACATACTTAATCTTTTCACAGCATACTCCCATCGGCAATACTGATCTATGTCTTCCCAATGCTGATGGAAAACGGCTGCTGACCAACACAAGTCTTAGCTCATTTGACACGTGCCGAAAAAATGGTGTCAACACATGCCCCCAGTTTCAGAGCGTATAATACTTTACGTGCCGAAATTCTCTCTACTGTAGCCGTTACCTTCAAGATAAACGCACGACTTCCTCGATCTCCGCGCGCAGAACCACAATTTATTAATAAAATCCCTCGATTGTAGCGCAAATAGTTGCAAACCTGACAATATTTCCTTGATCATCGCGCACGTCCACCGCAGGCCTCTCCACATTCCTGCATAGTGTGAACTGAAATCCTAAAAACATTCCTGCATAGTGTGAACTGAAATCCTAAAATACCCCTAGGTAAGCTTATAAAAGTTACCAGGATCTAATCTACTTTTTACCCCGAGTCCATTTTCACTTTCACATCCTCCGCCTTCGTCTTCAACCTCCGGCGGCGCCCACAAGTTCAAGCAACAACGCTTTCTCCAATCCAAGAACGAACCGCAAGAACTCCTCAACTCTAATGGCGATCCAAGTTGACATCCCCAAGGTAAAATCTTCTCTCCTCATCCAACCTCCTGCTAATATTTTTCCCGCACGAATCCAGAATCTTCCCCTTTCCTTTTCTGATTCCTTCCTTTCTTTCCTTTTCGAACCCTAGGAACTGTACAACAAGGTAGTGATCCCTCTTGAGCGGTCTAGCTTCGCTTGCCTAGGTCCAATGGGAAACCCAGACCCTAGCTATCTGATCAATGCAGAGGCCAACCGGATTCCATTTAGGTCTGAATGCTTCGGATTAGGACTGTGGAAGGATGCTTTCTGGTCATGGCCTAAGCCTACCAAAGGGTGGAAGAACTGGTACCTTAGGGTCGCTAGGATGCAGCAGTTTGGATCAGTGCATCAGGCTTTCCATTGCCGATATAGAAAAGAACGAGAGCATGCTAATGGCTGCCTCCTATTTCTGGTCTGACACCATGAACGCTTTCCTTTTCCGACACGGACCAGCCACCCTTACCCTTGCCGATGTCCATATGTTGACTGGCCTGGACGTCTCTTCTACCGATACCTTTACCTTATTCAATAGGAAAGCCGAGTACAAAGTGAACACTCGGAACATCGGTGGCTGGACAGGCTACATTCATGAGTACCAAAAGACAGGATCGGTAAACCAGAGGGAGCATGCCACGTTTCTGAATATGTGGCTGGAAAAATTCATCTTCTGCGGCAGGGTAGTCGGACCCACCATTATGCACCTTCCAGCAGCTGAACTCCTTGCCAATGGAACAAGGCTTCCCCTAGGCAGATACCTTCTCGGATAGGTATACCGTCTTTTACATCAAGTATCCCAGAAGTTACTGCTAGGTGAACCCATCGGCAATCTTGGGGGTCCCTGGTGGTTTATCAACATGTGGCTGAACGCACACATGCACAAGGACCTTCAGTTTGACCTGTTCGCCCAACAATTCCCAAGAGACGTATCGGAAGATTACAAATGTAGGGATGATGAATCGGCAACTCGCCCTCCACTCAACTTCGGAGAGGCCATCATCGTGTTGCCGGGGACCGATGCCGATGCAGAACAGTTCGGCTTATTCTTTCAGAAATTTTACAACGGAATCCCTGCCACAGAACACCTTTGGTGGCCATATGTTGACGAGAACAATCAGTTTCCGCTGCTGTTCAATCTTACCGATGGGAATGTGCCTCAAAATCAAATAATCATGAAGGCTAGTATTGTTCCTTGTGCTATTCCAGTCAATATCTTTGGAACCGGGAAGAATACCCCTCCATCCTTCGAATTTTACTACCCATCGGCGGTCGCGAGACAACTGGCATTTGGCCAACTGCCGATTAAGCTCTGCTACTCCAAAGTGGTGAAGCCTAGGCAGACAATCTCCAGTGCTCTAGACTGGAACAAGGTCGTCAATCTTCCCCCCAGTGCTGACATGTCAGACATTGATCTGTCTTCCTGGTCGCCAACTTCCTTTATCACAAATGAGTACAAGTCTTGGTGGCAAGAATGGAGGTATCAACTGTTTGCCAAGTCGTCGCACTACTATCGGAACATAATTGACGTCAATCACGTCATTCCCGATGATGCAGTAAGTTTTTATTCCGATGCATTCCTCATTACTTTATTCTTATCATCGGCATCTGACCCCTTTATACTCAACAGGTTGACGATCCAATTCCCCCGATGAGCAGGAGTGGCAAGCCCTTCAACCTTCGGATGATGAGTCCCATTTCACTCATCGGTAATAAGGCCCCCACGCTGGCTGCCTTCACTCCTCAGCAGGTACCTACACCGACGCCTGCAAAAACCAAGGCTACATCGGCCGCTGCTGCTGCCCTGACACGGGTTTTTGCAGTAAACTCATCTTCACCCATACCGATTACATACTGTTTTATCGGCAACATTTTATTTTGTATAACTTGCACTATATTTTCAGGCAATGAGATCATCGGCAGCTGCTCCAAGCACACAATCATCTCCAAGCCGTGCTGCCGATGCCCCCCAGTCTTCGTCGAAACGGGTCGGATCTCCCACTGCCGCGCCAAGGAAGAAAAGGCGCTTGAGGCTGGCTACCCCATCTTCACCATCGGCTTCAACTGCACCACCAACTACCAATGCACCATCGGCAAGACCGTCAACGGCTCCTACTCCTGATCACCCATTAGACGACGTCCCTGATCAGGAGGTGACACCACCCGCTACAACAGCGGAGGCGACATCGGCATCGGCACCACCAGCCGAAATCCCCGATGAAGGAGTGGTATCGCCACCACAAGAGCCGGCCACCATAGCGGAAGCAACATTAGTGACGGCGCCACCAGCACCCACAACATCGACTGCTTCCCCAGCAGAGGCTCAATCATCGGCAACTACTGCCGATCTCCAGGATGAGGCTGGACCCTCCAACATGCCAAGTCCTAGGCAAGAGATCCGCTTCAAGATGGTAAGTCGGTTACCAAAAATTTCATAGTATAACCTTATGATCGGTACATTTTAACTTTTTCGTTTTTAGGCCCAAGACTCCCCAGACAGCCTATTCTCCTTCGGCATCAACCCCCAGGATGAGGAGGAGCACCAAGAAGGCCCCATTCGAGCCGACAGCTTATTCTCCTTTGCTATCGACATTCCTGATGACGATGAGGAGGAAGAAAGTTCTGCCCCAGCTCTATCGGCAGCGGTCAAATCCAAACTCGAAGCACTGCTTTCCTTGCTGCAACAAGATACATCACAGCTTGTCCAAGATTCAACCACAACAAGGACAGTCTTCAAGGATCTCCAAGGCCAACTACCTGCCGATGCAGAAGAGATCCTCCTTCAAGCAGCCTTCCTTGAGAGTCGCTGACTCCAATACCAATGGGTCTCAAGCCGTATCGCCAACAGGAACGCCCAATCCAAACTCACGGAAGAAATGCTTCAGTTCAAGCAAATTGCCGATGAGAAGCACGAGACCATCAGCCAAGTGGAAGCTTCCGGCACTGATCTTGAACAGGCATTTATCCAATTATCGGCAAGAAAGGAAGAGCTGCAGGCCGAGCTGATAAAAGTTGAAGAAGCTTTGAACGCAGTCAGCCAGAAGAGAGCCCAGCTTCCCGACACCATCACGGCTTTGCGACAAGAGAGGGACAGCAATGCCTGACAAGCCATTGCTCTAAAGAAGAAAATCAAGTCGGTTGAAGGATCTGCTGATGAGGATGCTAGGGAGATAGCAGAGATAGAACAAATTCGCCTGCGTGCGATATCAGTTATCCACTCCCTATTGTAATTTGTCAAATTCTATTACATCGGCAAATGTAATATTGATACTTGATTTTGCTCTGTAATATAATGCTTTTACCGATGTGTTATAACTTCCTTTCATCGGCATTCGAACGAGCACGCTATGCATCCACCCAAATACTAGGGTAATATTTTTTCAAGTATTTACCGTTGATTGCCCTAGAAAACGCAACTCCTTCGAGAGTCTCCAAAATATAAGCATTACCAGGAGCAGACCTCTTTATCCGATAGGGACCCTCCCAATTAGGGGACCATTTTCCAAACTTAGAACTCTTAGTCCCAATCGGTAAAATCAACTTCCAAACCAAATCGCCATCGGCAAATTCCTTTACCTTCACTTTCTTGTCATACCATCTGGCAACTCTCTTCTTATTCTCCTCAATGCTGATCAATGCCCTCAACCGATGACCTGCTAAATCCTCTAACTCATCCTTCATCAGAGTAGCATAATCATCGGTTGTCAACTGATCTTGAAAAGATAATCGCCTAGAACCAGTTTTAATTTCCCAAGGTAGGACAGCATCGTGTCCATAAACCAACCGATACGGCGAGACTTTAGTTGCACCATGATAAGCCATCCGATATGACCATAAGGCTTCATTTAACACCACATGCTACCTCCTAGGGTTCTCTTCAATCTTGCGTTTGATAAGTTTAATAACCCCTTTATTAGTCACTTCAGCTTGACCGTTGGCTTGAGCATAATAAGGAGAAGAGTTTAACACCTTGAACCCCATACTAACAGCAAATTCATCAAACTCTCCCGATGTGAACATGGTTCCTTGATCGGTAGTAATAGTCTGAGGAATACCAAATCGGTAAACAATGTGTTCTTTAACGAAATCCACCATGTTTGCCGATGTCACCTTCTTCAAAGGAATCTCCTCAACCCATTTAGTGAAGTAATCGGTAGCGACAAGTATAAACTTATGTCCCTTACTCGATGGCGGATAAATTTGGCCGATGAGATCAATAGCCCATCCTCTGAACGGCCAAGGCTTGATTATAGGGTTCATTGCCGATGCAGGTGCCCTCTGTATGTTTCCAAACTTCTGACAATCTTGGCACCCTTTGAAATAGTTGAAGCAATCTTCAAGGATTGTCGGCCAATAATATCCATTCCGCCTAATCATCCACTTCATTTTGAATGCCGACTGATGCGCTCCACACACGCCTTCATGGATTTCACCCATCAACTCCTTTGATTCCTCTTTGCCAAGGCATCTGAGCAAGACTCCATCAATCGTCCGATAATACAATTCATCGTCGAGGAGCACATACTTAGTAGCCTGGAACCTCAGACGCCTTTCAACCTTCTTAGATGGGTTCCTTAAGTAATCGGCAATTTCACTTTTCCAGCCATCGGCAACTGTTACCGATGTCATGATTCCTTGAATCGGCTGATACCCTGAAGCATTCTGTGCTAACCGATTGACCTCTTCATTATGCAATCTAGAAATATACTCAAGGCGGTATTCTTTGAACTCTTTTAATAATTGCAAACACTTTTCATGGGCTGCAATTAAAGCTTCACTTCGGCATTCATATGTCCCAATCAACTGGTTGATCACCAACATAGAGTCACCGAAGATTTCAACAGCATCGGCGCGCACTTCCCTGAGCAATTCCAACCCCTTAAGTAAAGCCTGGTATTCAGCCTCATTGTTTGTTGAAGTAGCAACAATCGGCAACGAAATTTCATACTTCCGTCCTCGGGGTGAAATTAAAAGAATATCGATACCTGCTCCATCCTTGCACATAGACCCATCAAAGAATAAAGTCCAAGGAGCAATCTCTACAGAGCTTACCATATTGCAATGCTGAGTAACAAAATCGGCCATTACCTGACCTTTAACTGCCTTAGCCGATTCATACCTTAGGTCAAACTCTGAAAGTGCCAAAATCCACTTACCGATTCATCCACTTAATATCGGCATTGACAACATGTACTTAACCACATCATCTTTGCCGATAACAGTGCATTCAGCCGACAATAAATAATGCCTCAATTTAATGCAAGAGAAATATAAACATAAGCATAATCTCTCTATGGCCGAATACCTGGTTTCAGCGTCCACCAACCTTCTGCTCAGATAATATATTACACGTTCTTTCCCTTCAAACTCTTGAATTAAGGCCGACCCGATAACACTGTCATCGGCAGATAAATACAATCTGAAAGGCTTCCCGTGCTGAGGTGGAACCAAGACTGGAGGGTTCACCAAATACTTCTTGATCTCCTCCAAGGCTAACTGTTGTCCTTCCTTCCATGTAAATTCTTGATCGGCTTTCAACTTTAACAATGGACTAAAAGATTTAATCTTACTAGATAAGTTGGATATAAATCTTCTGATGAAATTAATCTTGCCGATCAAGGACTGCAACTCAGTCTTGTTTGTAGGAGCAATCACCTTGTTAATCGCATCGATGGATTTTCTGCCAATCTCAATGCCTCTTTGATGCACCATAAAGCCCAGAAATTGTCCTGCCGATACACTAAACGCACACTTATTAGGATTCATCTTCAACCCATACTCCCTTGTGCACTCCAATATTTTTCGCAAATCGGCAAGATGCTTCTCAAAGTCTCCGACTTAACCACCACATCATCAATGTAGATCTCAACTATCGTGCCGATATACTTATGAAAGATGAAATTCATCGCTCTCTGATAAGTAGCACCGGCATTCTTCAAGCCAAAAGTCATGACCACCCATTCAAATAAACCGACATGACCTGGACATCTAAAGGCAGTCTTGGATATGTCTTCTTCAGCCATGAATATCTGATTATATCCAGCATTGCCATCCATGAAGGTAATAATCTGATGTTCGGCAGTAGCATTGATCAGCAGATCGGCCACAGGCATCGGATAGCCATCCATCGGCGTGGCCTTGTTAAGGTTCCTGAAATCAATACAAACACGAAGTTTTCCATTCTTTTTATACACAGGAACCACATTAGAAATCCATTCAGCATATCGGCATTGCCGAATAAATCCAGCTTCGATTAACTTTGTAATCTCAGCCTTGATGTTGGGTAAAATGGTAGGATTGCATCGGCGCACAGGTTGCCGATGTGGTTGGAAACCAGACTTGATGGGTAACCGATGTTCAACTATCGATCGGTCTAAGCCAGACATCTCTGTATAATCCCAAGCAAAACAATCTTTATATTCCTTTAATAAATCAGTTAACTGTTGTTTACATTGGGAATCTAACTTAGCACTAATAAAAGTAGGCCTAGGTTTACTACCATCACCAATGTCTATCTCAAGTAAATCATCGGCGGACGTGAAGCCCTGCCCCAGTTTTCCGTCGTCAGCGAACCGATCCATTAAAACTCTTCTTCAGGACCGACTGCTTGGATCGGTTTAATGCGGTAATCGGCAACTTTGAGGAACTCTTTGTCCCAAGATTCACTAGATATGCACCTGGTCTGCTCATAAGTTTATGGTTCTGCCGATGCAACAGTAGATGGGGCCTCACTTCGGACGACTTCAATTCTGTCCCCGATCCACTGCACAAGGCTTTGGTGCATGGTGGAAGGGATACAACAATTAGCGTGGATCCAGTCCCTTCCGAGCAGCAAGTTGTAAGTGCCTTTGCCACTGATTACAAAAAATGTCGTCGGCAAAGTTTTGCTACCGATGGTCAAGTCGACACATACGGCTCCCATGGCTGTCGACACGTTGCCTTCAAAATCTTTGAGCTTCATGTCGGTCTTGACTAAGTCTTGGTCGCCCTTCCCAAGCTTTCTGAACACGACATATGGCATTATATTGATCGACGCGCCGCCATCCACTAGCATCTTTGTCATAGGCTGTCCATCCACTTTGCCTTTATCGAACAGAGCCCTCAAGTGCTGCCTCTCCTCATCGGCAGGCTTTTCAAAGACAGCAGTCATCGGATCCAGCACCAATTGTGCCATCTCAGCAGTCTCCTCATCATTGCTGACCGGTGCCATGAACTCCATCGGCAACATGACAACCATATTGATTTCTGCCGATGGATCCCTGTCCTTGCGCTTTGGCCTCCACTGCTTTTCCCTTGAAGTTTCTTCATCGCCATACAAGTCATTTCGACATTCGTGCTGGATCCTTCTCTTTTGAGTCTTGGTCAGGCCCTTAGGGCACCACTGAGGAAGCTTGGTCTTCCTGACAGGCTAGTGCTGCTTCCCACTGCTTGCATCGGTACTTCTTCTGATGTTAGGATCTCTAGAGAATCTCTCTTCGTCAAGCACTCTTGCATTGGCCATCTCCTCCAGCTCCTCTTGATCAACATGCCTGCCAAGCCTGCTATGCGCACTGGGCTTGCCCCCCAGTCGGTCATGTGCAGACCTCTTCTCTCTGGGCGGCTTGGCGTACCTGGATGCCTGATCATCAAAACAAGGTCTCTTACCTGACTGATCGGCAGTGTAATATCCATTGCACTCTGGGCAATTATCGGCAGTAGGCAGCTTGATGCCTTCTTCCCAGTAGTGAACGAAAAAGGGGCACCTCCAGTGGTCCTTGTGTCGAAGCCATTCCCGATGCTCTTCTTCTTCTTACCGATATCGCTCATCTTGTGATTGTCGATGGTCTCGCCTTAGCTGCTTGTGTGTAATCACAACACCAGGGGCCCTTCTGGCACTGCCACCTTCATCGGCAACCCTCTTGCCCTTTCTGTCATCGGCAAACCTCCTTTCATCACGCTCAGTCACTTGATGACTAGGATCTACCGATGCGTTTTTCCTGGCAGCTTCCGATGTTAGCACTTTAGTTTTCCCACTAGCTTCCACCATGTTGTTTGGAAACGGGTGCTGATCAATCTTCATCGGTTTCTGGACCTTAGAATTTTCAAACTTGATTCGTCCAGATTCGATCTCTGACTGCAACTGCTGCCTGAATACCTTGCAGTCATTGGTACTGTGGGAAGTTGCATTATGCCACTTGCAGTACCTGATTTTCTTGAGCTCTTCGACCGATGGAATTACTTGGTTGGGCGCCAACTTGATTCACCCCTCTTGAAGTAATAAGTCAAACATCCTATCGGCCGTGGTGATGTCAAAAGTGAACCTTTCAGTTTCTTTTTGGCCAAACGGACAAGACACAGGCTTCTTATCCTTCACCCATTCGACCGCGTCGATGCTTAGCTCTTCATCTGACCCAGAATCTTCTTCTTGCCCGATGAAGGTCACCTTCTTGTTCCAAGTCTTTCTAGGTTCAAAGGTTTTAATGTCTTGATCGGCAATCCTTTGCACCAGATGACTTAGGCTTTCAAATTCTTGGGACCCTTATCGGCAATCGACAACATTTCTTCATCGGCAATCGGCATCACCCCCTCATCGGCAATCGGCAACAGCAACTTGACTTCACCAATTAACCTTATCGGCAATCGGCATTGGCAACATCCGAAACCTCCAGCTTCCATCGGCAACATACTTAATCTTTTCACAGCATACTCCCATCGGCAATACTGATCTATGTCTTCCCGATGCCGATGGAAAACGGCTGCTGACCAACACAAGTCTTAGCTCATTTGACACGTGCCGAAAAAACGGTGTCAACAGCTCCGCCCCCTGACCTAGTCGATGTGGAGGGAGGGGACCACGGTGAGCCTGCCATCCTGGGTATTAACGTGTGTTTTCTTCACTGCGCAGGGTTATTCTCACGGCAGGGACCTCCTCCGCCTAGAGGCGATGATCCAGAGGGGTCGACGGCGACGCCGCAAGACGACCTCGAGGCCCGGAGTGCCCAGCTCGAGGGGGCGAGCCCCTTCCCCACTCTGGCGGAGGGGTGATGGTCCGCGGGGGTGGCCTCAAGATGGGCCAGGGCATTATGCGGGCAGTCAGGGATAGGATCGACCGCCGCAGCAAGTTCTGGGGGCAGGAGCCCCTCGAGCTGGCTGACCCCCAAGACCCAGGCGCACCTTCCTCAAGCTCGACGATCAAGCCGAGCTCGGGGAGTGGGAGCACCTGGAGGAGTTCTGGGCGTGGCTGGCCCATGTGGTGCGCCTGTCGGCGGAGGTCGCTTCCGTGGATTTGTACCGAGGGGTGGAGGTAAGCCTCGTTCTTTCTCTCTGATCTTGCCTTGGTTATCTTGTTGTCCTTTTTTATGACCTTCCTTTTTATCCCTGTCAGATGTTGAGGGCGAGGTCATATGACAAGTCCCAATTTATCCTCCGGTCGCAAGAGCAGTGGAAGCAGCTCCCCACCCTCCGCGCCTCGCTGGAGAAGGCGGAGGCCGCCCAGGCGAGGACCGAGGTGGCCACCGCGCGTGGGGAGGTCGAGGCCACCCAGGGGGAGGCCTCTCAAGCGCGGTCGAGGGCTAACGCCGCCCTCAAGGAGGCCGCCGAGGCTGGGCAAGAACGGGACTCCGCCCGGGAGGCCCAGCGTAAGGTTGAGGAGGAGGCCGCCACGCTGAGGGAGGAGTTGGTCCAGGCGACGGGCCGTGCCCGGCAGCTCGAGGGCGACTTGGTGGAGGCGGCCACCAACCGCGCCTCCCTCGAGGAGCAGGTCCGGGGGCTTCAGTTGAACGTCGACGCCATCTCCCGGGACCGCGACGCGCTGAACGTCGCGGAGCAGAATGCGCGGGCTCGGATTGCCACCCTGGAGGAGGATCTGGCTGCCAAGGCAAGGGCCCTCCAGGGCACAGGTAAGCTTATCAAGGACCTCCGAGCTGAGAGGAGCAACCAAGCCACGGCCCTTGCCGACGCCAACCGCCAACTTCAAGAGGTCGAGCAGGCCTATGTCACCCTGGAGACGCACGCCCGGGGTGAGTTTTTTAGAATCATTACTGAGCTTGCTTGGTCTCAACCCTTCCCCTATTTTTGGTTTTGACGAAGTCTCTTATTTGTTTCGACAGCCCTCGAGGAAGACAAGACCCGAGCCCATGAGGATCTGACTAGTCTTCAGAGGCTCCACTGGGCTGAGGTGGCCCTGAACGAGAGGCTCGAGGGCGCCATCTCCACCTTCTGTGATGACATAGGGGTCGGTCCGGAGCCGTCGGTTGTGGGCGACACACGAGGAGACTCCCTCTTGCGCCGTTTCTACTCAATGACCCGTGGGGTGACGAAGCAGGTCCGTGCTTCTCTTCACGTAGGCGTGAAGCGGGCGCTCGCGGTCGTCTGGTCGGGCTACTCCTACGACCTCAGCGTCATCGCTCATGGCTTTGTCGTCGACCCGGAGCTGAGTGACGAAGCTAACATGGCGAGGTGCCATGAGTTGATTGATGCCGCAGAGGTGCCTAGTGGTGAGTTGGCGAAGCTCTTCGAGCCTGAGGTGCTTCCCCCGATGGATGGAGACGGCCTGTGAGCCAGATCTAGACAAGAAGGTCCATGTAATAGGTTAGTTTTTGTAACACTTCGATATCGAGCCCCTAGGGGCTTCAGAACTTTTAATGCGTTTTATTTGAGATGCATCTGGGTGCTTTTATTTCTCGAGCTGTCTCTATTTCTCTTTGCCTGAGTTTGTGCTTTTAGACTAAGTGTTCGACGCGCGCTTGTATCCCTCGAGGTGGGGAGCAAGTGGGGGTACCATAGCCCAGAGGCATAGGAGAGTCCCCAGCTCGACGGCCCTCGACCCTTAGGGAGTTCGAGGCGTTCTTAGCTTAGTCACGGAGCGTACTCGGGGCGAAGATGGATAGGGAGGCGTCGAGTTTTGAAAAAACGTTCAGGTTTTTAAGGGACTTAGGGAGGGGGGTCCCCCCTGTCGTCTGTTTCTCTTTGCCTAAGTTTGTGCTTTTAGACTAAGTGTTCGACGCGCGATTGTATCCCTCGAGGGGGGAAGCGAGTGGGGGTACCATAGCCAGGAGGCGTAGGAGAGCCCCCAGCTCGACGGCCCTCGACCCTTAGGGAGTTCGAGGCGTTCTTAGCTTAGTCACGGAGCGTACTCGGGGTGAAGATGGAGAGGGAAGCGTCGCGTTTTGAAAAAACATTCGGGTTTTTAAGGGACTTAGGGAGGGCCCCCTGTCAGCCCCCGAGGGAGGCTTGACTTTGCAAGAGCGAAGTCGAGGCTACCTCAGAGTTATGAACGAACGTGAAAAGTATTTCGAGAACAATTTATTCATTCATGATGCGATAGATGTACATAATGCAGAAAATGTATAAGGCCTCGAGGCCCTAGGGGAAAAAGCGATGTAGTTGTTCGATGTTCCATGCGTTGGTGAAGATTTCACCCTTGCTGTTATTCAGCTTGTAGGTCCCTGGCTTTAACACTTCTGCCACGATGAAGGGTCCTTCCCATGGTGGCGTCAGTTTGTGACACCCCTTGTTGCTTTGTCGGCGGCGTAGTACGAGGTCGCCGACATCGAGGTCCCTTTTGCGTACGTGCTTGTCGTGGTAGCGTCGGAGCGTCTGTTGGTACCTTACTGACTTGAAGAGGGCCATGTCTCGGGCTTCCTCGAGCTGGTTGAGGGAGTCCTCTCGGGTTGCTGTGTTGGCTTGTTCATTGTAGGCCTTTAATCGAGAGGACCCGTACTCGAGATCAGTGGGGAGGACGGCCTCAGACCCATAGACCAAGAAAAACGGGGAGAACCCCGTAGCTCGGCTTGGCGTTGTTCTGAGACTCCATAGGACAGAGGACAACTCATTGACCCATCTCTTGTCGTGCTTGTTTAGTCGGTCGAAGATCCTTGGCTTGAGTCCCTGCAAAACCATGCCATTGGCGCGCTCGACCTGGCCGTTAGTTCGAGGGTGGGCAACTGCAGACTAGTTCACCCTGATGTTGTGGTGATCACAGAAGTTCAAGAACTTTTGGCCAGTGAACTGCGTGCCATTGTCGGTGATGATGACGTTGGGGACCCTGAAGCAGTGGATGATGTCTGTGAAGAGCAACACGGCTTGTTGGGATTGAATATTGGTGATGGGTCGAGCCTCGATCCATTTCAAGAATTTTTCTATGGCCACGAGGAGGTGGGTTTGGCCACCTTTTGCTTTCTTTAAGGGGCCGACCATGTCGAGTCCCCATACAGCAAACTGCCAAGTTATGGGTATCATCTGCAGATCTTGGGTCGGGAGGTGTGTTGGCCTAGCATAGAACTGGCATCCCTTGCAAGATCGGACGAGTTTGGTGGCATCAGCGACAGCTGTCGGCCAATAGAAGCCTTGTCGAAAGGCGTTCCCTACTAGAGTCCTCGGTGCAACGTGGTGGCCACAAGCCCCCGAGTGTATGTCCTTTAGCAGTGCCCTCCCCTCCTCAATGGTGAGGCATCGTTGGAGTATACCAGTAGGGCTGCGTCGATATAGCTCGCGGCCATCCCCGTACAAGATGTAGGTTTTGGCGTGTCAGGCTATGCGTTGGGCTTCGGTGCGGTCCTCTGGGAGCTCGCCTCGTATCAGATATTCGAGGTAGGGCGCGCGCCAGTCCGTCGAGGAGGTTGGGGTTGCGGTCGTTCCGTCGATCTCCATGACTTCATCCCCATTCGAGGGGGGATTTGTTGAGGGGGAGGGGTCAATTTCTTGTTCGAGGGCGGGAGCCCCCAGGCTTAGATCGACCGATGGCTTGCGAAGATCCCTAGAAAAGACGTCAGGAGGAACCATACCTCGAGTGGATGCGATTTTGGCTAGCTCATCAGTGGCTTCATTGTATCGGCGGGCGATGTGGTTGAGCTCGAGGCCGTGGAATTTGTCTTCGAGCTTTCGGACCTCTCTGCAGTAGGCTTCCATCTTATGAATGTGGTAGCTCGAGTCTTTCATCACTTGGTCAATCACCAGCTATGAGTCCCTTCGAACGTCGAGGCGCCGGACTCCGAGATCGATGGCGATGCGCAGACCATTGACGAGGGCCTCGTACTCGGCTACGTTGTTGGAGGTGGCAAAGTGAAGGTGGATGACGTAGCGCATGTGGATTCCTGAGGGAGATAGGAACAACAGTCTAGCGCCCACTCCCGTCTTCATCAACGATCTGTCGAAGTACATGGTCCATAGTTCGGTCTGTATTTGTGCCGGGGGCAGTTGGGTGTCGGTCCATTCTGCGATGAAATCCGCCAATATCTGAGACTTGATGGCCTTCCGAGGGGCGTAGGAGAGAGTTTCCCCCATGAGCTCGACCGACCACTTGGCGATTCTTCCTGATGCCTCCTGGTTTTGGATTATCTCCCGAGAGGGAAAGACGAAACCAAAGTTACCGGGTGGCCCAGGAAATAGTGCTGGAGTTTTCGTCGAGTGAGGACGACGGCGTATAGCAGCTTCTGGATGTGGGGGTATCTCACTTTGGTTTCTGAGAGTACCTCACTTACAAAGTAGATGGGCCTCTACACCAGCAGGGTGTGTCCCTCCTCCGCCCTCTCGACCACTATAGCCGCGCTGACTACCTGGGTAGTTACAGCAACATAAAGTAGGAGGGACTCAGCGGGGATTGGGGCTACCAAAATAGGCGGCGAGGTGAGCAAGGCTTTGAGTTTGGAAAGCAATTCCTCGGCCTCGACGGTCCATGCGAAATGCTCTGTTTTCTTAATGAGGCGATAAATGGGAAGTGCTTTCTCCCCGAGCCGCGAAATGAATCGACTGAGGGCAGCGAGGCACCCTGTGACCCTTTGTACGCCCTTAAGATCCCTGATCGGGGCCATCCTAGTGATCGCGGCTACCTTCTCAGGGTTGGCCTCGATCCCGCGCTGGGAGACTATGTACCCTAGGAGCATGCCTCGAGGGACCCTGAAGACACAATTCTCGGGATTTAGCTTTATACGATTAGCCCTAAGACACCCGAACGCGATTTCAAGGTCCTCAACTAGGTTCTCGACTTTCTTGGATTTGACTACGATGTCATCAACGTAGGCCTCGACGGTTGGTCCTATATGGTGTCCAAAGACATGGAGCATGCATCGTTGGTACGTGGCCCTGATGTTTCGCAAGCCGAATGGCATCGTGAGGTAGCAAAACATGCCAAAAGGGGTGATGAAGGAAGTCGCGAGCTGATCGAACTCCTTCATCTTTATTTGGTGATAGCCAGAATATGCGTCGAGAAAGCAAAGAGCTTCGCATCCCATAGTGGAATCAACTATTTGATCAATACGTGGTAGTGGAAAAGCAACCTTAGGACATGCTTTGTTTAGACCAGTGTAATCTACGCACATTCTATCCTTTCCATTCTTTTTCTTGACCAGTACAGGATTAACTAACCACTCAGGATGATGAACCTCCTTGATGAACCCGGCCTTCAAAAGCTTGTCAACCTCCTCCCCGATGATTCTGCGCTTCTCCTCGTCGAAGCGGCGCAGCCGTTGCTTCAGCGGTTTGGATCCGGCTCGAATGTCCAAGGAGTGCTCGGCGACATCCCTCGGAATGCCCGGCATGTCCGAGGGACTCCACGCAAACATGTCAGCATTCGCGCGGAGAAAGTCGACCAGCACGGCTTCCTATTTGGGCTCGAGAGTGGCGCTGACCGTCAGCACCTTCCCATCCGCGTGGTTGGGGTTGAGCGGGATGGTCTTGGTGTCCTCCGTAGGCTCAAAGTTGTCGGCGCGTTGTTTGGGGCCGGGGATCTCCTTGGAGAGGTCGTCGAGGGCCGCGAGGATGGCCGATTCATCGACCACCTCGGCGCTTTCTATGCACTTGACGTCGCAATCGTAGGCGTGCTCATAGGAGGTGTCGACGGTGATGACTCCCTTGGGCCCCGACATCTTCAGCTTGAGGTAGGTGTAGTTTGGGATTGCCATGAACTTGGCGTACCCAGGTCGACCGATGATGGCGTGGTAGATGCCGTGGAATCCGACCACTTCAAAGGTCAGTTCCTCGCTCCTGAAGTTCGAGGGGGTGCCGAAGCAGACAGGCAGCTTGACGCGGCCGATCGGGAGTGCCTTCTTCCCTAGGACGATCCCGTGGAATCCTCCTGGGCTGGACAGGAGCATGGTTCTTGGGATCCCCAGGAGGTCGAGGGTTTCGGCGAAGATGATGTTGAGGCTTCTCCCCCCATCCATGAGTACCTTGGTGAGGCGGGTATTGAGTATGATCGGGTCGACGACGAGTGGGTAGACCCCTGCGTCGGGGACGTGTTTGGGGTGGTCGTCCTGGTCGAAGGTGATCGGTACGTGCGACCAGTTGAGGTATCGGGGGCCCCGGGCACGAACGGAGAAGACTTCCCGATGCTCACTCTTGCGCTGACACGCACTGAGTCGGGTCGAGGGTCCCCAGAAGATCATGAAACAGTCGAGAATCTCGGAGAAACCCTCCTTCTTGCCATCGCCCCCGTCTTGTGGGTCCTCCTTCTTGTCGTCTTTCTTGAGGCCAAGAGAGTCATAGTACTTCTTGAGCATGTGACAGTCCTCGAGACTATGGTTGTCTGGCCCCTTGTGATAGGGGCGGGGCTCTTTCAGCATTTTATCGAAGATGCTCCCGTCTGGAGGGGAACCTCGAGGCTTCTTCTGGTCTGCCGCAACCACAAGATCATCAGGATCGATGTTACATCAACCCTGTTGGTTCTTCTTCTTCTTCTTGTTGTTGTCCCTCTTGGGCCCATTGCTCGAGCCACCGGGCTCGTCTGCCTTGGCTTTCCCCTTGTCTGGGGATCCACAAAAGAACGCGCCAATGGCCTCTTCACCGGCTGCGTAGTTGGCGATGATGTCCATGAGCTCGTTGGCGGTCTTGGGGGTGTTTCGCCCTAGTTCCCGTACTAACTCCTTACACGTTGTCCCAGCGACGAACGCCATGATGACGTCGTGGTCGGAGATGTGGGGTAGCTCGGTTCGTTGCTTGGAAAATCGTCGGGTGAATTCACGGAGGGTCTCTCCTGGTTTCTGCTTGCAGCTACGGAGGTCCCAAGAATTTCCTGGCCGCACGTAGGTGCCCTTGAAGTTCCCCTCGAAGATCCTAACCAGGTCGGGCCAACCATGGATCAAGTCCGGGGGGAGCTCCTCGAGCCACCTTCGAGCGGTGTCGGAGAGGAAGAGTGGGAGTTGCTGAATGATGACGTGGTCGTTGTCGGCACCTCCTAGCTGACACGCTAGCCTGAAATCAGCAAGCCAGAGTTCTGGTTTGGTCTCACCGTTGTATTTGACCAGGTTGGCGGGTGGACGGAAGCGACCCGGTAAGGGGGTTCGTCGGATCGTCCTGATGAAGACTCGTGGCCCCAGTGGTTCAGGGGACCGGCGTCGATCCTCGTCGCTGTCGGAGCAACCACCTCGATGAGCACTGTAACCTCGAGCCTCATCGTCATCATGTCGATGTCGTTTGTTGTCGTTGATGTTGTGTCGCACGTCGCGCGGCTGTCGATTGTCGAGGATGCGGTCTCGAACTAGTTGTCGCCCTGCTTGGCCTCGGGGCGCCTTGTCCTGGTGGACAGACGCTTCTCGGTCTTGACAAGAGGGCATCTCCTGTCGCTCGGAAGCAGCTCCTCTGCACCTTGAGGCCGAGCTCTCCGCCTATTGTACGACCGCGGTCTGGAGGAGCCCCTGGATTTCATCTCTAATACGTTGCGCTTGGGGTGTCGAGGGTGCCGACATGTCACGGAGCAGCATTGCGGCTGCCATGACATTCTGACTGGCGCGGTTGTAGACGCGGGGCTCGTTTGCTCCTTCCTCGACGATTCGCTGATGGACATCACGAGCCTTAGCGCGAGCCCCTCCACCCTGTGGGCACTCGCGATCTTGCTCAAGGGCATGCTCGAGCTGATGAAGTCGTAGGCGCTCCTCCTCGAGCTTGGCGAGTAGCTCTCGGACCTGCGCGATCTGGGCGGGAAAGGCACTCTAGGCTCCCGAACCAAATGATGGTGGCGAACGGAAGTGCTGGAATGGTGGACTCCATCTAGAAGAGAAATTGGGAGTTGATCGACACGCAAAGCCCCCTTACCTGGCGCGCCAACTGTCGGTGTTTTGACCCAGGGGGTCGATCACCAACTAGTAAATTTGTATATTGCGTGCTCCGTCTCCCAGATGTGATGCAAGAAGAACACAAAGTTTATCCTGGTTCGAGCAAAGAAGGCCCTACGTCCAGCAAGAGGAGGGGGTATTGTATTATCTTGCACCCAAGTGCTTGTATAGGGGGGTAGTCCAAGCTAGTTTACACGGGGGTGCTCAGAGCGAGCCAAGGCCTAGAACTAGCAGGGCTACTCTAGGTGAATTGGTTGATTGCTTGAGATGTTGATCAGGCAAGTGAGTGGTTGGTGTTGTGTTTGGTTCTGGTGAGAGTTCGTATAGGAATGTGAGTGGGGTCGATGATTGACCTCTTTGTCCTCGTGTTCTTCCTCTAGCCTCTCAACCTCTCAGCCTCTCAGCCTCCCTTTTCTACTATCCCAGCGTCCCCTTTTATAGGCCAAGGGGAGGCTTAGGAGTACAGGGGCCTAGTACGTATCGGTATGGGAGGCGTGTCCGTGCGCCATGTCTGTGACGAGACGTCGATCGCTGTAGCGGCATGCTCCTCCTGTACTTCTGGTGTTCCGAGGCATGGTGATGGCGGACTGGTCGTCGCCAGACGGCATGGCGTGGAACCTGCGAACTCCACAGTTGAAGCGGGACGGGTCGGACGGGCCCATGTCGTAACAGTTGGGGATGAGGGTCGAGCCCCTGGGTCGAGGGGTATCGAGGCCTGCATGACCCCAACACATTCCTGAGAACACGGTCAAGGGCTGCCTCGCCCAAAATTCGAGGGGGTGCTCCGTACTCGAGGCGTGGCTGTAGTAGTTGTACGGTCGACGGGTAATCCGGGTATGGGTGATGACTTGACGGATTTGATCGAGGTAGTGAGCGCCCATGGCGTTAGGCGGGGACTGACCCTAGCATAGGATTCCCTTTATCCCATACCGGGAACAGGTGAGCTGATCGAGTCTCCTGTTCGGGGGTCGTTCGTTCGACCCCTTGTCCATCACTTCGGGGGGTTGGAGTCGAGGGGGATTCGATCGACCTCTCTCCGTCATCTGAGGGGTCGAGGTTGGAGTCGAGGGGGACGCTCGTTCGATCCCCCTTTCAGTCGGTCGAGGGGTCGCGACAGAGGGTCGTTCATTCGACCCCTTCTCCGTCATTCAGGGGATCGAGGTCGAAGGTCACTCCACCTACCATCCCTCTGGTAATGGGCTAGCCCATGGCCTGCCCTTTCTGCCGGTGGGGTAGTCCTTCGCCTGACGGGCCTTCCTCCATTGCTTGGTCGACTGTCGGATTCCGCCTGGATGTTTAGGAATTAGATTATCACAGGTTAGGGTACCCCTTACCTTTGTACCCGACACTTTCCTTATAGCTTGCCTCTTTGGTTTTGGTTGGGTGGCATACATCTTTGCTTTTGTGGCAGTCCTCTTCTTTGGCGATGGGGCGGCAGGTGTCGGTGTTGGAGACCATCCTGGCGGCGTTGGAGACCGTCGTGGAGGCGATGGGGCCGGTGTCGGCATTGGAGAACGTCGTGGAGGTTCTGGGGCTGGTGTCGGGGTTGGAGAACGTCGTGGAGGTTCTGGGGAGGAAGCCATGTCGTGAATTTCACCATCATCATCCCTCGCAACACTATGACCAGCAGGTGATGAATGTTGACTTAGGTCTCTGGGATGAGGAGGAGGAGGCGGCGACGGTACAATAGGAGGTGATGCCCCAGGAAAAATTATATAGCGCTTGCGCCAACAAATAAATGTCTTCTCCGCTTGTCCTAAAGTTGTCTCCCCATCGCCTCCTTCAATGTCAAGCGGAACATCGCGATGACCTTTTTCAACTCTATCCACCGAGACGCGAGCATATCCAGCAGGTACTTTTGACCCATGGCATATTGGTGTCTTCGTAGGGTCGATAGGAGATACAATACCGGTAGCCACCATGATTGTGGTAGCCCCCTCTGGAATGTGCAGCTCACATGGTGTATTTGGTTCTGTGATGTCATCCACGGGGAAGCGTACCTTTGCGTCATCACCAGGTTGAGGCATTTCCGTGGAAGCACAACTGCTTTTCAACTGAGTTGATGGGCTGATGTTGACTTGCGGTACTGATCCAGTACTTTGCATTCGGCTCATTGCTAACTCCACTTGCTTTTTGATTTCCTCGGCCATTCTTGCTTCAAGTTTCTCTTCTTGCTCTTTTGCTTGAATAGTTGCTTCGCGTGCTTCACTAAGCATTTGCGACATGCTAAGTTTCATAGCTTCCTCCTCTTTCTTCTTTCTGTGGCTGCTTCTATATGTATCTTTGTCTTGAGGGAAGGCATGCTTCCACGGCACCGCGCCATGACCTCTCGTTCGCCCACCGTGTTCCGCAATCCCCAGGGCATATGTCAGCTCATCCTTATCTCTATCTGGTGACCATACTCCTTGGTCCCTCAAAGCTTTAGCTTCAACCAGTTTCCTTGCTGCTTCTGTGAGTCCTTCGGTATACGTTAATCTCTCGGACTAAGGGTCCCTGCCTCCCCCGTGACAAAAAACCCACCACTTACTGCGCTCAGCCCAGTCATCTGCTTCTGGTTGGATTCCCCTAGCTTGAAGGTCCTCTTCTTCTTTTTCCCACTTAGGAATGGAAGTCTTGTAGCCACTTGATCCCATGTGATGATGGTATTGCTTTTCTCAGGCATTTTGTTGGTTCAGTTGCGCTCGTGCTTCGCCATTTTCGGATGTCTTGAAAGATACAAAGTCATCCCAAAATGGTCTCAACTTGACGTAGGCCTTATTGTTGAAATCTGGAGTAAGGTTCTTCTTGATAAAATCATTATGAAATTTCTTCTTCCAGGCCTGGAAATATGTTGCCATCCTCTTCATAGCCCAGTCCCTAACTCTCCCCTTCAAAGCTTCATCTTCTGTATCCAGCGAAAAATGTTGAAGGACTTCTTGCCAAATTAGTTCCTTGTCACGATCAGAGACAAAACTAATGTCAGGACGTCCTTTCCTTGGACTCCATTCATGAGCACTGATCGAAAGCCTATCCCTTACAAGGTAACCACAGTTGGTGGCAAATCTATGTGCAGTGGTCCAAGTACTGCCCCTGTTTCCTCATCGAATTCCGTGATAATGTACCGACCCTCCAATGGCTTCTTCGGGCCTCGCACATTTTTTCTCTTCCCTGTAGTTGTCGTTGATGCAGACGGCTATGTATATGTAGACACACAAAACTTATAAATATAATTATACAACTGTAATTATTTTGATTTTGTAGACATATATATACCTCGGAAACATTGTCTTGCGCGATATTTTCTTGCTCAACATCTGGTGCCAAGTACTGACTTCCGTCATCTACTTGATTCGTGTCGTCGTCTACTTGATCAGTGCCATCGTTGATCATTGAAAACAAGAATTCCTCCATGTCATTCGGGTCGTCCATTTCTGCAACTATAAAAGCTAATAAGTGTGTAACACGTACTTAGAGTATAACCACTTAGGGGTAGACACTTAGGGGTTTAGCCACACTTGGGGTAGACACTTAGTCTTTGTGTGACTAATAAAAGGGTGGGCTCAGGCATGGCGGCGCGGGCTCTGGCGCGGGCTCGGGCGCGACGGGAGCCGACGGCGGCGGTGGCGGCGTGGAGTACGGGGCGGCGATGGAGAGCGCGCCACCAAGGCGAGGATGGCGTGCGGGCGCGAGACAAGGCGAGGCGAGGAGGGGGCCCTATGGGCCGAGGCCGGTGCGGACGGTCGCAGAGGGTCACGGCGGCGGCGGGATGGAGGAGCTCGAGATCGACGTCGCGCGGTTGAAGGAAGACGAGAAAGAGGCAGATGAGGAAGGAGGCGGCGGTCGTGGCTTATATAGGTAGGTGACCTTTAGCCGCGGTTGGTATTACCAACCGGGGCTAAAACCGGGGCTAAAGGTCCTTTAGCCCCGGTTGGTAATACCAACCGCGGCTAAAGGCCTATTTAGGTGCCAAACGAAATTTTAGTGGGCAGGTTTTAGATGTTTTGGTATTGTATATAGTTTAATATCTATATAAATTGCTCTATGTCTTGTAAATTGCATAATAAATTAAATAGATGCCACAAATTTTTGAAAAAATAAACATTAAATTTCTTTTTGCTTTATTATACACTAGAAAAATGTATAACATAAAATCTTTTACCTTTTTTATAATATCAAATATAAATGTAACTAACCATTAGAATTTGGTTAATGCAAAAGTATATTGTTCAATTAAAAAAATGCTTGGTTACCAACAGGAAATTAGTTTATCCATTATTTTAACGTTAAACTATTTGTGTTTCACCATTCATTGTCCAATTATGCGACCTATAAATGTACCCTTAAATAGCAAATGTTTAATGAGACACTAAATGACCCTATATGAAAAACTTTTGAATACAAAGGTTTTATAACTCATCAAGATCATTCATTTTAGAACTAAACTTTTTCACTGAAAAATGTAGATCTTCATTAGTCACTAAATGACTACAAAAGAAGTATTAGTAAACATTAATTTGATCACTCACAAATGTAGATCTTTATTTATTTGACCAAAATTCCCAATACACATGTCACTTGATCGACATCACACTGCTAAGCTAGCTACATCAAGCGGGCACATTAGTGATCTTCTTCTTGACATATGTCCCTTGGTCATGATCATGTCGTAACCATGGAGTGTCCTCGGCATTTAGAATTATGCTTGGGTCTTTGGTCACACTAAATGGCGCAATTCGGTCATCCCTTTCGTAAAGTTCTGACATGTCTGAGTTGTCCTCAATTCTCAAAATATTTCTTTTCCCTAAAAGAACTATGTGACGCTTGGGCTCATTGATGATTGATTTGTCATCGTTTTTTCCTTTCTTTGGTTTTGTAGACATGTCTTTTACATAGAACACCTGATTCACATCAGCAGCAAGGACAAATGGTTCGTCTTTGTACCCAATAGTGTCGAGGTCCACTGTTGTCATCCCATAATCCTTGTCAATTGTTACCCCGGCTCCGGTCATCTTCACCCATTGGCACTTAAACAAAGGGACTTTAAAATTAGGTGCATAGTATAGTTCCCAAATCTCAACTATGCGGCCATAATATGTTTGCATTTTTTCATTTGGGTCAATGGCATCTACGCGGACACCAATGTTTTGGTTGGTGCTCCTTTTATCTTGGTCTACCGTGTAAAATATATTTCCATTTATCTCGTAGGCTTTGTACGTGAGGATGTGCCATGATGGTTGTCTAGCCAAGAAATACAGTTGGTCATCAATACTGTCATCACCAACAAATTTTTTGCGCAACCAATCGCCGAAAGTTTTCATGTGTTCACGCATAATCCAAGCTTCATTCTTCCCTGAAAACTCAGATCGTAGGAACTTCTTGTGTACCTCGACATATGGCTCCACCACGGAGGAGTTTTGAAGAACCGTGTAGTGTGCTTTGTTGAAATAATCATCCCCCGTACCGATATATGTTTTCTTCCCTAGTGTTCCTTTCCCACTAAGTCTCCCCTCGTGGCTTGATTCAGGAACACCAATTGGGTCAAGGTCGGGAATATAGTCAACACAGAACTCAATGACCTCCTCTGTCCCGTAGCCCTTGGCTATGCTTCCTTCTGGGCGAGCACATTGGTGAACATATTTTTTCAGGACTCCCATGAACCTTTCAAAGGGGAACATGTTGTGTAGGAACACATGACCGAGAATACTAATCTCCTTGACTAGGTGAACTAGGAGGTGTTCCATGATATTAAAGAAGGATGGAGGGAAAACCAACTCAAAGCTGACAAGGCACTGGACCACATCATTTTGTACAGCAGCTAGTTCCATTGGATCGATTGCCTTCTGAGAAATTGCATTGAGGAATGCACATAGCTTCACAGTGGCTAGACATAAATGTGGAGGTAGAATTCCTGTAACACCCAAAAATTTGCATGTTTGAAAAAGTATAAAATTGATTTAATTATGTTTATGCATTTAATCTAGATGCAAAAAAAATAATGTTTTGGAAAAAAATAAAATTTGCCATATAGATACATGTGGTGCATTGCATGCTGGTGCATCTTTGTTTTTGTGTGAGTGTATTTTGAAAATAAATCAAAGCTATTTTTGGAAAAAGGTATTTGAAAATTCATGGCAAAATCATTTCTGGAAATTGCCAAAACATTTCTTCTCCCTCTCCTATTCATTTGACCCTTCTGGCCCGAGTACCCCTTTTCTTGGCCCAGCTTCTTGCCCTCTCTCCCTTTCCCCTGGACCCGTCCCAGTGCAAACCGCAGGCCCTATTCTTTCTTGGGCCAACTCGGCCGAGGCCCAAGACGGGAGCCCGCACTCCCCCTCCTTTCTCTCTTTGTGCCACTGACAAGGCCGGCCCACATGTCATCCTCTCCCCTCCCCTTTCCTTCTATTGCCTTGAGCCGCTGACAGCCTGTCCCCACCCGTCAGGTCTCTTCTTCTCCCCTTTCCTTTCTTCACCGCGCGACGACGTAGGGAAGCCGTCAAGGCCAGCTCCTCGGAGCATGCCCCGCACTTTCCCTTCCTTCCTCCCTGTGCCGCTGGCACCGTGGACCTGCTCATCAGTCCCCCCCCCCTCACCTTCCTTGCTCCGAATCAAAGCAAAGCGAGGCACCGACTCCTCCCCGATTTCCTTCCCTCCCTTCCCAAATTGCTCGGGATTTCTTGCCTCTTGGATCAACCCAGCGCCCATATAAGTAGTCCCGCACACCTTCCCGACTCTGGTTCCCGTCTATAAGGCATCTACGCCTTGCAACCGAGCCAACAGAGCCCGCCGCCGCCATTGCTTCCGATCCGAGCATCCTCGTCACCCGCATGGCTTCCTCTCTCTTCGGAACTCGGTACGAGACCCCGCGAACCCTTCCGCGTGCTCAATTTCGCGTTTTCTTGCCCTCTCTGACCTATCACCGTTAATAGTGAAGCCGTAGCCGCCTCGCCACATCATCAGTCGCCCCTATTCCTCGTCTGCACGCGCGAAGCACTCAGGTAGACCCGTCGTCTCCTTCTCTCCCTCCCGGACCTCACGGTTCGGTGTTTGATGGCCCGTAGGCCCTAATCCGCTCACGCCGGCGAGCTCCACGGCGGAGCCCATGGCGGACCGCCGCGCGGCCTCTCTTCCCGGCCGGCGCCGCCTCTTCTCTCTCTCCCTTCTAATCTTCACCGTCCTCTTTAGATCCGACGATCCAGATCGCCAGATACCCCTTCGGTCACTCCCTTCTAATCTCGGCACTTCAATCTGAGATCAACGATCCAGAATCAAAGATACCCCTTCACTCTGTCGTTTTGCAAAAGAGCCCCTGGCTGTTTTCAAGTGTCAACCCGCAGTCCATGGCGCCTTCAGAGAATACGCCTTTGCCTCTGGAAAGCGTAATCCCCGTTGGATTTCTTTTAATTCGAAAATAAATTAAAATTCCTATTTACAAAATTGCCACTCCTATTCAAATGCTTATATTTCACTCATTTTAAATCCTTTTTGACCCGTTCAAATTGCGTTAGGTTCGTAATAAAGTTCTCTCTATGTTAAAAACTTTGTTAGTCAGATTTGAAAAAGTTTATTTTCGTGTTTAGATTTAATTTAATATCTTTTGTATAGGAAAACCCGTTTATTTCGTAACTTCGTCGTCCTAGCTTCGTTTTTCGTGAACGAAACATCGTTGTGATTGTAGCAATGCATAGATTAGTTTTATAAACTTTTCATCTTGTTTTATTAATGCTGGTGTACTGTTCTAATCATAGTCTTGTTTGCTTCGTGTATGATTGCCCGTTGATTGAATGATGTTGATTGTTGATCGGAATAGACGTTGAGCAACCCGTTGAAGAACCGAAGTTTCTCGTTGATCAAGACCCGCAGAATCAGCAAGAGTTCTTCGAAGAAGGCAAGTATAAGATGGGATTATCCTTGATGACCTATTCACAAATAATATAATTCATATGCATGATTCCTTGTTACCAAAGATTTATCCTAGTGATTGTTACCCTGAATACCTTGTCAGCTATGATTTGATCCACCACATGATTAGTGTTGCTAGCACTCATATCAGATGTACATGATCTTAATTGTTAATGACTATATGCAATAATGGTAAAACTTGCTTTTTAGTAACATATGATTATAGGAGCTTATCTGTCGGCAAAATCTGGGATATACAGTACAACCACGAGGGCTATATGGCTCTGGCTTTAGCTAAGTATGGCGACCTTTTCTAGCTTGTCAGTGGTTACCCTTATGGCGCAAATAGGAGCGTGCCAAGACGGGTATAGTGTGGTTCCTAATCTACGGGCCAGCCGCGAAGGAGTGTGACCGTAGACAGGTTGGTTCTACGTCCCCCTGCCACGAGCCTTGTGGCCCTGACTTGTTAGACGAACCCTTGGAAGGCTTCATAGTGTACCCTGCCCGCTCACCTCGGTAGTGTTTTGGGAGTCATGACCCCGGGCATATGGGCAATCACGACTCATGGGTAAAGTTGTACACCTCTGCGCAGAGTTAATAAACTATCATGATAGCCGTGCTCACGGACACGAGCGGCTCGGAAAACTCACAGAATTATTGGGTTCTTACTTCTATGTGGCTTATGCATGTGTTATTTATTTATTGTATATCTCTGTCATTTACTTTATGATCATGGATATTTGAGCTTATGCAATTTACCTTGGCAATTGTTGATGATAATATGAATTTGATCTACTTAAAATGCTTACCGCTATGAACCCTGCATATCCTTTTGAGCTTCATAAACCCCGTGTTATATTTGTTGAGTACGTATGTGCTCACCCTTGCATTCAAACAACACAGATGAAGATTGGGTTGATGACTACCGCAATGAGTACTAGACTTGGAGTCAACCAGTCAACCAGTCCCTTGGAGCTTCCGCAGTTATCGTCGTTGTTGACACAAAAAGCGTCAGATCTGTGAACACCTCGGGCTATTACCCAAAACTCGGTATTCCGGAGGCGTGCCAGTCGATTTGACCAATCAATCGACAAGGATGATAACTAGAATAAACTGAACGAGATGACAGCGATGCGCCCGGACGTCAAGGCTCAGATTGATCAAGGATAACTAGAGCAGAGCTGAACGAGGCAAACAGCGATGCGCCCGGATTGCCAAGGCTCAGAGGTACTCCCACGCGGAACTAACAAGGATTTGACGGAGATCAAGGTGATGCAGCCCGTCGAAAGCTTGAAGAACTCGTTGAAAACTATAGCTAATGCAGTAAAAGGGTAAATTGCAATAAAAATGTAGAATAAGATAAAATTGGTTTGTTTTTAATTGGATTGTCTATATTCCATAGCCCTCGGGCACATATTTATACTCCCGCATGGAGAGTTGTACAAAGACACGACACATATCCTTTCTAAAACAAACTCCTATTTTAAAGGAAACTAACTCGCGCAGGAGCCGGATAACAATATTTATTTCCTAAACAAACACACCTATTTTAAAGGAAAATAAACGACCCATGCAAGAGTCAGACTCAAACTACTATAACAATACTGGTACAAAACACCAGTTTCCTTATACTTCTTTTCGATGGAAACTTTCCGTTGGCAGACCCCTTCAATCCGCATCTTCCTTCTTTGGCCACTTGTAACCCTTTACTGCCGCTAAGTGCTAAGTCACGCCCATCGGCATCGGCAACGCTTTCTCGATCAGCAATCGGCAGCATTTCTTCATCGGCAATCGGCAACCCCCTTCTATCGGCAATCGGCAACCATCTTCCATCGGCAATCGGCAACGAGCCCTTATCAGCAATCAGTAACCATCCTCCATCGGTAATCGGCAAGCTATCGGCAATGACTTTTCATCGGCAATCAGTTTCAGTAAGACTTCACCAATTAATTTGTCGGCAAAGCTCATCAGCTTCCATCGGCAACGCACTTGGTCTTCCCGCAACATTCTCCCATCGGCAACATTGGCTCAAAATTTCTCCCGATGCTGATGGAGAACGGCCACTGACCAGTCAAGCTTCGGCCCATTTGACACGTGTCGAAAAACGGTGTCAACACATGCGCCCCAATTTCGAAGCGTATAACTTTACGTGCCGAAATTCTCTCCACTATAGCCGTTGCTGTAGCCGTTACCCCCGAGATAGATGTACGGTTTCCTCGATCCCCGCATATGGAACTGCAATTTAATAATAAAATCCCTCGATTGTAGCACAAACAGTTGCAAACCACCTCGATCACCGCGCGTATCTACCGCGGGCCTCTCCACATTCCTGCACAGTGTGGAACAGAACCCCAAAATACCCCTGAACAGGATTATAAAAGTTACCGGGATCCACACTGCCTTTTTACCTGAGCCCATTTTCACTTTCACCCTCCTACCTTCGTCTTCAACCTCCAGCCGCGCTGAAGAACACAAGCTCGAGCAACAGTGTTCCTCCGTAATCAAGGACGAACTGCAATCATTCCTTCGACTTCCAATGGCGATCCAAGTCGACATCCCGAAGGTAAGACTCATTCTCCACTCAATCCAGCCTCTCTGCATGGTTCTTTTCCTCGCAAAAACCTGGATTTATTTCCATTCTTTTTCTGATTCATCCCTTCTTCTTCGAACCCTAGGAGCTGTACAACAAGGTAGTCATCCCACTCGTCGGTTCCAATCTCAGTTGTCTAGGCCCAATGGGTAATCTAGACCCCACCTTCATCATCAATGCAGAAACCAACCAGGTACCGTTCAGATCTGAGCGTTTTGATCTAGGACTCTGGAAGGACACATTCCGTTCATGGCCCAAGCCTACTAAGGGATGGAAAAACTGGTACCTGAGAATAGCCAGATCACAGCAAGTGTACTAGCAGGAGCGTAACCTGGATCAGTGTGTTAGACTTTCAATTGCCGATATGGAGAATAATGAAAACTTGATGATGGCAGCCTCATACTTCTGGTCCGATAGCATGAATGCTTTCTCTTCAGGCATGGACCAGCTACCCCAACCCTTGCCGATGTCTACATGCTGACCAGCTTGGACATCACCTCTGCCGATACCTTCACCCTCTTTAACAGAAAATCAGAGTACAAGGTGAACACTCGGAATATCGGCGGTTGGACAGGCTACATCAAAGAGAACCAGAAAACCGGATCGGTAACCCAACGGGAGCACGCCATCTTCTTAAACATGTGGTTGGAAAAGTTCATATTCTGCGGCAAAACCATCGGTCCGACCACCATGCACCTTCCAGCGGCTGAATTACTTGTCGATGGAACGAGGCTCCCTTTAGGCAGGTACCTTCTTGCATCAGTTTACCGATTGCTGCATCAAGTATCCCATAAGCTACTGCTAGGAGAGCCCATCGGCAATCTCGGAGGCCCCTGGTGGTTTGTCAATCTATGGCTGAACGCACACATGCATAAGGCCCTCCAGTTTGATTTATTTGCCCAACAATTCCCGAGGGACATATCGGAAGATTACCGATACGGGGATGATGAATCGGCAACTCGCCCTCCGCTTAACTTTGGAGAGGCTATCATAGTGCTGCCAGGTACCGATGCCGATGTAGAGCACTTCAGCTATTATTTCCAGAAGTTCTACAACGGACTCCCCTCCTCAGAACGGACCTGGTGGCCATATCTTGATGAACACAACCAGTTTCCGCTGTTGTTCAACTTGACCGATGTGAGCCTGCCCGAGGACCAAGCAATCATGAGGGCCAGCATTACTCCCCGAGCTATTCCAGTAAATATCTTCGGATCTGGGAAGAATGCCCCACCATCCTACGAGTTCTACTATCCATCGGCGGTAGCGAGACAACTGGCATTTGGCCAACTACCGATCAAACTCTGCTACTCTAAGGTAGTGAGACCTAGGCAGACAATCTCTAGTAATTTGGACTGGAATAAAGTCATCAGCCTTCCTGCCGATGCCGATCTATCAGACCTTGACTTGTCCTCCTGGTCGCCAACCTCCTTCATCACCAACGAGTTCAAGTCTTGGTGGCAAGAGTGGAAGTGTCAGCTACTCGCTAAGTCTTCACACTATTATCAGCACTTAATTGATGCCGATTACATCATCCCCGATGACGCAGTAAGTCTGCTATCTGATGTACTTCTATTATTTTAATTTTGTCATCGGTATTAGCACTTAACTCTTTTGCGCCTAACAGGCCGATGATCCGGTTCCCACAATGAGTAACAGTGGTAGGCCCTTTAATCTTCGGATAATGGGCCCCATATCGATCATCGGCACCAAAGCTCCGATGCTGGCCGCCTTCACGCCTCAACAGGTACCTGCACCGACACCCACAAAAACCCAGGCTACATCGGCCGATGTCGTTGCCCTGACACGGGTTTATGCAGTAAACTCGCTTTTACCTGTACCGATTACATACCATTTTATCGGCAACATTTATCTTGTATAACTTTGTATTTTCAGGCACTATGGTCATCGGCATCTGCTTCCAGCAGGCAAACACCTTCCAGCCCGGCTGCCAATGCCCCCCGGTCTTCGTCCAAGCGGGTCGGCTCCCTTGCTGCTGCGCCGACGAAAAAGAGGCGCCTGAGGCTAGCTTCTCCTCCATTGGCTCCAACTACGCCATCAGCTGCCGATGCGCCGCCAGCAAGACTGCCTCCGGTCCTAATCGCACTAACTGCCGGCGGGTCATCGGTAGATCCTCCATCGGCTTCTGTTGCGCCAACCACCGGCGGGTCATCGGCAGAGCCTCCATCGGTGACTGTACCTGATCAACCGATGGACGCCATCCCGGCTCAAGAGATAACTCCACCCGCCACGATAGTGGAGGCGTCGTCATCGGCATAGTCGGCCAGACTAGCCGGCGAAGAAACAACCCAACCTTCCGCAGCAGCAGCGACATCGGCATCGGCATCGTCGACCTAGGTTCCCGATGACAGAGTGGAACTGCCACCACAAGAAACTGTCACCACATCGGAAGCTACGCCGGCAACAACTATACCAGCACCAGCGGCGTCGGCTGCTTCTCCAACAAAGGTCCAGTCATCGGCATCCGCTGCCGATGTCTAGGATGAAGCTGGACCATCCAGCATGCCAGGCCCCAGGCAGGAGATCCGCTTCAAGACGGTAAGTCGATTACCTTAAAGCTCAAAGTATAATTTTACAATCGACATATTTTAACTCCGTTTTCAGGCTCAGGATTCTCCGGACAGCCTCTTCTCCTACAGCTTAAACCTTCAGAATGAAGATGGACGTCAAGGCCGCATTCAAGCGGACAGACTATTTTCCTTTGCCGTCGACGTCCCCGATGACGATGAAGAGGAGAGCTCCGTCCCAACCTTGTCGGCAGAGGTCAAATCTAAGCTGGAAGAGTTGCTTTCCTTGCTGCTACAAGACACGTCTCAACTCATCCAGGATTCATCGGCAGCAAGGATTGCTTTCAAGGACATCCAGAGCCATCTTTCTGCCGACGTAGCAGAAGTCCTTCTCCAGGAAACTTTCCTCGACATTAAGCAGATCCAATACCAGAAGCTAACCCGTCACATTGCCGATAGGGCCGCTCAAGCCAAGAGCGAGGAAGAGAAACTCAAATTCAAACATATTGCCGATGAGAAGCACAAAGGCATCGGCCAAGCAGAAGTCTCCATCGGCAACCTTGATCAAGAAATTTCCCGACTGTCGGCAAAGAAGGAGGAGCTGCTTGCGGAGTTACAGAAGGTTGAGGGGGATCTGACTGCAGCCAACCAGCAGAGAACCCAACTATCCGACTTCATCAAGGTTCTGCGGCAAGAAAGGGACCAGAATGCACGACAGGCTACACTATGGAAGAAGAAAATCAAGTCGGTCGAGGGCTCTGCCGATGCTGACGCCAAGGAGATTGACGACATAGAGCAAATTCGCCTGCGTGCGATATCAGTTATTCACTCCTTGCTGTAATGTCTGTTGTATCGGCAAAAATTGTAACCTGATACTTGACTTCGACTTATAATATGACGCCAGTTCGTTTTTACCGATGTTTATATAACTTTCGTGCATCGGCATTCAACGGGGCACTACGCATCTACCCATATGCTAGCGTAATATCTCTTCAAGTATTTGCCATTGATCGCTCTAGAGAATGCAACTCCTTCAAGAGTTTCCAAAATGTAAGCATTACCAGGAGAAGACTGTTTTATCCGATAAGGACCCTCCCAATTAGGGGACCATTTTCCGAATTTAGAGCTCTTAGTCCCAATCGGTAAAATCAACTTCCAAACCAAATCACCATCGGCAAATTCCTTCACTTTTACTTTCTTGTCATACCATCGGGCAACCCTCTTCTTATTCTCTTCAATGCTAATCAATGCCCTCAACCGATGACCTGCCAAATCTTCTAACTCATCTTTCATTAGAGTAATATAATCATTGGTCGTCAACTGATCCTGAAAAGATAGTCGCCTAGAACCAGTTTTGATTTCCCAAGGTAGGACAACATCATGCCCATAAACCAGCTGATACGGCGAGACCTTAGTTGCACCATGACAAGCCATCCGATATGACCACAAAGCTTCGTTTAACACCATATGCCACCTTCCAGGGTTTTCCTCAATCTTCCGCTTTATAAGCTTAATGACTCCTTTATTAGTCGCTTCAGCTTGACCATTAGCTTGAGCATAATAAGGAGAAGAATTTAACACCTTGAAACCCATGCTAGCAGCAAACTCATCAAACTCTCCCGATGTGAACATGGTCCCTTGATCGGTAGTGATAGTCTGAGGAATGCCGAATCGGTAAACGATGTGCTCCTTAACGAAATCCACCATGTTTGCCGATGTCACCTTCTTCAAGGGGGTTGCCTCAACCCATTTGGTGAAGTAATCGGTAGCAACAAGTATGAACTTGTGCCCCTTGCTCGACGGCGGATAAATTTGGCCGATGAGATCAATAGCCCATCCTCTGAACGGCCAAGGCTTGATTATAGGATTCATTGCCGATGCAGGTGCCCTTTGCACATTACCAAACTTCTGACAGTCCTGGCACCCTTTGAAATAATTGAAGCAATCTTCAAGGATTGTCGGCCAATAATACCCATTCCGCCTAATCATCCACTTCATCTTGAATACCGATTGATGCGCTCCACATACACCTTCATGGATTTCACCCATCAATTCTTTCGACTCCTCTTTGCCGAGACATCTAAGTAAGACTCCATCAATCGTCCGATAATACAACTCGTTATCGAGAAGCACATACTTAGTAGCTTGGAACCTTAGACGTCTTTCAACTTTCCTAGATGGATCCCTCAAGTAATCGGCAATCTCCTTTTTCCAGTCATCGGCAACTGTCACCGATGTCGTGACTTCTTGAATCAGCTGATATCCCGAAGCATTCTGTGTTAGCCGATTGGCCTCTTCATTATGCAACCTTGGAATGTGCTCAAGGCGGTATTCTCTGAACTCTTTCAACAACCGCAAACACCGCTCATGGGCTGCAATTAACACTTCGCTTCGGCATTCATATGTCCCGATCAATTGATTAATCACCAACATGGAATCACCGAAGACTTAAACAGCATCGGCACGCACCTCCCTGAGTAGTTCTAACCCCTTAAGGAAAGCTTGGTACTCAGCCTGATTGTTTGTCGAAGTAGCAACAATCGGCAATGAAATCTCGTACCTCTGTCCTCGGGTGAAATCAAGAGAATACCGATACCTGCTCCATCCTTGCACGTAGACCCATCAAAGAATAAGGCCCAAGGAGCAATCTCAACAAAGCTCACCATATTGCAGTGCTGAGTAACAAAATCGGCCATCACCTGACCCTTAACAGCCTTAGCCGATTCATACTGTAGGTCAAATTCTGACAGTGCCAAAATCCACTTACCGATTCGTCCACTCAAAATCGGCATTGACAGCATATACTTGACCACATCATCTTTGCAGACAACAGTGCATTTGGCCGACAGCAAATAATGCCTCAATTTAATGCAAGAGAAATACAAACATAAGCACAATCTTTCTATGGCCGAATACCTGATTTCAGCATCCACCAATCTTCTGCTCAGATAATATATTACATGTTCCTTCCCTTCAAACTCTTCAACTAAGGCTGATCCGATAACACCGTCATCGACAGACAAATATAACCTGAAAGGCTTCCCGTGTTGAGGTGGAACCAAGACTGGAGGATTCACCAAGTATTTCTTAATCTCCTCTAAGGCTAACTGTTGCTCTTCTTTCCATGTAAACTCCTGATTGGCTTTCAACTTTAATAGAGGACTAAAAGACTTAATCTTACCAGACAGATTGGATATAAATCTTCTAATGAAATTAATCTTGCCGATCAGAGACTGCAACTTAGTCTTGTTGGTGGGAGAAACCACCTTGTTAATTGCATCAATAGATTTTCTGCCGATTTCAATGCCTCTCTGATGCACCATGAAACCCAGAAACTGCCCTGCCGATACGCCAAATGCACACTTGTTAGGATTCATCTTTAACCCATGCTCCCTGGTACACTCCAATATTTTCTGCAAATCGGCAAGATGCTTTCTGAAGTCTCCAAACTTAACCACCACGTCATCAATGTAGATTTCAACTATTGTACCGATGTACTTATGAAAGATAAAATTCATCGCCCTCTGATAAGTAGCACCGGCATTTTTCAAGCCAAAATTCATGACCACCCACTCAAACAAGCCAACGTGACCTAGGCATCAGAAAGCAGTCTTGGATATGTCTTCTTCAGCCATGAATATTTGATTATACCCAGCATTACCATCCATGAAGCTAATAATCTGATGTCCAGCAGCAGCGTCGATCAGCAGATCGGCAACGGGCATCGGGTAGCCGTCCATCGGCGTAGCCTTGTTAAGGTTCCTGAAATCAATGCACACACGAAGTTTTCCATTCTTTTTATACACAGGAACCACATTAGAAATCCAATCGGCATATCGGCATTGCCGAATAAATCCAGCTTCGATCAACTTGGTAATCTCAGCCTTAATATCGGGTAAGATAATAGGGTTGCATCGGCGCGTCGGCTGCCGATGTGGTTGGAAACCGGATTTGATGGGTAACCGATGTTCAACTATCGATCGGTCTAAACCAGGCATCTCTGTATAATCCCAAGCAAAACAATCTTTATTCTCCTTTATTAAATCTGTTAACTGTTGCTTACATTGGGAATCTAACTTAGCACTAATAAAAGTAGGCCTAGGTCTACTACCATCGCCGATGTCGATCTCAAGCAAATCATCGGCAGACGTAAAGCCCTGCCCCAATTTCCCATCATCGGCGAACTGATCCATTAAGACTCCCCCTCAGGACCGACTGCTTGGATCGGCTTGATGCGGTAATCGGCAATTTTGAGGAACTCTTTATCCCAGGCTTCGCCCGATATACACCTGGTCTGCTCATAAGTTTCTAACTCTGCCAATGCAACAGTAGATGGGGCTTCACCGCGGACAACCTCAATTATGTCTTCGATCCACTGTACCAGGCTCTGATGCATAGTAGAAGGGATACAACAATTGGCGTGGATCCAATCCCTTCCGAGGAGCAAGTTGTAAGTACCTTTGCCGCTGATCACAAAGACAGCGATGCACGAGGCAAACAGCGATGCGCCCGGACGTCAAGGCTCAGATTGATCAAGGATAACTAGAGCAGAGCTGAACGAGGCAAACAGCGATACGCCCGGATTGCCAAGGCTCAGAGGTACTCCCACGCGGAACTAACAAGGATTTGACGGAGATCAAGGTGATGCAGCCCGTCGAAAGCTTAAAGAACTCGTTGAAAACTATAGCTAATGCAGTAAAAGGGTAAATTGCGATAAAAATGTAGAATAAGATAAAATTGGTTTGTTTTTGATTGGATTGTCTATATTCCATAGCCCTTGGGCACATATTTATACTCCTTCATGGAGAGTTGTACAAAGACACGACACATATCCTTCCTAAAACAAACTATTATTTTAATGGAAACTGACTCGCGCAGGAGCCGGATAACAATATTTATTTCCTAAACAAACACACCTATTTTAAAGGAAAATAAACGACCCATGCAAGAGTCGGACTCAAACTACTATAACAATACTGGTACAAAACACCAGTTTCCTTATACTTCTTTTCGATGGAAACTTTCCGTCGGCAGACCCCTTCAATCCGCACCTTCCTTATTTGGCCACTTGTAACCCTTTACTGCCGCTAAGTGCTAAGTCACGCCCATCGGCATCGGCAACGCTTTCCCGATCAGCAATCGGCAGCATTTCTTCATCGGCAATCGGCAACCCCCTTCTATCGGCAATCGGCAACCATCTTCCATCGGCAATCGGCAACGAGCCCTTATCAGCAATCAGTAACCATCCTCCATCGGTAATCGGCAAGCTATCGGCAATGAATTTTCATCGGCAATCAGTTTCAGTAAGACTTCACCAATTAATTTGTCGGCAAAGCTCATCAGCTTCCATCGGCAATGCACTTGGTCTTCCTGCAGCATTCTCCCATCGGCAACATCGGCTCAAAATTTCTCCCGATGCTGATGGAGAACGGCCACTGACCAGTCAAGCTTCGGCCCATTTGACACGTGTCGAAAAACGGTGTCAACAGTCATTTTGTTGAAGTTATTTGTTTCATACTATGTAATGAATACTTATTCGCTATGTAATAAGCACTGTGATGGTACTTTCTATAATTTGTCAACTCATGTGTGCGACTATTCCTGGGGTGCACATGAACCTTTTATGCACTTGTTTTTGTTCTTAAAAACGGGTGTGACAAATTGGTATCAAAGCATGTGTTGACTGTAGGACGCAAGCCTAGTAGTTCTGGTCTCTATATAAAGTTTAGTTTGCTACAAAAACTATTTTCTTCAACCTTGTCCTTGAATTGAGTATTTCTCTATCCTTGTCTGATAATCCCCTCCTTGATAGCTTCCTTTGAGCTACTATTTCTTAAACACCTTATATATTCTGTTTCTTTTGGTTTTACTAAGTTTCTAGACTCATCTTGTTCAAATTCTTTATGGCCCTTCTTTTCTTGTCTTCCCTTTTCTAGGATGTCCACCAATTGAGCAGAAGTGCGAATAGTATCGCAGTTGGGTCTAGTAATCGAGTCTTTGGTGTAGCGTGAAACCTGTGTGCTTGAATTAATTGTCATTATGTGAATGTGTGATTTGGATCTTTGTATTGCTTGCTGGAACCTTGTGGTTATACCTACAAGTTTCCAAAGTCTATAATAAATAGGTAATGTCATACATATAGTTGGGTTGGGTTTTGTCCTGTCTCTGTCTTTGTTGTTTCCGGAGCAGTCTGCAGTGTTCTGTTACATCTCGAGATCTTTCCAGAAAATCCAGAACCAACTCCACCGGATATCTGTAACTTGTTTTATGGCCGTTGTACTGCAGTGTTGTCAGAATCCCTCATCCAGAAAATTTCAGATTTGCATATAATATGGTTTTGATGGTGTAAGCAATGTTCTAAACATAATCATTTGTGTTTTGGAGCACAGATGCCTCGTTCCAACAGGAATCCACCGCCACCACCTCCTCAGGCACCCATGACCACCGAAGAACTGATGGCAATGCAGGGGCAACTCATGCAGGCTATAATGCAATTTCTGCAGAACCCGCCTAACCAAGCTGCAGCTCCTATCAACAAGCGCCGGGAGTTCCTTCAAGGTCATCCCCCGGTGTTCTCTCACGCTGCTGATCCCTTGGAAGCAGATGATTGGCTTCGAGCAGTGGAGAAACAACTCAACATTGCTCAGTGTAATGACCGAGAGAAGGTCTTGTATGCTTCAGGTCAATTGCAAGGTGCAGCTCAGCCTTGGTGGGAATCATACCAAGCTGCACGTCCTGTCAATGCACCTTCTGTCACTTGGGACGAATTCTCCAGAGACTTCAAGGCTCGTCATATCCCTGAGGGAATTATCGAGCTCAAGCAAGAAGAATTCCGTAACCTCAGGATGGGCCAAATGTCAGTCAGTGAGTATCATGATAAATTCTCTCAGCTGGCTCGCTATGCTCCTAATGAAGTGCGAGATGATGCAGATAAGCAACGCCACTTCCTGAAGGGAATATACTATGATCTTAGACTGCAGTTGAAGGGTAATGTGTACCCAAACTTTCAGACGCTAGTGAACCGTGCCATTGTGCTTGACAATGAGCGCAAAGATATGGACAAGAAGAGGAAGATGAGAGCACAGTCATCTGGGAGCAATACTCGCCCCCGCTTCAACTCTCATGCAGGCTCTCAGCAGAGGTACCAAGGTCCTGTTAGCCAGTGGAATCGCAATCCAGGACAGCAGAGGCCTCAGTATCAGCAGGGGAATACACAGAACCAGCAACGCTCACCTTATCAGTTTCAGAGTGGAACTCGTACTCCTCATCAAGGTACCCCTAACTCTACTCCTGCTAAGAATAGTGCACCTCAGCCCAGCACTCCAAGAGTATGCTACCGATGTGGAGATCCTGGACACTATGCTCATAGTTGTCCAATGAAGCAGAACCAGAACAATAACAGTGGAAGCAGAGGAAGACCTCAAGGGACTCCTAACTCAGGAAGGGTGAATCATGTATCCGTCGCTTTAGCTCAGGAGGCCCCAGAAGTCATGTTGGGTACGTTTGACATCAACTCCATCCCTGCATCTGTTCTTTTTGATTATGGAGCATCGCATACTTTTATTTCGCAAGCATTTGTTACCATACATAGCATACCCATGATAGCTATGAAGAACCATATGTTAGTAAGTTCACCCGGAGGACCTATACAAGTTGCTCATAAATGCCTCTCAGTTAATCTAACCCTAAGGGGGGTAGACTTTGAGATTAGTCCAGTTGTGCTGAGAAGTTCTGGAATAGATGTGATTGTGGGTATGGATTGGATGAAAGCACATCAGGTAGTGATCTATTGCAAAGAGAAGACAGTATCTCTTGTTACACCAAAGGGTGATCAGATCAGTGTTGATGTAGTTATGCAGCAGCCAGAGATAGCCGTTGTGAATCAGATTAATGATGGAATTAATCAGGATGATCCAGTGGTGAATGAATTTCAGGATGTCTTTCCAGATGAACTGCCAGGTATGCCACCTGACCGAGACATTGAATTTCTTATTGAGTTATTACCTGGTACTGCACCCATAGCTAAACGACCATATAGAATGGGGGTAAAAGAACTAGAAGAACTTAAGAAACAAATAGAAGAATTGCAAGAAAAAGGTTTCATTCATCCCAGTTCTTCACCATGGGGTGCGCCAGTCATTTTTGTTGATAAGAAAGATGGTAGTCAGAGGATGTGTGTTGATTATAGATCGCTCAATGAGGTTACCATCAAGAACAAGTATCCTTTGCCTAGAATTGATGATTTGTTTGATCAGTTGAGAGGTGCTTGTGTGTTCTCAAAGATTGATCTTCGTTCTGGGTATCATCAATTGAAGATTCGTGCTAGTGATATTCCAAAGACAGCTTTCACCACTAGGTATGGTCTTTATGAGTATACTGTTATGTCATTTAGATTGACCAATGCTCCTGCGTACTTTATGTACATGATGAATAAGGTGTTTATGGAGTATTTGGATAAGTTTGTGGTTGTGTTCATTGATGATATACTGGTGTTCTCGAAAACGGAGGAAGAACATGCTGAACATCTGAGATTGGTGTTGCAGAAGCTTAGAGATCATAAGTTGTATGCTAAGCGAAGCAAGTGTGAGTTCTGGTTGAAGGAAGTTTCTTTCCTTGGTCATGTTGTCTCTAATGGAGGTATCTCTGTTGATCCCAGCAAGGTGAGAGATGTACTGAATTGGAAACCACCAACTAGTGTTACTGAGATCCGCAGTTTTCTTGGTTTAGCTGGTTACTATAGAAGGTTCATTGAAGGCTTTTCAAAACTTGCAAAGCCTATGACAGCCTTATTGGAGAAGAATGCCAAGTTTGTGTGGTCTGATCAATGCCAAGTCAACTTTGAAGAGTTTAAGAAGAGGTTGACTACAACACCTGTGTTGATACTGCCAGATCTGAGTAAGAGTTTCTCTATCTATTGTGATGCTTCTCGTACTAGTTTGGGATGTGTTCTTATGCAAGAAGGCAGAGTTGTTGCTTATGCATCCAGGCAGTTGAGGAAGCACGAATTGAATTATCCCACTCATGATTTAGAACTTGCTGCAGTTGTACATGCGTTGAAAATATGGAGACACTATCTGATTGGGCATAGGTGTGACATATATACTGATCATAAGAGTTTGAAATATATCTTCACCCAGTCTGATCTGAACTTGAGACAACGTAGATGGTTAGAACTGATCAAGGATTATGATCTAGATGTGCATTATCACCCGGGAAAGCTAATGTGGTTGCAGATGCTCTTAGCAGGAAGAGTGGAGTTCATGAGTTGCTTATGTCAGCCATGTCAGATGAGTTGTGTGATGAGTTTGAATGCTTGAACTTGGGTTTCATTGTCAATGCAGCAGAGATGGTGATGGAACCTACACTTGAACAGGAAATCCGAAAAGGTCAGTTGCAGGATGAGAAACTAAAGGAGATAGCAGAGAATCTGGTAATTGGTAAGTCACCTGGTTTCTGCATGGATGAAAATGGAACTTTGTGGTTTGGTAATCGTTTATGTGTACCTGATGATAAAGCTTTAAGGCAAATGGTTTTGCGTGAAGCTCATGAGTTTGCTTATTCTATTCATCCTGGTAGTACCAAGATGTATATGGATGTGAAAGAGAAGTTTTGGTGGGTTGGATTAAAAAGAGATGTAGCTGAGTATGTAGCTTTGTGTGACACTTGTTAGAGGGTGAAGATACCTGAATGGAAGTGGGAAGAAGTTGGTATGGATTTCATTGTTGGGTTACCCCATACCCAGCGAGGTTATGATTCTATTTGGGTAATAGTTGATCGTCTGACCAAGGTAGCTCACTTTTTACCAGTCAAGACAAAGTACAATGGCGCTCAGTTAGCAGAGCTGTATATGGAACGGATAGTATGTTTGCATGGAGTTCCAAAGAAGATTGTGTCTGATAGAGGTACTCAGTTCACTTCAAATTTTTGGCATAGTGTACATAGAGCTTTGGGAACTAAGTTGAACTTCAGTACTGCATATCATCCCCAAACAGATGGTCAAACTGAAAGAACTAATCAGATATTGGAAGATATGTTGAGAGCTTGTGCATTGCAGTATGGTACTAGTTGGGATCAGAGTTTGCCGTACGCAGAGTTCTCCTACAACAACAGTTACCAACAGAGCATCAAGATGGCACCGTTTGAGGCACTGTATGGTCGTAAGTGCAGAACACCATTGTTTTGGAATCAAACAGGTGAGACACAAGTGTTTGGTGTTGATGTACTTAGAGATGTAGAGGATCGTGTGAGAGTGATCCGGGAAAGTTTAAGAATAGCACAGTCAAGACAGAAGAGTTATGCGGATAATAGAAGAAGAGACTTGTCTTTTAATATCGGTGATTATGTATATCTCAAAGTATCACCAATGAGAAGTGTAAAAAGGTTTAATATGAAAGGCAAGCTAGCACCAAGGTATGTTGGACCATTCAAAGTGTTAGCCAGACATGGTGAAGTTAAGTATCAGTTGGAACTGCCTGAGAATTTATCTGGAGTTCATGATGTGTTTCATGTGTCACAACTTAAGAAGTGTTTGTGAGTGCCAGAAGAGCAAATACCTCTGGATGATCTTAACATTGCTGATGATTTGACTTATGAAGAGTATCCAGTTAAGATTCTTGAAACAGCAAAAAGAATAACCAGAAGCAGAGTAATTAAGATGAGTAAGGTTCAGTGGAATCGGTACTCAAAAGCAAAAGCAACTTGGGAAAGAGAAGATGAGTTGAGAAAGTCATACCCACAATTGTTTGAGTAAGCCAGCTTATCTCGAGGACGAGATTCTTTTAAGGGGGGTAGATTTGTAACACCCAAAAATTTGCATGTTTGAAAAAGTATAAAATTGATTTAATTATGTCTATGCATTTAATCTAGATGCAAAATAAATAATGTTTTGGAAAAAAATAAAATTTGCCATATAGATACATGTGGTGCATTGCATGCTGGTCCATCTTTGTTTTTGTGTGAGTGTATTTTGAAAATAAATCAAAGCTATTTTTGGAAAAAGGTATTTGAAAATTCATGGCAAAATCATTTCTGGAAATTGCCAAAGCATTTCTTCTCCCTCTCCTATTCATTTGACCCTTCTGGCCCGAGTGCCCCTTTTCTTGGCCCAGCTTCTTGCCCTCTCTCCCTTTCCCCTAGACCCGGCCCAGTGCAAACCGCAGGCCCTATTCTTTCTTGGGCCAACTCGGCCGAGGCCCAAGACAGGAGCCCGCACTCCCCCTCCTTTCTCTCTTTGTGCCACTAACAAGGTCGGCCCACATGTCATCCTCTCCCCTCCCCTTTCCTTCTGTTGCCTTGAACCGCTGACAGCCTGTCCCCACCCGTCAGGCTCTTCTTCTCCCCTTTCCTTTCATCACCGCGCGACGACGCAGGGAAGCCGGCCGCAAGGCCAGCTCCTCGGAGCATGCCCCGCACTTTCCCTTCCTTCCTCCCTGTGCCGCTGGCACCGTGGACCTGCTCATCAGTCCCCCCCTCACCTTCCTTGCTCCGAATCGAAGCAGAGCGAGGCACCGACTCCTCCCCGATTTCCTTCCCTCCCTTCCCAAATTGCTCGGGATTTCTTGCCTCTTGGATCAACCCAGCGCCCATATAAGTAGTCCCGCACACCTTCCCGACTCTGGTTCCCATCTATATGGCATCTACGCCTCGCAACCGAGCCAACAAGCCCGCCGCCGCCATTGCTTCCGGTCCGAGCGTCCTCGTCACCCGCAGGGCTTCCTCTCTCTTCGGAACTCCGTACGAGACCCCGCGAACCCTTCCGCGTGCTCAATTTCGCGTTTTCTTGCCCTCTCTGACCTATCGCCGTTAACAGTTAAGTCGTAGCCGCCTCGCCACGTCATCAGCCGTCCCTGTTCCTCGTCTGCACGCGCGAAGCACTCAGGTAGACCCGCCATCTCCTTCTCTCCCTCCCGGACCTCACGGTTCGATGCTTGATGGCCCGTAGGCCCTAATCCGCTCACGCCGGCGAGCTCCACGGCGGAGCCCATGGCGGACCGCCGCGCGGCCTCTGTTCCCGGCCGGCGCCGCCTCTTCTCTCTCTCCCTTCTAATCTGCACCGTCCTCTTTCGATCCGACGATCCAGATCGCCAGATACCCCTTCGGCCACTCCCTTCTAATCTCGGCACTTCAATCTGAGATCAACGATCCAGAATCAAAGATACCCCTTCACTCTGCCGTTTTGCAAAAGAGCCCCTGGCTGTTTTCAAGTGTCAACCCGCAGTCCATGGCGCCTTCAGAGAATACGCCTTTGCCTCTGGAAAGCGTAATCCCCGTCGGATTTCTTTTAATTCGAAAATAAATTAAAATTCCTATTTACAAATTGCCACTCCTATTCAAATGCTTATATTTCACTCATTTTAAATCCTTTTTGACCCGTTCAAATTGCGTTAGGTTCGTAATAAAGTTCTCTCTATGTTAAAACCTTTGTTAGTCAGATTTGAAAAAGTTTATTTTCGTGTTTAGATTTAATTTAATATCTTTTGTATAGGAAAACTCGTTTATTTCGTAACTTCGTCGTCCTAGCTCCGTTTTTCGTGAACGAAACATCGTTGTGATTGTAGCAATGCATAGATTAGTTTTATAAACTTTTCATCTTGTTTTATTAATGCTGGTGTACTGTTCTAATCATAGTCTTGTTTGCTTCGTGTATGATTGCCCGTTGATTGAATGGTGTTGATTGTTGATCGGAATAGACGTTGAGCAACCCGTTGAAGAACCGAAGTTTCTCGTTGATCAAGACCCGCAGAATCAGCAAGAGTTCTTCGAAGAAGGCAAGTATAACATGGGATTATCCTTGATGACCTATTCACAAATAATATAATTCATATGCATGATTCCTTGTTACCATAGATTTATCCTAGTGATTGTTACCCTGAATACCTTGTCACCTATGATTTGATCCACCACATGATTAGTGTTGCTAGCACTCATATCAGATGTACATGATCTTAATTGTTAATGACTATATGCAATAATGTAAAACTTGCTTTTTAGCAACATATGATTATAGGAGCTTATCTGTCGGCAAAATCTGGGATATACAGTACAACCACGAGGGCTATATGGCTCTGGCTTTAGCTAAGTATGGCGACCTTTTCTAGCTTGTCAGTGGTTACCTTTATGGCGCAAATAGGAGCGTGCCAAGACGGGTATAGTGTGGTTCCTAATCTACGGGCCAGCCGCGAAGGAGTGTGACCGTAGACATGTTGGTTCTACATCCCCTGCCACGAGCCTTGCGGCCCTGACTTGTTAGACGAACCCTTGGAAGGCTTCATAGTGTACCCTGCCCGCTCACCTCGGTAGTGTTTTGGGAGTCATGACCCCGGGCATATGGGCAATCACGACTCGTGGGTAAAGTTGTACACCTCTGCGCAGAGTTAATAAACTATCATGATAGTCATGCTCACGGACACGAGCGGCTCGGAAAACTCACAGAATTATTGGGTTCTTACTTCTATGTGGCTTATGCATGTGTTATTTATTTATTGTATATCTCTGTCATTTACTTTATGATCATGGATATTTGAGCTTATGCAATTTACCTTGGCAATTGTTGTTGATAATATGAATTTGATCTACTTAAAATGCTTACCGCTATGAACCTTGCATATCCTTTTGAGCTTCATAAACCCCGTGTTATATTTGTTGAGTACGTATGTGCTCACCCTTGCATTCAAACAACACAGATGAAGATTGGGTTGATGACTACCGCAATGAGTACTAGACTTGGAGTCAACCAGTCAACCAGTCCCTTGGAGCTTCCGTAGTTATCGTCGTTTTGTTGAAGTTATTTGTTTCAGACTATGTAATGAATACTTATTTGCTATGTAATAAGCATTGTGATGGTACTTTCTATAATTTGTCAACTCATGTGTGCGACTATTCCTGGGGTGCACATGAGCCTTTTATGCACTTGTTTTTGTTCTTAAAAACGGGTGTGGCAATTCCTCTTAACACAACCGGAAGCAATTGCGTCATAAGCACGTGACAGTCATGAGACTTTAAGTTTAGGAATTTTTTCTCTAACACATTTATTATATTCTTTATATTGGAGGAAAATCCAGATGGGACCTTGATGCTTCTTAGATATTAAAACATGCTATCCTTCTCTTCTTTGCTAAGAGTGTAGCTAGCAGGCTTTAAATAATGACGTCCATCTTCTGTCTTCTCTGGATGCAGGTTGTCTCATTCTTTCATGTCTTGCAAGTCATGTCGTGCTTCAAGTGTATCTTTGCCTTTTCCATACACACCCATGAATCCTAGCAGGTTCACACAAACATTCTTTGTCAAGTGCATCACGTCGATCGCATGGCGGACCTCTAGGACATGCCAATAGGGTAGCTCCCAAAATATGGACTTCTTCTTCCACATGGGTGAGCGTCCATTAGCATCTTTTGGAACTGGTATGACCCCTTCTCCCTTTCCAAAGACTACTTGCATAGCCTTGACCATATCAAGTACCTCCTCTCCAGTTTGGTTGTCAGGCTTGGTTCGTTTCACTTCTTCTTTACAATGCTTTCCTTTTTTTCTGGCTTGGTGATTCTTAGGAAGAAAACGACGATGGCCAAGGTACACGACCTTTCGACATTTTTTCAGATATACACAGTCAAGGTCATCAAAACAGTGTGTGTATGCATTATATCCCTTGTTTTTCTGTCCTGAAAGATTACTTAGGGCAAGGCAATCATTGATTGTTACGTACAGTAATGCTCGCAGGTCGAAGTGTTCCTGTTTGTACTCATCCCACACATGTACACCTGGTTTGCTCCATAAAAGCAGGAGTTCCTCAACTAAGGGCCTCAGGAAGACATCGATGTCATTGTCAGGTTGCTTCGGGCCTTGGATCAGCAGCGGCATCATAATGAACTTCCGCTTCATGCATAACCATGGTGGAAGGTTGTAGATACATAGAGTAACAGGCCAAGTTCTATGACTACTGCTCTGCTCACTAAAAGGATTCATACCATCCGTGCTCAAACCGAACCTTAAGTTTCTTGCGTCTTCTGCAAACTCCGGGAATTCTCTGTCAATTGCTCTCCACAAGGACCCATCAGCAGGGTGTCTCAACATGTTGTCTGTCTTACGGTCTTCTTTGTGCCATCGCAACAACTTTGCATGGTCCTTGTTTCTGAACAGATGTTTCAGGCGGGGTATTATAGGAGCATACCACATAACTTTGGCAGAGATTTTCTTCCTAGGACGCTCTTCGCCCTCAACATCGCCAGGGTCATCTCGTCTGATCTTATACCGCGACGCTTTACATACGGGGAATTCATCTAAATTCTCGTAGTCCTTGCCACGGTACAGGATGCAGTCATTAGGACATGCATGTATCTTCAGGATTTCTAATCCTAGAGGGCACACGACTTGTTTTGCTTCGTACGTAGTGGCTGTTGACACCGTTTTTCAACACGTGTCAAATGAGCTAAGGCTTGACTGGTCAGCGGCCGTTCTCCATCGGTATCGGGAAATCTTGAGCCGGTATTGCCGATGAGAGTGCTGCGGGAAGGCCAAGTGCGCTGCTAATGGAGGCTGGATGTTCTCTGCCGACGAAGGTTAATCGGTGAAGTCTTACTGATGCTGGTTGCCGATGAGGAGGCATTGATTGCCGAGGAGACATTGCCAATTGCCAATGAGGAGGCATTGCCGATTACCGATAAGGAGACATTACCGATTACAAATGAAGGGTGGTTGCCGATTGCCGATAGGGAATGATTGGTGAGGACAGTTACCAGCACAAGGTCGCTAATCGGAAATGTTGCCGATTGCCGATGCCGATGGGCGTAACTTAGTGCTTGGTGGCAGCAGAAGGCTATCTGTGGTCAAAAGAGTAAGGCACGGATTAAAGGGATCTGCCGATGGAAAGCTTCCATCGAGGAAAAGTATAAGGAAATTGGTGTTTTACCAGTATTGTTATTATGGTAGTTTGAGTCCGGCTCTTGTATGAGTCGTTTATTTTCCTTTAAAATATGTGTGTTTGTTTAGGAAAATAAATATTATTATTTTAGATCCGACTCCTGCGTGAGTCAGTTTCCTTTAAAGTAGGAGTTTGTTTTAGGAAGGATACGTGTCGTGTCTTTGTATAACTCTCCATGCGGGAGTATAAATACGTGCCTGAGGACCATGGAAAAGACAATCAATCCAATCAAAAACAAACCAATTTTATCTTATTCTACTTTTTATCGCAATTTACCCTTTCTTGCATTAGTTATAGCTTTTAACGAGTTTTTCAAGCTTCGACGAGCTGCATCACCTTGATCTCCGTCAAATCCTTGCAAGTTTCGCGTGGGAGTACCTCTGAGCTTTGGCATTCCGAGCGCATCGATGTCTGCCTCGTTCAACTCTGCTCTAGTTATCCTGATCAAGCTTCAATCCCAGCATCCGGGCGCATCGCCGTTGTCTGGATTGGATCTTGTTCTAGTTATCCTTGATCAATCTGAGCTTTGACGTCCGAGCGCATCGCTGTCGTCTCGTTCAGTTTTGTTCTAGTTATCATCCTTGTCGATTGATTTGTCAAATCGACTGGCACGCCTCCGGAATACCGAGCTTTGGGTAATAGCCCGAGGTGTTCGCAAATCCTGACACTTTTGTGTCAACACCTCTTTTGGCACGCTCGGTGGGACCCGATTATATAAATCTACGCATTCGGCATGGGTGATCACGCCGATGTCAACCAGAGGAATGTCATTGAAGTCTCTGAGGCCGATCTGAAAGATGATCAGAAGCAGGCCATGGAGCGGGCTATGGAGGAATACAAGCAGCTGTATCTCAAGTCCTTCAGCCTCAGCAGGAGCGGCGAAGCAATTCAGAAGCAAGATCCATCGTTGCCACAGCAGGTCACGTACGACGCCAATCCTGGTAAACTATAGGAGATGGTTAATGCTGCTGTAAGTCAAGCGTTAATTAGCCACTCCAGCGTGATGTCCAATACTGTCTACAATGCTGTTACGCAATCATTCAAAGAAGGGCATGCACCGCGATATGTCGGTCCAGCGTACCATCAACCTGGATTGGCATCTACGAGCCCATCGGTAGCCCCAATGGCGTCTTCCATCCCTGTGGAACCGTCCGCCGATGTGGCTACATCACCAAGACTGAACGCTGGCGGCGTCACCAAGCTCAATCCAGATCCAGCTGCGTCGGCAACTTCGGGGCCAGCCCCTGCTAACTGGTGGGGATACGGTATGCCTCCGAATCTATATGCCGGTTCTAATCTGGTGCAGGGAGACAGTTCAGCTTGGAGGAACTCCACGACATCGGTGATGAAATCGCAGTCGATGGCCCATATGATGCACAACTCTACGCCTGCTCCAACCATACAAGTGTCATCAGATGATCTCCAAGTAATCCCCAAGATACCTCTGATGCCACCATCGGCAAGCTCTGTGCCGATGCAACACATTATAACCACCGGCAGTCAATCTCTGGTGGCAAATTCTCAAGCTGGAGTGCCGGTCCCCCAGGGTAATCTGGTGATTAATTGCTCTAGAATACAAGAGTCGCATGCTCCGGTCAGCTATCAGCCATCGGTAAGTCATATGCCGATGCTTTATAATCCTGGATGGGTCAACCAGCCGCCGGCTCAGCAGCCTGGTGTGTCAATGTATCATTATGGAGGCCCAACTTTCACTCAGAGCGGACCATCGGTACAGCAACCGATGAATGTGACAGTTCAGCCAAATCCGTCAAGTGTGCAAAACTATCCATCGGTAAGTCAACCGACGCATAGTGTTCGGATGACTGGTGCTGCGCCCGCAACTACTATGCATCTTCAAGAGGCGCGTCAGCCGACTCCACCAGTCGATAATCAGCCAATGAGTCGGCAAGAGCAGGATGCATATTGGGTCGGTAAGATTGCCGAAGTCATGAAAGAGCAATTCGGCATCAAACCCAAGGTCAACACGTACTCTTATCGGACTCTGTATCCTCCCGCATATGACTTGATTCCTCTTCCAAATCGGTATAAGGTGCCCGATTTTGCCAAGTTCTCCGGCCAAGACGACACGTCAACAATGGAGCACATCAACCGCTTCATTATCCAGTGCGGAGAAGCTACCAACAGGGAGGAATTAAGGGTGAGATTGTTCTCTTTATCATTGTCTAGATCAGCATTCACATGGTTCATATCGTTGCCTCCAAATTCTATAATTACATGGGCCGATCTGGAGAGGCAATTTCACAAGTATTTCTTCACTGGCATACATGAGAAGAAGCTTACCGATTTGGTCAAGATGAGGCAATGCAACGACGAACCGGTGGAAAGCTTTGTGCAAAGGCTACGGGACGTGAAGAACAAGTGCTACAGTCTGGTGCTTGATGATCGGCAACTGGCAGATTTGGCCTTCCAAGGATTGCTGCCGCACATCAAGGACAAGTATGCGTCCCAAGAGTTTGACAGTCTAAGTCATCTGGTGCAGAGAATTGCCGATCAAGATATCAAAGCCTTTGAAACCAGGAAGATTTGGAACAAGAAGGTGACCTTCATCGGGAAAGAAGAAGATTCTGGATCGGATGAAGAGCTGAATGTCGATGCGGCCGAATGGGTGAAGGATAAGAAGCCTGTGTCTTGTCTGTTCGGCCAAAAGGAGACTGAGAGGTTCACCTTCGACATCACCAAGGCCGATAGGATGTTTGACTTATTGCTGCAAGAGGGGTGAATCAAGTTGGCGCCCAATCAAGTAATTCCATCGGCCGAAGAGCTCAAGAAGATTAGGTACTGCAAGTGGCATAATGCGACCTCACACAGTACCAATGACTGCAAAGTATTCAGGCAGCAGTTGCAGTCAGAGATTGAATATGGGTGTATCAAGTTTGAAAACTCTAAAGTCCAGAAACCGATGAAGATAGATCAGCACCCGTTCCCCAACAATATGGTGGAGATCAGCGAAAAAACCAGAGTGCTGACATTGGAAGCTGCCAGAAGGAACTCATCAGTAGACCCTAACTGCCAAGTGCCTGAGCACGACGCAAAGAGGTTTGCCGATGACAGAAAGGGTAAGAAGGTTGCCGATGAAGGTAACAGTGCCGACAGGGCTCCTGGGGTTGTGATCACGCCCAAACAGCCAAGGCAAAATCATCGGCAATCACGTGAAGAACGGTATCGGCAAGAAGAAGAGGAGCATCGGGAATGGCTTCGACACAAGGACCACTAGAGGTGTCCCTTCTTCGTTCATTGCTGGGAGGAAGGTATCAAGCTACCCACTGCCGATAACTATCCAAAATGCAATGGGTACTACACAGCCGATCGGTCAGGTAAGAGACCTTGTTTTGATGATCAGGCACCCAGGTACGCCAAGCCGCTCAGAGAGAATAGATCGGCACATGACCGACTGGGGGGCAAGCTTGGTGCCCATGATCGGCTTGGCAGGCGTGTTGACCAGGGGGAGCTGGAGGAGATGGCCAATGCTAGAGCGCCGACGAAGAGATATTCTCCAGAGATCCCAACATCGGAAGAAGTGCCGATGTAAGCGGTGGGAAGCAGCACCAACCTGTCTAGAAGACCAAGCTTCCTCCATGGTGCCCTAAGGGTTTGACTAAGACCCAGAAGAGGAGGATTCAGCGCCAGCACCGCGACGATCTGTATGACGGTGCAGAACCCTCAGGAGGGAAGCAATGGAGGCCGAAGCGCAAGGACAGGGACCCATCGGCAGATATAAACATGGTTGTCATGTTGCCGATGGAGTTCATGGCGCCCGTCAGCGATGATGAAGAGGTTGCCGATATGGCACAATTGGTGCTGGATCCGATGACGGCTATCTTTGAAAAGCCTGCCGAAGACGAGAGGCAGCACTTAAGGGCTCTGTTTGTTAAGGGCAAAGTGGATGGTCAGCCGATGACCAAGATGCTGGTGGATGGTGGCGCGTCGATCAATATAATGCCCTATGTCGTGTTCAGAAAGCTTGGCAAAGGTGACCAGGACTTAGTCGAGACCGACATGAAGCTCAAGGATTTCGAAGGCAATGTGTCAACCGTCATGGGAGCCGTATGTGTTGACTTAACCATCGGCAGTAAGACTTTGCCGACAACGTTCTTTGTAATCAGCGGCAAGGGCACTTACAACTTGCTCCTCGGAAGGGATTGGATCCATGCTAATTGTTGTATCCCTTCTACTATGCATCAGAGTCTGGTACAGTGGATCGGGGACAGAATTGAGGTCGTCCGCGGTGAAGCCCCATCTACTGTTGCATCGGCAGAGTTGGAAACTTATGAGCAGACCAGGTGTATATCTGGCGAAGCCTAGGATAAAGAGTTCCTCAAAATCGCCGATTACCGCATCAAACCGATCCAAGCAGTCGGTCCTGAGGAGGAGTCTTAATGGATCAGTTCGCCGATGACGGAAAATTGGGGCAAGGCTTTACGTCTACCGATGACTTGCTCGAGATCGACATCGGCGATGCTAGTAAACCTAGGCCTACTTTTATTAGTGCTAAGTTAGATTCCCAATGTAAGCAACAGTTAACCGATTTATTGAAAGAGAATAAAGATTGTTTTTCTTGGGATTATACAGAGATGTCTGGTTTAGACCGATCGATAGTTGAACATCGGTTACCCATCAAGTCTGGTTTCCAGCCACATCGGCAGCTGGCACGCCGATGCAATCCTACTATCTTACCCGATATTAAGGCTGAGATTACCAAGTTGATCGAAGCTGGATTTATTCAGCAATGCCGATATGCCGATTGGATTTCTAATGTGGTTCCTATGTATAAAAAGAATGGAAAACTTCGTGTGTGCATTGATTTCAGGAACCTTAACAAGGCTACGCCGATGGATGGCTACCCGATGCCTGTTGCCGATCTGCTGATCGATGCTGCTGCTGGACATCAGATTATTAGCTTCATGGATGGTAATGCTAGGTATAATCAAATATTCATGGCTGAAGAAGACATATCCAAGACTGTTTTCCGATGTCCAGGTCACGTTGGCTTATTTGAGTGGGTGGTCATGACTTTTGGCTTGAAAAATGCCAGTGCTACTTATCAGAGGGCGATGAATTTTATCTTTCATAAGTATATCGGCACAATAGTTGAAATCTACATTGATGACGTGGTGGTTAAGTCTGGAGACTTCAAAAAGCATCTTGCTGATTTGCAGAAGATATTAGAGTGCACAAGGGAGCATGGGTTAAAGATGAATCCTAACAAGTGTGCATTTGGCGTATCGACAAGGCAGTTTCTAGGTTTCATCGTGCATCAGAGAGGCATTGAAATCGGCAGAAAGTCTATTGATGCAATTAACAAGGTAGTTGCTCCTACGAACAAAACTGAGTTGCAGTCCTTGATTGGCAAGATTAATTTCATCAGAAGGTTTATATCTAATCTATCTGGTAAAATCAAATCCTTTACCCCTCTGTTAAAATTGAAAGCCGATCAAGAGTTTACATGGAAAGAAGAGCAGCAATCATCCTTAGAAGAGATTAAGAGATACTTGGTAAATCCTCCAGTCTTAGTTCCACCTCAACACGGGAAGCCTTTCAGGTTATATTTGTCTGCCGATGACGGTGTTATCGGATCAGCCTTAATCCAAGAGTTTGAAGGGAAGGAACGTCTAATATATTACCTGAGCAGAAGATTGGTGGATGCTGAAACCAAATATTCGGCCATAGAAAGGTTGTGCTTATGCTTATATTTCTCTTGCATTAAATTAAGGCATTATTTACTGTCGGCCGAATGCACTGTTGTCTGCAAAGATGATGTGATCAAGTATATGCTGTCAATGCCGATTTTGAGTGGACGAATCGGTAAGTGGATTTTGGTACTGTCAGAGTTTGACCTAAGGTATGAATCGGCTAAGGCTGTTAAAGGTCAGGTGATGACCGATTTTGTTACTCAGCACTGCAATATGGTGAGCTTTGTTGAGATTGCTCCTTGGGCTTTATTCTTTGATGGGTCTACGTGCAAGGATGGAGCAGGTATCGGCATTCTCTTGATTTCACCCCGAGGACAGAAGTATGAAATCTCGCTGCCGATTGTTGCTACTTCGACAAACAATCAGGCTGAGTACCAAGCTTTGCTTAAGGGGTTAGAACTACTCAGGGAGGTGCGTGCCGATGCTGTTGAAGTCTTCGGTGATTCCATGTTGGTGATTAATCAATTGATCGGGACATATGAATGCCGAAGCGAGGTGTTAATTGCAGCCCATGAGCGGTGTTTGCAGTTGTTGAAAGAGTTCAGAGAATACCGCCTTGAGCATATTCCAAGATTGCATAATGAAGAAGTCAATCGGTTAGCACAGAATGCCTCAGGATATCAGCTGATTCAAGAAGTCACGACATCGGTAACAGTTGTCAATGACTGGAAAAAGGAGATTGCCGATTACTTGAGGGATCCATCCGGGAAAGTTGAAAGACGTCTAAGGTTCCAAGCTACTAAGTATGTGCTCCTCGATAGTGAGTTGTATTATCGGACAATTGATGGAGTTTTATTTAGATGTCTCGGCAAAGAGGAATCGAAAGAGTTGATGGGTGAGATCCATGAAGGCGTATGTGGAGCGCATCAATCGACATTCAAGATGAAGTGGATGATTAGGCGGAATGGATATTATTGGCTAACAATCCTTGAAGATTGCTTCAATTATTTCAAAGGGTGCCAAGACTGTCAGAAGTTTGGTAATGTGCAAAGGGCACCTGCATCGGCAATGAATCCTATAATCAAGCCTTGGTCGTTCAGAGGATGGGCTATTGATCTCATCGGCCAAATTTATCCGCCGTCGAGCAAGGGGCACAAGTTCATACTTGTTGCTATCGATTACTTCACCAAATGGGTTGAGGCAATCCCCTTGAAAAAGGTGACATTGGCAAACATGGTGGATTTCGTTAAGGAGCACATCGTTTACCGATTCGGTATTCCTTAGACTATTACTACCGATCAAGGGACCATGTTCACATCGGGAGAATTTGATGAGTTTGCTGCTAGCATGGGTTTCAAGGTGTTAAATTCTTCTCCTTATTATGCTCAAGCTAATGGTCAAGCTGAAGCGACTAATAAAGGAGTCATTAAGCTTATAAAACGCAAGATTGAGGAAAACCCTAGAAGGTGGCATGTGGTATTAAACGAAGCTTTGTGGTCATATCGGATGTCTTGTCATGGTGCAACCAAGGTCTCGCCGTATCAGTTGGTTTATGGACACGATGTTGTCCTACCTTGGGAAATCAAAACTGGTTCTAGGCGATTATCTTTTCAGGATCAATTGACGACCGATGATTATATTACTCTGATGAAAGATGAGTTAGAAGATTGAAGAGAACAAGAGGAGGGTTGCCAAATGGTATGACAAGAAAGTAAAGGTAAAGGAGTTTGCCGATGGCGATCTGGTTTGGAAGTTGATTTTACCGATTGGGACTAAGAGCTCTAAATTTGGAAAGTGGTCCCCTAATTGGGAGGGTCCTTATCGGATAAAACAGTCTGCTCCTGGTAATGCGTACATTTTGGAAACCCTCGAAGGAGTGGCGTTCTCTAGAGCGATTAATGGCAAATACTTAAAGAGGTATTACCCTAGTATATGGGTGGACGCGTAGTGCTCAGTTAAATGCCGATGCACGAGAAGTTGTATAAACATCGGTAAAAACAAACTGGCATTATATTACAAGTCAAAATCAAGTATCAAAGTTACATTCTTGCCGATACAACAGATATTACAGTAAGGAGTGGATGGCTGATATCGCACACAGGCGAATTTTCTCTATTTCGTCCATCTCCTTGGCATCGGCATCGGCAGAGCCCTCAATCGGCTTGATTTTCTTCTTCCATAGGATGGCTTGTCGGGCGTTCTGATCCCTTTCTTGCCGCAGGACCTTGATGGAGTCGGATAGTTGGGTTTTCTACTGGTTGGCTGCAGTCAGATCCCCCTCGACCTTCTGTAATTCCGCCAGTAGCTCCTCCTTCTTTGCCGACAGTCGGGAAATTTCTTGATCAAGATTGCCGATGGAGACTTCTGCTTGACCGATGCCTTTGTGCTTCTAATCGGCAATGGCTTTGAACTTAAGCTTTTCTTCCTCGCTCTTGGATTGAGCGGCCCTATCAGCAATGCGACGGGTAAGCTTTTGATATTGGATCTGCTTAATGTCGAGGAAAGTTGCCTGAAGAAGGATTTCTGCCATATCGGCGGGGAGGTGGCTTTGGATGTCCTTGAACGCAATCCTTGCTGCCGATGAATCTTGGACGAGCTGGGAGGTTTCTTGTAGCAGCAAGGAAAGCAGCTCTTCCAGTTTAGATTTAATCTCTGCCGACAAGGTTGGGACGGAGCTCTCCTCTTCATCGTCATCGGGGACGTCGACTGCAAAGGAAAATAGGCTATCCGCTTGAATACGGCCTTGACGTTCATCCTCGTCTTGAGGGTTCAGGCTGTAGGAGAAGAGGCTGTCCGGAGAATCCTGGGCCTGAAAACAGAAGGGTTAAAGTGTGCCGATTATAAAATTATATTATGAGCTTTAAGGTAATCGACTTACCGTCTTGAAGCGGATCTCCTGCCTGGGACTTGGCATACTAGATGGTCCAGCTTCATCTTGGACATCGGCAGCAGATGCCGATGACTGGGCCCTTGTTGGAGAAGCAACCGACGCTGCTGGTGCTGGCATAGTTGTTGCCGGCGTCGCTTCCGATATGGTGGCCGGTTCTTGTGGCGGCGGTCCCACTCTATCATCAGGGACTTCGGCCGATGATGCCGATGCCAACGTTGCCTCTGCTGCTACGACCGCTGGAGTTGTTTCTTCACCAGGCAATCTGGTTGATGGTGCCGATGACGATGCTTCCGCTATTGTAGCGGGCGGAGTTATAGCTTGGTCTGGGACGTCGTCCATCGGTTGATCAGGCACACGCACTGATGGAGGTTCTGTCGATGACCCGCCGGTAGTTGGCGCAACTGGGACCGATGAGGGTGTCGTTGATGGTGCATCGGCAGCTGATGGTGCAGTTGGAGCCGATGGTGAAGGAGAAGCCAGCCTCAGGCGCCTCTTTTTCGTCGGCGCAGCAGCAGGGGAGCCGACCCACTTTGATGAAGACCGGGGGCATCGGCAGCTGGGCTGGAAGGTGTTTGTCTGCTGGAAGCAGATGCCGATGACCATAGTGCCTGAAAAGTATAGAACAAGTTATACAAGATGGAATGTTGCCAATAAAACAGTATGTAATCGGTACAGGTAAAAGCGAGTTTACTGCATAAACCCGTGTCAGGGCAACGGCAGCGACCGATGTAGCTTGGGCTTTTGTGGGTGTCGGCGTAGGTACCTGTTGAGGCGTGAAGGCGGCCAGCGTCGGAGCTTTGGTACCAATGATCGATATGGGGCTCATTATCCGAAGATTAAAGGGCCTACCACTGTTACTCATTGTGGGAACCGGATCATCGGCCTGTCAGGCGCAAAAGAGTTAAGTGCTGATACCGATGACAGAAATAAAGTAATAAAATAGATCAGATGGCAGACTTACTGCGTCATCGAGGATGATGTAATCGGCGTCAATCAAGTGCCGATAGTAGTGCGAAGACTTGGTGAGTAGCTGGCACTTCCACTCTTGCCACCAAGACTTGAACTCGTTGGTGATGAAGGAGGTTGGCGACCAGGAAGACAAGTCTAGGTCTGACAGATCGGTGTCGGCAGGAAGGTTGACGACTTTGTTCCAGTCTAGATTACTGGAGATTATCTGCCTGGGTCTTACTACCTTAGAGTAGCAGAGTTTGATCGGCAGTTGGCCAAATGCCAGTTGTCTCGCTGCCGTCGATGGGTAGTAGAACTCGTAGGATGGTGGGGCATTCTTCCCAGATCCAAAGATATTTACTAGAATAGCTCGGGGAGTAATGCTGGCCCTCATGATTGCTTGATTCTCGGGCAGGCTCACATCGGTCAAGTTGAACAGCAGCGGAAACTGGTTGTGTTCATCAAGATATGGCCACCAGGTCCGTTCCGAGGAGGGAAGTCCGTTGTAGAACTTCTGGAAATAATAGCCGAAGTGCTCTACATCAGCATCGGTACCTGGTAGCACTATGATGGCCTCTTCAAAATTAAGTGGAGGGAGAGTTGCCGATTCATCGTCCCCGTATCGGTAATCTTCTGATATGCCCCTTGGGAATTGTTGGGCAAACAAATCAAACTGGAGGGCCTTGTGCATGTGCGCGTTCAACCACAGATTGACAAACCACCAGGGACCCCCAAGGTTGCCGATGGGTTCTCCCAGCAGTAACTTCTGAGATACTTGATGTAGCAATTAGTATACTGATCCCAGAAGGTACCTGCCTAGAGGAAGCCATGTTCCATCGGCAAGTAGTTCAGCCGCTGGAAGGTGCATGGTGGTCGGACCGATAGTTTTGCCACAGAAGACGAATTTTTCCAACCACATGTTTAAGAAAATGGCGTGCTCCCGTTGGGTTACCGATCCGGTTTTCTGATTCTCTTTGATGTAGCCCGTCCAACTGCCGATATTCCGGGTGTTCACCTTGTACTCGGATTTTCTGTTGAAAAGGGTGAACGTATCGGCAGAGGTGATGTCCAAGTCGGTCAGCATGTAGACATCGGCAAGGGTTGGGGTAGCTGGTCCATGCCTAAAGAGGAAAGCGTTCATACTATCGGACCAGAAGTATGAGGCTGCCATCATTAAGTTTTCGTTCTTCTCCATATCGGCAATTGAAAGCCTAATGCACTGATCCAGGTTGCGTTCTTGCTAGTACACTTGCTGTGATCTGACCACTCTCAGGTACCAGTTCTTCCATCCTTTGGTAGGTTTGGGCCATGAGCGGAATGTGTCCTTCCACAGTCCTAGATCAAAACGCTCAGATCTGAACGGTACCCGGTTGGTTTCTGCATTAATGATGAAGGTGGGGTCTGGATTGCCCATTGGGCCTAGGCAGCTGAGGTTGGAGCCGGCGAGTGGAATCACTACCTTATTGTACAGTTCCTAGGGTTCGAAGAAAAAAGGGACGAATCAGAATGAGGATAAATCCAGATTTTTGCGAAGAACCGTACAGGAGGTTGGATTAGGCGGGGAATAAGCCTTACCTTTGGAATGTCGACGTGGATCGCCATTGGAGTCAAAGGGATGCTTGTAGTTCGTCCTTGGATTACGGAGGAGTACTGTTGCTCGAGCTTGTGTTCTTCAGAGCGGCTGGAGGTTGAAGATGAAGGCAGGAAGGTGAAAGTAAAAGTGGGCTCGGGTAAAAAGGTGGTGTGGATCCCGGTAACTTTTATAAGCCTGCTCAGGGGCATTTTGGGGTTCTGTTTCACACTATGAAGGAATGTGGAGAGGCCCGCGGTAGATACGCACGGTGATCGAGGTGGTCTGCGACTGTTTGTGCTACAATCGAGGGATTTTATTTTTAAATTGCAGTTCCACACGCGGAGATCGAGGAAACTGTGCATCTTTCTCGGAGGTAACGGCTACAGCAACGGCTACAGCAGCGGCTACAGTGGGGAGAATTTCGGCACGTAAGTATTATACGTCCTGAAACTGGGGGGCATGTGTTGACACCGTTTTTCAACACATGTCAAATGAGCTAAGGCTTGACTGGTCAGCGGCCGTTCTCCATCGGTATCGGGAAATCTTGAGCCGGTATTGCCGATGAGAGTGCTGCGGGAAGGCCAAGTGCACTGCTAATGGAGGCTGGATGTTCTCTGCCGACGAAGGTTAATCGATGAAGTCTTACTGATGCTGGTTGCCGATGAGGAGGCATTGATTGCCGAGGAGACATTGCCAATTGCCGATGAGGAGGCATTGCCGATTACCGATAAGGAGACATTACCGATTACAAATGAAGGGTGGTTGCCGATTGCCGATAGGGAATGATTGGTGAGGACAGTTACCAGCACAAGGTCGCTAATCGGAAATGTTGTCGATTGCCGATCGGGAAAGTATTGCCGATGCCGATGGGCGTAACTTAGTGCTTGGTGGCAGCAGAAGGCTATCTGTGGTCAAAAGAGTAAGGCGCGGATTAAAGGGATCTGCCGATGAAAAGCTTCCATCGAAGAAAAGTATAAGGAAACTGGTGTTTTACCAGTATTGTTATTATGGTAGTTTGAGTCTGGCTCTTGTATGAGTCGTTTATTTTCCTTTAAAATAGGTGTGTTTGTTTAGGGAAATAAATATTATTGTTTTAGATCCGACTCCTGTGTGAGTCAGTTTTCTTTAAAGTAGGAGTTTGTTTTAGGAAGGATACGTGTCGTGTCTTTGTATAACTCTCCATGCGGAGTATAAATACGTGCCTGAGGACCATGGAAAAGACAATCAATCCAATCAAAAACAAACCAATTTTATCTTATTCTACTTTTTATCGCAATTTACCCTTTCTTGCATTAGTTATAGCTTTTAACGAGTTCTTCAAGCTTCGACGGGCTGCATCACCTTGATCTCCGTCAAATCCTTGCAAGTTCCGCGTGGGAGTACCTCTGAGCTTTGGCATTCCGGGCGCATCGATGTCTGCCTCGTTCAGCTCTGCTCTAGTTATCCTGATCAAGCTTCAATCCCAGCATCCGGGCGCATCGCCGTTGTCTGGATTGGATCTTGTTCTAGTTATCCTTGATCAATCTGAGCTTTGACGTCCGAGCGCATCGCTGTTGTCTCATTCAGTTTTGTTCTAGTTATCATCCTTGTCGATTGATTGGTCAAATCGACTGGCACGCCTCCGGAATACCGAGCTTTGGGTAATAGCCCGAGGTGTTCGCAAATCCTGACGCTTTTTGTATCAACAGTGGCAGGCAATTCGTTAGGCTTCGGAAGCATCTTTTTATTAATCTTGAGTAATTGCCCAAATGCCTTGTCGGATATATCATTTTTTGCCTTCCATTGTAGCAACTCCAGTGTTGTACCCAACTTATTTTGTCAATCTTCGACGCTCGGGTATAGTAGTTTCTTGTGATCCTCTAGCATACGGTCAAACTTAGCTTTCTCTTTTTCACTTTCACAACCTCTTTGTGTATCACGAATGACTTCACCAAGACCATCATCTTCAGAGAGTGTGTCCTCTGCCCCTGCCCCTGCCTCTTCTTTTTCTGCTTCATCCATTGCAGTATCATTGAAGTCACCATATTGAGCAATAATGTCGTCAGGGTCCAATTGTTATTCTTTGTCTTCTTCCATCATAATTACGGTTTCTCCATGCTTGGTCCAACAAATATAGTTTGACATGAAACCCGACTTCAACAAGTGTGAGTGAACGGTCCTTGAGCTAAAATATTCCTTCAAATTCTTGCACAAGGTGCAGGGACAACACATGAAATTATCATTCCGCTTGTTTGCCTCAGCCGCTCTTAAGAAACCATGCACGCCATCAAAGAACTCTTTGGAGCGGCAATCAACATTGTACATCCAATCGCGTGTCATCGTCTGCATTATATGACCCAAAACATAATTAAATTTCTCATTTTGGTCAAAAAATGAAATTATAAAATACCGAACGAAAGGTCGTCTGCATTAAAATAACATGATCGAGATGGAACACCATCATGTGTCATTTCCGATTCATACAAATACTAATGTATGTTCTATGAAAGCCTCGACATAGCGTATGCTAAGACCACTAGCACTATACATAGAAAACCTAAAATGCACTTTAGTAACATAATGATCTCCCAACCAATCCCAACTAAAGCAGACAAATCATTATTCTTCTGCTCAGCATCGACAGACTTCTTGAGCTGGCTCACTGCCTCATCAGCCTTCGTAGCCTTCGCGACGTGTGTAACATACTCTTCCTCTCAGTACCAGCCGCGACATCCAGTGCCATCCCACTGAAAATAGAAATAAAAAATCAACACTTTAATCAAAATCATCAGGAAATATATGTACAAATTAACCATAACCATCAAATGTGACAAAATATATAACTCACATTGCGATCTGGACACTTATAGAAGATCGGACCGTTGTTGGGATCCGGCTTCCCCACTCGGTACTCTTTCACAGTCTTTTGCATACACTTGCCACACTTAATGAGAGGGAGGTCTGACCTTAGTCGCTTTGGAACCCGATCAGAGGCCGAGTGTCCAGAAGCAGTTGTCATCCACTCTCTATACTCATTTTTCAAACTAGATATTATAAATTCCTTATATTCTAAACAAAAAAAATAAAACAACTAAAATTTACCATGTATACAACTAAAGTATTCTAGGTAACTAACTTCTTCATCTAAATATATAATTATTTTGAGCTCAAGTGGCACATATATAAATCAAGAACAATCCAGCATAAATTCATCATTTAATAATATCCTAATAAGAATCTATATATTTCTCAAACTAAGCTAAACTAATCTTGAAATGGGGAACATATAATACCCTAGAAATGAAAGGTGTATACTTAGAATACTAATTTTAGTTGTCTTGTTCAAAATATTCAAACAATATCAAGTGAATGAAACTTAAAATGGTAAAAAAGAGAAAATCATAAAGAAAAATCACATCTAGAACAAGAAACAATATATGTTGCCGCTAAAACATGAGAGGTTGAAGATAGTAACCTTTCAACGAGTCGATGGAGGCGTAGAAGTGATCAAATGAAGCAATGACCGAAGAAGAGATGAAGAACAATGAAAAACATCAAAAACAAGAGCAACAATAGAGAGGGGAAGAAATGAGCTCTCGGGCTCGGACAGGGGGAGGAAGAGAGTTCAAATAGGAGGGGACCTTTAGTCCCGGTCCATAGAAACAGCCGAGACTAAAGGCCCCGAATTAGCCTCGGTTTGTACCTTAAACCGGAGCTAAAGGTCTTACCCCGGTTAGTAATACCAACCGCGGCTAAAGGTGGACCTTTAGTCCCGGTTGGTAAGACCAACCGGGACTAAAAGTCCCCCTGACAATATCTGATCAACGAGTCGTTGAGAGGGGACTTTTAGCCTCGGACGCAATTTTTATCGGAACTGAAGCCGTTTTTGGAAATCGGTTTCTGTACTAGTGCTACCTCCCCGCTCCTCAACCCTGCCTGTACGTGCGACGTCGTCACGTCGCGCCTCTCCTCTGCTAGCTGCAGCTCGATCGGGCGGCTCAGCACCTCCTTGATCTAGCATGGCTGGCTCTGCACCGCTGTGGGCCTCGTGTCGTCGGAGCCCGCGCCTTGCTAGCTCAGCCGGTCATGGAGCTCGCGCCTCGTGCAAGATTTGTGGTGAGAGTGGGAGAAATGAAAGGGAAAGGGGCCTATAATAAATGACACGGACGAGAGAAGAGAGAGGGATGAATTAGTTTTTTTTCTTCTCATTTAGCTGCTATCAATTATATTGTGATTTGTTGGAATAACTTAAGATTGAGCTTCAAATGTGCATTCAAACTGCAAACTCTATTGCATTCTTTCATGATTTGTTTACTTGAAAAAAATGGTTTTGTGAAAACCAGGTTTATGGTTTGAAATATGTTTTGTATGGCTTGTTATGTTGCCTCACCCGTCTCAATATAAAATCTACATTATTCCAAAATATGTAGTAGATAAAATAATACACGATTAAGCTATGTTTTCTGGACATTCACCCATCCTAAAAACCAGCAAGAAAAAAAAATCTACCGACCAGACTCAAACGTGATGAAAATTGAAGAAAAAAATCGGCCGCAAGAAAAAGTCGCAAGGAAGGAAAATTCGGTCACAAGAAAGAAAAATAGAAAAAACTAGACACAAGAAAAACAGATGAATAGAAGAAAAAAACGACCACGAGCCGGAGTATCCAGAAGACCGATGGTGTTAATAAGGGCATGTTTGGCAGAGCTCAAGCTCTGAAAAAACAACACGAGATCCAGAGATCCAACTAGCTCTACCACAGAGCAGCTCCACCATAGATCTAATGTCTCAAAAAGTGTTTGGTATAGCTCCACACTCATCTCTATCTCACTGACAATTTGGACCCACACTTTAGAATAAAAAAAAAGTCATCTTCCTCACGGTCATGACAGAGTGACCTCGCGTGAGGGCTATGTCGCGGTCTCTCGCGGTTGGGCTCGGCCTCGTGCGCAAGCAGGTTGCCTCGTCGGCGGTGGTGGTTAGGGGCGGGCCACGGCCGGCGCGGGGCAGCCCTGGCGCGTGCTGGGATGTAACGCCCCGCATTTTCACTATCAAGGTAAAAATGTTAGCTTAAAAATTATTACCCGATAAAGCGACGCCTTCTCGAATAATGACCCTAATCAAAGTGGTGCAACAGAACGATAGTTAGGACTTTACAATTTTTGCTACATTTAAATAAAATACAACTAATAAATATTACCTAAAACAAATATAATAACATCTCCATCACGCTATACTATTAGGTGTAAATTGTATTTCTCATGTAGATCGTCTGTCTGGTACACCGTAACATTTCAAGTTGACTCTTTTCATCTGAAGGAGGTTAATAGCAAGAGTGAATACAAAGAACTCAGCAAATATACATATAATATCAATGAAATGCATTCCTATCCATCAGTCATATTCATTCTCCATCACAGATCATTTATAAAAAGGTTGCATATTTTAGAAAATCAATTAATAAATCTACTATCACCCGTAAGCGAGATAGAGCCTCCTATAGGCTCCCGTAACCTCCAATCCAGGAGACATGACGTGAATTCACGGTTTAACCCTGCGCAGGTTTGTATCACTTCACCCATGATTATCTTGATCAATTTTCCATCACACTTCCTTTGGTGTGACTCATGATCAAGATACCGTGACTTTCCCCACTTCCGTATATTATATACATCCACATCTACTCATGTGCGGTAATATATCCGCCTGGGTGTACTTCATCGACACCTGATTGGGGAGTTCATCACCCAACCCTCTCCACACTTACCATAGGGAGTATATAATAACATTTATGGGTACCAGACTTGGCCCGTCACAAACGAATTCATGGCCGATACAGTTTTATACGGCACACATAATGAGTGATAGAGGGTTAATCCCTATATATATATATATATATATATATATATATATATATATATATATACCGCTCCCCAAATCCACCACCATGGGTGGGAAATCTCACCTCTAATCACCTCCATGCTATTCTCCCTACAACTCTCGTACTATTGATGGCTTTTGCCCTTTGATTTGGCGCTCTTGTAAGGTGCATTTGGGGACCCTAGCTCTGGACTCTGGTGCTCATCTAGGCAAAATGCCTCACCAATGGCGTCCTACTGCTCGGGGTGCTGAGATGGGGTTCAGGGCCGCCGCACGTGCTTCCTGCGAAGGCGTGCACGGTTGTGCCGTTGGGCGCACCAGCGCCCAGGTGCATGGCCGCGGCTGTGCGGTGGTGCCGGGCCGAGGTTGTCTCTCTTCTGTTTGGCTGTGTAAGCAAGGTGAGATACTACTTAGCATCTCCTTCCTAGAACGCCATCTCCTTCACTATCTACCTAATGGGTGGGTTCCTGGGATGTGATGGTGTGCTACTGAGATTGTGCCATGATGTTGATGGGATGAAGATGTGCTTAAAAACTGGGTGCTCGTTGTGTGCATGCTTAACTAAAAGTTGTACTACTAGTGTGGGAACTGAAAGTCACCTTTGCTCTGGTGATGTGGTCGACCTGGACCATGAGCTCATCGACGGGGTGAGCACATCGATGGGGTGGTGGCCGTCCTCGCATGAACCCTTATCCATGCCTGGTCAGCTCCCTCCTCCATTTCAGCCCACCACACTTCTCCTTTCATGGCTAGTCGTCCTCTCTGGTTCCTCTGCTTCTTGGCCAGATTATTTGGTGGTGGCAAGGAAATTCTATAAGGATGATTGGTAGGAGAAATCAGTGGGTGGTTTGATGGCTGTGGGGTTTTGCTGTGAAAAGTGTGTGCTTGTTTTGGTTCCTCCTCTTCAGGTGCTTTTGGGAATGGTGAGGCTATGAGGCTTCCTCGAGGCTCCTCTTATTTATTTTGTCCCCCCTTCCTTCTGTAGTACTACTCTTCCCTCTGGCGGTTGAGGACTACTACTCCCTCATGGTATGGCTCAAGGACACATTCAATTCAATTTTATATATTGGGTATGGCTGCCCATGTCGGCATTGGAAGATTATGCATGTTTTCTTTGTGGCCCTTGTGTGGCTATGAGCTTGGTTCAAGTGAGGTGATCATGAGAGGGTTTATGCAGAAATTAAATTATATTTGATGGATGGAAATTAGCCGGATGATGAATCCCAAAAGCTAGAGGTGCCAATTGGCTTGGCCGGTCTTGGTATCTCGGTGAGCTATGTGAGTTGATATTATTGGGTCTGACGGCAAAATTATGACGAAGTAGTTCTTAGTCCATGATCAGTTATTGGTTTTTCTTTCTATGAGCAGGAAAGGTTGGATATTGTATTGTTGTATGAGAAGTGCATGTCCATGTGCTGCTTGCCAAGCACCAAGTGATTTTTATTATTATTATGCTTGTATAACAATGTAATATACTTGTTTGTCGTTAACTTAGTCAAACATGTGACTCATATGACCCTGGTATTGATCTGGTGATTGGTAAGTGTTATGAGATTGAGAAAATTTAAACTGCTTGTTCTTAGCTGTCTTAATTATGATTATTAGACTTATTATTGTTCTTTAAGATCAGGGAAAAGTTAGGGTGTTACATCCTATCACCCTTAGAATAGATTTCGTTCTCGAAATCAAGAACTTGGGTGTGGTCCTATTACCCTTAGAAAGTTTTTTTTTTTACCATAAACTTGAACAGTTTCTACCAAGTGTAGGATGATCCTCCTGCTAGTGTTCTTTTTGTACAGATTGTAGAAATATAGTGATAGGGTATTATGCCCTATCACCCTTAGAAAAAAGATTTGGTCTAGGCTAGAAAGGATTTAAATAGATAGGTGTATAGCTTTTTACTATGAATAACTTGTTGTTATTTATTTTCAACAACATTTTCTTGTCATAATGGGTTAATTGCCAAAGTTGTGCTTAAAAAGAATATATGTATGTGGTTACCAAATACTATAGGTTACCTGACATGTTTACTACTTGCAGATTGTAAACAAAAGCTAGAATTCAAGCGTAAACAGAAAAGATAAGATAGGGTTTTTTTTTGTGGTGAGTGTAATAACACTTGGCAGTTTATATTTTGGAAGAAGGTAATATGTGTATAGTTCAGGTGTAGCCCAGTAAGATAATTTCCAAGTACATTCTAAGTTAGTGGAGCTCTTGATCCCTCTTTCCTATTGTCAGCAATCTGAATTTTTTTTTTTGCAGACACTGGTATTTAGTCTTGTGTATATCTACTATAGAGTTGTAAATTTTTTTTTCAAGTTTGATTATATATATATTTTTTTTTTGGACAAGTCGGAAATATCCTTCAAGAATAAACCTCCTGGTGTCTATTGTGTTCAGTATTGGTGACATGCTCTCTAAATGCTTGTAAGTTGAACCAATCATAAAAAAAACAAAAACAAAACTGGGACGATGTTGGTTATTGTTTTTTTTTTTGTTGAAGGCATAGCATTGTATTGACAAGAGCTAGCTTTTTTATATATATATCTTACAACACTGTTGTGCAATGGTAGCTTAACCACTAAGGCCATTCAAAAAGAAACATCGGTGATTACCTGTTACTGAAGGTTATCTAACATATTCACTACCTGCGGTTGAAAGGAGGTGCCAAAATTCAGTAGGCAGAAGGGTAAGTCAGATCATCATTCCCTTTTGTGCGCCATCATAGTACTGGGTCTTCAGATCATATGGAGGAATAAGAAGTGGACATGTGAATAATTTAGGCTGGTGAAGCAAAATTTCAAAGTACATGTTAGTTGAGCTCTGACAACTCAAAGAAAATTTCTCTTTCTTGTTGTTAAGATCCTGAAGGATATACACCCCTGATATTTGGTCTCTTGTATAGCAAGCCTGTATATGTGATCTCCCTTTCTTTTTTCAAGATTAATTATAATTTTAGATTTAGTATAAGGTGAAAGTATCTTTCAAGATGGTGTCCAAGGTTACTTAGATGTGCATACTGTATCTAAAGCTAGCGCACAGATGTGATTTTTTTTGTTTGGTTATGACTTATGACTTTGGATGTAGGATAAGATTGAAGTGCTCTATTGTGCATTTGGTATTCAGGATTGAGGATTCACCCCTTAGATACTGGTTAAGATGCTCTAATTTTTTTTTTAATAAACTGGGATGGTGCTGGTTGGTTCTAAATATGGAGGCATAGCATGTCATGTATATCTATTAATTATGGGTTTGACAGCATGTCATAGTGGATAAAAGTTTGAGGTATACATATATTATCCTTTTGTTAGTCTATGAATAAAACATAATTAGTGATAGATACTCCCTCTGTTCTCAATATATGCCACCATGGAATGAATGATTTCAAATTCAAAACCACTAATATGCATAGAAATAATAGTATACTTTAGAATGATGCAGACATTTCTCAAGATATTGTTTTCCTACTATTTTGTTATGGCAACACCTTTTTTTTCAAAGTAATGATCAAATGATGTTCCGGAAGTATGCCAAAGTTCCATGGTAGCATATATTCTTGAATCAAGGGGTGTAGATAGTTTGGTTGAGGTTACATTCGATCAACATAAATGGTGTACGACAACATACACACTCTATCACCACACTAGCTCAAACTATTAGATAACTAGTGTTTCAAGAGTTAGTGTTAGGGAGGGTCTAAGTTAAGCAGATTTCATTGCTAAAGTTAAAGGTCAAGTTTTGAAATGGTGTCCTTCTAACACACATTTCTAGCTACCACAAACCCCCATTAGCATATAAGGATTGCTAAATTAAATATAGACAATAGGGTTCCAAATCATTTATTATCAATTTCCGGAAGCCCATCTAATGAGAACTCCAGGGTTAAGCGTGTTTGGCCGGGAGCGATGGTGACCGACCGGGAAGTCCTTCTCGGGGGTGCATGAGTGAGGACAAAGTACGTCAAAAAGACTGGTGTTGGTCTATGAGGGCAGTCTATATCCTATGAAAGCTCGAGGCGTTACATGGGAGCAGTTTGCTGGGGAGGGGATGGGCTCGCTTGGGAGCAAGCGCATCCGGTCAAGGAGGGCGCGACGTGGGGGCGGTCGGCCCAAGGCGGCACAGACGCAGCTGGCCTCGGCAGCGGCTCGCCGGAGGAGGTGTGGGCGCAGCCGGCTTGGGGCGGCGTAGACGCGACCGACCTGATGAGGGGTAGAGCAGGCGTGGCCAGCCTCCGCAACGACTTGCCGGAGGAGGGGTGGTCACAACGGGCTTGGGGCGGCGCAGACGCGGCTGACCTGATGAGGGGTAGAGCAGGCGTGGCCAGCCTCCGCAACGACTTGCCGGAGGAGGGGTGGTCACAACGGGCTTGGGGCGGCGCAGACGCGGCCGACCTGATGAGGGGTAGAGCAGGCGTGGCCAGCCGACCTGGAGTCCCTTGCCGGGAGTTGCGGTGGAGGTACGACATCGAGCACGAAGACAGAGAAGAAGAAAAGACGGAAAGAAAGAAAAGAACGAAGAGGTAAGTTGTGTAACGAGTGGCAGTGGTGAGTAATTTCTCCTAACTTCAACAAATTTAATTTCGTGGAGCACCTCCTGAGGTGCTTCACCAAATCTATGGATCTAGGGGCAGATCTACAGTTTTCGTGGAGCAGATCTGGTGTGGAGCTGCTAAAACCGTTTGACAGAAAAAATATGGAGCGGAGCTGTATTTTAGGATCTGGAGCGACGTAGAGATCTGCTAAACAGGCCCTAACAAATAAATATATTTTCGTAATAAGTCAATTTAGAGTCCTTCAATGTGTACTCCGTACATAGTAACTAGTAAGTCCAGAAACTGCAATAGTCTCTGCTCCGAATGCTCTTTGACTACAATAGTTAGTACTAGTACTACCACTAATTATACAGTGGTGGTGGTAAGCCCCCGAACTCAAAGGAGCCCGAGTAGAGGGAATCCAGATCTTGGGTACGGACCGGTTGCGGTTGGATGTGGAGGTTGACCAGTCCCTGTAGAACAGTTGCTATCGCACGCCACGTGCTCTGCCTGCCATGCCGCGTGCTCTGCCCGTCACTCCGCGCCCTCCTCCGCCCGCTGACGCGCACGCGTCTCCTGCTCCGCACGCCAGGCAACCTCCCGGGTATCGAGATCATGAAGGTCAGAGTTTGGCTTGCTTACCAGTTGCACGAGCTCGCCGTCATCGTCGCCCAGTGGCAGAGCCAAGGGCCACCCTAACATTCGACACTAAATTTTTTTACTATTATTTCTTCATATTTTTTATAAAAAATAAGAGAATAAAAATAACATATCTAGGAATTACTACCAAATAATGGTTCAGTCGTCATTGGACATATCTAGGAATTACTACCACTCACTGCAGGTCATTGAAGCTCGAGAAGAAGCTGTTCACAACGTCGAGATCATGTGAATCTCACTATAAGGCGGTGCTGAATTATTACCGTTGGGAAGAAGGCAACGGGCAACGGGTCGGACTACCTCTACGCCGAGATCATCGAGCAATTACTTCCCATTGACGAAGCCCTTCCTTTTGGTTCTCTACCTTGCCTGGTGGGGCATATGCCCCCTTGGCTGCTCTATCTCGCCAGACCCTTCCTCCTTCCTTCTTCCCATCGCATATTGTAGCTCCCATGGCGGCGGCGTGTTCATGCTCCCCAGGCTTTGGGCTGGCTGGACCTGCTAGGGAGGTCATGTTTCTAGTGGCATTTGGGGGGCGTTCTCGCTGCGGATTTCTTGTTGCTCTTGGTGATTGCCATCACCTAGATGGTTTGGAGCAGCGGTGTGGATTCGAGGAGCTTGATGATTGTGCTTCGTCGACCACAAGTGTGATTGGGAGGGGTTCTAGTACCTTTCCCGCGGGAGATCGCAAAGGTAACTTTAGTGGATTGCTCGTAACGTTTCAACAGTCTCATCTTGTGTTGGTTGTGCGACACCTAGTAATGGGTTTGGCGTGTGATGTCAATTAGCGCGTGAACCTCCAAGTGAGTGTCTTGCCACAACGGGGACTAGCTAGTTGGCAAACTAGTGAACCTCGGAAGAAAATCAAGTGTCAACCATTGTCCCTTGTGATTGATTGATCTCATTGGTATTCACTTGATTGGTTCATCCCCTACAACTCCACAGCGGTATATCAATCTTCTATATCTCTCTTTTATCTTGTTGTTTTCTTTTTAGCAGAGATATTAGGTTGTGCTTGTGCTTCTTTAGCTTGTGTAGGGTTTGTGTAATCTAGAGCTATTAGGATAGCACTTGTGGATAGGTGGTTTCGCTTTTCTCTTTTAGGCTAGTGCAACATTCTCTATTTGCTTCCTAGCTATCTAACTTGTTGTTGAGTTTGCTTATAGTTTTAAAATTAGGCTATTCAACCCCCCCCCCCCCAGCCCATCACATAGGACATTTCAAGTGATATCGGAGCTAGTACACCGTTGATTTGAGGCTTAACAACCTACGATGTGAAGATAGCTCACACAATCGCTTGTCCAAGGACTACTTTTGTACTCATTGTTGTCAGTGTCGTGATGTTTCCAAGTCTAAAAGAAGTGCTACAATTCCTCTCTGCTAACCACTACCGATTGTGAATGTTGGCAGTTCGTGCACTGCACACTTGTGTTTATAGCATTCGAAGGGCAAGTCTCGTGATAAGTTAATGTCAAGGAATCCTCTTATTGATAGTACCACAAAAAAAAGTTCAACTCATATAGCTAAAAATAAATACCTGCAAATCTTTGAACAAACCAACAATACTAAAAAAAAATGTGAGTGATGAAACAATGATTAATGTTAAGAAATCTTGCTGCTAGATATATAGACAAAATGGATATGGTCCATTATTTTTAGGGAGCTGCTAGCGAACGAACGTTCTATGATAGAACACCCGTCGCTAGCAGGGCCTCGCCCATCATCCCGGGGCGCCCAGCCGCACCCCACACACACGCACGCGTATGCCCCGCCGCCCCACACATGCCGCCCCCCACCAACCGTCCGCTCGGCCTCCGCCACCAGCTCGCCAACCAAACACCCCGCCCTGCCTCGCTGGACCCTCGCCGGAGTCTCACCGGACCCTCGCCGCGCTCTATGAAACACCAAAAAACACAAATGAAACACGAAAAGAGCGAATGAGAAACATTGGCAATGAAACCACTAAAACACCGCGGCATCACCAGAGAAGCATTGGACCCGGAGGGGAGGATGAGGACGCCACATCAGAGAAACATCTCATCATATGTGCTCGAAACATTGAAAACGAAACACTGAAACACCGCGACATCATCAGAGAAACATTGGATCCCAGTGGGGGGGAGAGAAGAGGGAACATCAGAGAAACATCTCATCATATGTGCATGAAACATTTCCAATGAAAACACTAAAACACTGCGGCATCATCAGAGAAACATTGGACCCGAAGGAGGGGAGAGGGAGGGGGCACATCAGAGAAACATCTCATCATCTATGCGTGAAACATTGAAAATGGAGCACTGAACCACCAGCGCAAACACCAGAGAAACATTGAATCCAAAGGGGGGAGGGCAACATCAGAATCATGTGTAGTGGTATATCATGGGAGAGGGAAGAGGAGAGAAGGAGAGAGAAAAGAGGAGGAAGAGGCTTATGGCGCCTCCGGATCCGGCGGATCCATGGCCTCCGCCTCCGCCTCCGCCTCCAAATCCGATGGATCCATGGCAGCCGGCGAAGGATCCAGCCATGGCTGCCGGCAAAAAAACCCGCCATAGCCGTGCATGGGTGAGAGAGGATAGGAGGAGGTGGTGAGATGTGGCCGCGAGAAGTTGCTAGGGTGTGCGCGCAAGCTCGGCGCACCCGTGGTGGCATGTGGACGACGGACGGCGCGGGAGAACCACCAGCAGTAGCGACGGGGGAGGGAGCTGGCCGCGGCGTGCGCAACGGCCACCACCACCCCGCAGCGGCGGAATGCGGATCTGCGTGAGGGAGAGCGAATGGGCGGGCGGAGTGTGCGAGGCGGGGTTCCCGTGCGAGTGCGATGCCCGTGGAGGAGGCGCGGTCGACTCGGGCCGGTCGGCCCACTTGCGGCCCCGACACCGTTCGACGCGTGTCGAACATTTGTCTGTTAGCATTACCGTTATTTTTAATACTACTTTGACGGGCAATAAGATAATTCCAAGGAATCCTCTTACTGATAGTACCACAAAAAAAAGTCCAAGATGTAGAGAAAAAAATTAATACCTAGAAATCTTTGAACAAACCAATAGTACTATATTAAAAGTGAGTCACAAAACAAAGATTAATGTTAAGAAATCTTACAACAGATACGCAGACAACATGGAGAAAGTCCATTAATGTTTAATACTAACAAGTAAGTAGTATTGAAAGTAAATAATGTTGAAAATAGTTGGATTGTATCCATGTGGTCTACATACAAGTTCATTCCAGTTATATATTCAATATACCCTTTCTTTTAATAATCCCATATATGAGAAATCTATCTAACTTACGGAATTGTTTGAAAAAAATGCACCATGGTCCAATAAAATTTTGAAATGGTAATTGTAATACCTTAAACAGAACATATAAATGATATCATTTCAAAATTTTGTTACTTTCTATAATGCAGTTCAATTACAACTCATTGTTCATAGGGATGAAAACAAAACATACAACTTGTTCAGTTGGTGCCAAGTTTTTTATTTTTCAAAAAAGAACCCCAAACTTTGGACTTCAAAAACTTTGTACACCAAAACTATGCAACTTTTAACTATAACATTCTAAACTTTCAAGTTCTAGAAAACTTTCAAGTTTGGCTTGATAAACTTTATAGAGCCAACCTTTCAAGTTCTAGAAAACTTTCAAGTTTTAATAACAATGTTCTTGTACTTTAGGTATTAAAATAAGCAAATATAGTAGTAAGAACAGCTAACCGTAGTAAAAGCAAGTTATAGTAAAGACTCGAATGTAACAACAAATTACAAGATAAGCACCATGATTGTACCAAAAATAGAGTGAAGTCGAAAATCATATTGACTATTATAGAACTTAAATACGACTGCTAGCATTGAAACAACATTGAGAGTCAAAAACTTTATGGAGAACTTATAGTGCCTTGTAATGATAGCACTGAAACTTTAAAGGATATAAGCTAGCTATATGGTTCCGAATGAAAAACATATAACTGAAACTCTATACTGAAGCTGAAAACAATATCGACTCCTATATTTGTTCGGCAGAAGGAAAAACAAGATTTCACAGTAAAACCGAAATCAAGTTGACTACAGCATGGCTCTAAATCAAAAACAGATAACTGAAACATTATAGTGAAGTTGAAAACAATATTGACTCCTAAATAAAACAGATTTTATAGTGAAGCCAAAAACAATACAGTGTGACACACACATATGACGAGTGTCCAACGCAAAGACCCACTGATGAGTCACTGCAATTAATTAGCACAACTAGTAAATTGATTAACTGAAATTTTATATGATTGATTGGAACTCTGCATGCTTCTCTGTCCTCTGTATAGAAGCAGCAGATGAACATGTTACTAATTAACTTAATTACTAAGTACTGTAGAAGTATTACAAGTGGGTGTATACATATATACTCCATATTCAGCAGCTTATATAATGTACATTAGTAGTAGTAGTAGTACATATAGTAGTTAATAAAAACAACAACTAATCTAGTAGATTGTAGTAAAGGGATGGAAGAATGACTGTCCATTAGTCATGAACCGGTGGTTAAGCTCACCAGGCCTAGCCGTCTTCTGCCACAACTGATCCTGGATCATCTCATCAGTGAGTCCAAACGCCCTGAGCTCATCAGCAGTATGGTGCACGAGAAGGCTATACCTCCCACCTTCGCCGGTCTGCATGACGAGCGCGCCGCCGTTGGCGAAGTTGCCGAGGCCCTCGAACTGGCGGACGGTCCACTTGTACCAGCGCATGAGGAAGACGCGGAGCGTGAGGCCGTGGGAGACGAGCACGATGTTCATGTCGCCCGGGGTAAGGGGCGGGTGGAAGAGGTAGGTGTCGATGTCGGCGAGCAGCGTGTCTCGGAATCCGGTGATGCGGTCGTACACGTCCGCCGCCGACTCGCCGTTCGGGAAGCGGTAGAAGAAACGGCCGTACCGCAGCCGGATCTCCTTCTCCAATCGCATCTGCTCCCTGTCCTGGAAGTTGCCTGCGATGAGAGTGCAATGGAGGCCCATGCATGGGTTGGGCCGGATTCCCAGCCCAGCAGCATTCGTTCGTTAGTTAGTTTGGAGGAAATGATGTGTACGTGAAGGCCCATCGGTGGGTGGGTGGCGGGTAGGGTGGATAAGGCGAAAGAGCGTTACCGAAGTCCTGCTCGCGGAGGCGGGGCTCCTCCCGGACGCCGACGATGCGGTGAGGTTCGAAGGCGTGGCCGATGCCGCGAAGCGTCTCGAGGGAGCGGCGGTACGGCGATACATAGAAGTAGACCTTCCAGTCGTCGCTGTCGCCGTCCTGGGAGAAGAGGTCGCGGAGACGACGGCCACAGTCGTCGGCGTCGAGCCAGCCCCTGGCGGTGAGCCCGATCCTGGGGTCAGGGACGCGCGTGTAGGCCGCCTCGTCCACGTTTCCCTCGCTCTCGCCGTGACGCACCAGCACGATCCGCCGGGGCTTCGGTGCAGCCGCTGCGGCCGGCGTCTTCTGCTGCTGCTGCGTCGTCGGCGTCGGCTGCAGCCCGGAAGGAACGGGGAGCTGCTGCTGCAGTAGTAGACGGCGGCGCGGGACACCCACCGTGTCCTCGCAGCACCGGCACATGAACCATCGCCTCCGCGCGGCCGCTGGCGGTGACACCACCAGCGCTGCTGCCGATGGCCGCCACTTGCTGGGCGCCGCCACCATCGACGACGACGACACTTGACACGTACGTACGTACGGCACCTGATCTGATGCTGCAAGGCACTTCGGAGAACTGTTGCTAACGGTTTCGGTTATGGCTTTGCGCGCTGCTTGCGGGAAATGGCCTCGCTGCTCTGCTCTGCTGTGCACATGAGAGAGAGAATAGATGGAGACGAGATGGTTTGTGCAGCAGCTTGCACGTATCAGTGTCTGTGTCGGCTGGCTTGGCATTTTTGCAATCTTTGGTCAAGAGCTCATGAGTCATGAACACGCGTGTGCCTCGTGTACTCGCACTACCAGAGTACAGCAGTGGCGTGCATCGTCGCGACATCGACAACTCTGGATAATGAGACTCGTGAAGATAATGAGCTAGCTCGACTCAGCTTGTTAAAATCTCGAGCTCGCTTGTTAAACTCAGGAAACAGGTATAAAAAAACTCACAAATTATATTATTTACATTTATCTAAAGCTTGATAAGGAATAATACAAAAGTAAAACATTCAACCGTCTTAAATTGAATAAAAAAATATGTGCTAACATATATATTATAATATATAATAATATACAAAAATCAATATAAGTTATGCTCGGCTCGTTTGGTTCGTGAGCGGATCACAAGATGGCTTGAGTTGACTCGTTTTAGCTAATGAGTTCAAATCTTGGCTCGGCTCGACTCAGACTCGTTATCTTAACGAACCGAGTCGAGTCGAGCCGAACCAAGTCAGCCACAAGCCGAACGAGCTAACGAGCGTCGAGTTAACAAGAAACGAAGTAGTTTTTGACAAATACAGACCAAAAATTCTTTTTACAGGTGCTATTCAGGGAAACCCATTGGCTACGACAATGGGCAAGACTGCAGCAGCATAATGATCTACGGGATCAGCTGATTCTTATTGGGCAGCATTTGGAGACATCAACATTGCACTTCTTTAATTCCAATGGATGGTTATCGACTAGGTTTATTGATCTTCACTAGTCAAAACTTTATTTTCCACTTTGTTTTCCGATCGTCTACTTGTAAGCTTGTGATACCTATGTTTTTGTGCTCGACCAAACTTTGTAATAATTAACCTGATTCTACATGAGGTATTATCCACTATCTAAAAAAAAAGATGCCAGTGCCAGTGCCGCTGTCCAATGGGCTAACAAATGATGCACATGGAGCTTTGCCATTCCAGCCCAATGGGCTAATATGAGGCCCCGAAGAGCTCTCTTTCGCAGTGGCCCATGTGCATCCGAATGCGACGACAACGACACCAACCCGTTGGGCTTGGCGTACGAGCTCCACTAGAGTAATAGGGACGGGACGGGCCCAGTGTGTCTTGTCACTCTCACTTGGCAGCGAGCTTCTCCTTTTTTTTAGTCTGCAATAATAGTTTCTTCATTCATCCTAAACGAATGTTGTTCTACATTTTAATGATATCAAAATAATTCATATTTAATCTAGCCCATCGAAAATACAATCTACACACTTATGTTCTAATAGATTTGTTCCAACAACGCAGACGGTCTGGTAAAGCTTAGATTTATTTGAATAATTGAAAATCGAGAAGTTCTATACAATAATGAGAGTGTATCAAACTTGTTCTTTTTTTTAACCTCTGCTTGCACTATATACAGATACATATATAGTAGTAGATAGATAGATAGATAGATTTAGAAAAATATAACACATAGAAGTACAAAGTAGTGGATAGATAGTAGATAGATAGATATACTTTTTTTTATGGCTGCGTACATTTGTTTGTAAAGTTGTAAAAGAAATATATACTTCTTTTCATCAAGTCAAGGAAAAAACTCTAAAACCAGGTATGGCAAGGCATGTACCAGGTTGTTTGAAGTTGAACAGTTTGCGTAATAGACCATACAAATTCAGATAGATTACTACTCTGAACATGAACTATGAAAGCATATAAATTAGTAAGCTTGCAGGACTGTTCTTCAGAAGGGTATACTTTTCTTTTCAACTAAGAGCCTTGGGGCCTTGGTGGTGCTTCTACCTTGCCACTACAAGGAAACATCAAGCTTGTGGATATTTTAAAGAGGATAAGGGTGATGTATCTATAATCACCTGAGAATGTTTTTTATATATACTTTCATTATGTAGAAACTACGTAAGAACTTTATGCTCGACCTATTGGTATATGATGGGAATTTTGTGTATGATTCTTACGAAAAAAATATTTTGGCTGCACTAGACAGAAACTATAAAAAGTAGGAGTGAAGAACTTGTGCCATTGTTTTGACATTGTTACTAAAATCATGCCCATATGTTTGAATTGATGCCTCGATCCACTATTTATTTTATACTTTTATTGCGTTGAAATTTTTGAGGTTTTGGATCTAATTTATTTTTCAAAATACTCGTATTGCGATAAAATTTTTGAAGCTCCGTGGCATATGCTAGTCAAGGAAAAAACTCTAAAACCAAGTATGGCAAGGCATGCACCAGGTTGTTTGAAGCTGAACAGTTTGCGTAACAGACCATACAAATTCATCAAGGTAAGGTAATAATATATGAGTAGTAACTAATAAGCCATCTCTATTGGCTATCTTCATTCACTCCAATAGTAACATCTGACCCACAAAACAGTAAAAATCAGAGGGTATGTATGTATCATCTCCACCCACAAAGGAGAGAAAGCACAAAAACAGTAAAAAAAAAGAAGGGAAAAAAATGAGCCGAGCCACATCTCTTGCCAAATCGCTCACCTACATGTATGTGTATAATAATATAATATAAGCTATTTCTATTTAGTTTTGTCCTTATAACCTAGCTACTGTAGTTACATTTCTGTATCGCCATCTTCTTTCCTCACTTTCTTCCCAAGAGCATACAGAGCCCCTTTGACACGGAGGCCCCTGTAGTTGCTCAAAATCACAACAAATACGAGAGAGACCTGGCCTGTCCAAGCCGTTGCCGGTCGAGTCTCGAGTGGATCAGTGGAGTGAAGAAGGTGTCGAGGCCCAGGGGCTACTTTTTTGCAGAAAAGCCCAACAGGAAGGAGGTAATTGGGATCGCTACGACGGCGGCAACGGGAGCGGCAGCGGGAGGGGGAGGGGGAGGGGCAGGGGCAGGAGCAGCGGCGGGAGGAGAGGCGTCCGGCAGAGCGGGCAGGTACGGTGGCCGTGCGCGGCCCAACGGTCAAGGCAGGCGCGGTGGAAGACGTGGCGGCAGCCCCGGGCGCGGCGCACCTCGGCGGCGGCGTGGAAGTCGCCCAGGCAGACGCAGCACCCCTCGGGGAGCGGCCGTGGCGCCGTCTCACCTCCTCCGCTTTCTCTGCCGCCGGAGGAAGAGGAACAGGAGCCGCTGCCGGAAGACGATAGCGAGTCGAAGCGCACCGCTGGGGAGTGCTCCTCTAGGCGCTCGGCGGCGGCGGCGGTGCAGGGGTGGTGGTCGTTGAAGTCGGATGCCAAAGCCCAGGTGGTGGTGGCGTCGGTGTCGGCGGCGTCGAAGCCCGTGAGGCGGAGTAGCCAGATGGAGAGGCGGCGTAGGTGGCCGAGGAGGAAGAGGAGGTGTAGCACTAGCTTGGGCATCTCTGAGTACCCCACGGGGAACCCCATCAGCATGCTATCGAGAGGGACGGGACGGGACAGTCCAGTACACTCAAATGGAGCTTCTTGGCTGGTTTTGGATGGAGGAAGGAGATGATGGCGTCTGACTGACTGACTGACTGCAGCGACGAGTGTGGTGTGGTGTGGCGGCCTGCAGCTGCAGGCGGGGCTTTAAAAAAGGGTGGAAGCAGGCCGGGAAGGAGACGGACGAGCTCCCTTTCGCAGAGCAGTGAGCAGGGGGCAGGCAGCGAGCAAACAGCTCATTAAAAGTGATGATGGGAGGCGCAGGACGATGCTGACAGAGATCTGAACCGTTTTTTTTTTTATGGAATGTACTCTCAACCGTTGTGTCACGCACACGCATTTACTTACTCCCTCCGTCCCTTTTTTATGTCGTCCTTGTTATATTTTCAAATTGCACTCTCTTTTTTTTTTGAACGGACATGGAAAAATGCCCACTTCAATATATATTATATAGAATCAATAGCCCCATAAAAACGAGGCAAAACACTTTTCGCCCGATTAATTATAGAAAACCGGACTAAAATCATACAACAGCTCCATTACAAGGGCAAGTATGTGGCATATATATTCACTAAAAAAATACAACAACAAATGCCGCCCCAAGATATGGGCGAACGGTGGAACAACAAATGCCCCAAAATATAAGCGTAATTATCGTTAGCCAAGCAGGAGTTTTGCAAGGCTTTCGCCCGAGTCTAGTGCCCAAGAACGCCCACAATGACGTACCAAGAGTCTGCAAAAAGGCTCTCTATAGCAACACCTTCAATAAAAGGAGATCGATCGTCGTTGACTTGGTCAAACTTGAGAAACTTTGACTCTCCAAAATTTTTGGAATGACTTACAATTTGGGATGAAGACCGCTCACGGTGACCAAGCAACAAATGACATTGCTGCATGCCTCATCCGGACGATTATGGTGGGCGTGAACGACGTCGCCACCATGCTGCTGTCATCGTTGCCGCGGGCACAAACATGATCGACACCGTCGTATTGGTGACACGGTGCTCTGCCCTCCCCGGTCCTATGAAAGGCACAGTGTCATTTTCGTATAAATAAATTTGGTAAAATCCGAGACGTAATTTTTTACTTGCTACTACTCCGTACATGTTAGAATTTGTTAGGTTTAGTCCCACATCGGTAATTGATATTGGGGAAGCACAATATATAAGGCGGGACAACTCTCACATATCCGACTGTCTTTTGGTTGAGTTAGGTCCAATGCCATGATATATTGTGGGCTCTGGTGAACCTGAATCCGAGGGGTGCCGACTTCGTGGGTATAGCCAGCTGAGTCGAATTCCTGTTGGGCACCTAACAAAATTGTATATATCTTTTTCTTTTTTTTCTGACGGAGGGGCGTCTCTTGGTCGGCATGGGCGTGTCAATCACGGACGCTGTGCTGTGCAGAGTCACCGGCTACTACTACCCGTGGCTAAACAATTAGGGTCCTGTTTAGATCCCTTCAAAATTCTAAATTTTCTGTCATATCTTCGTCACATCGAATCTTTGAACATATGTACAAAGTATTAAATATAGATAAAAAATATAACTAATTACACAGTTCATTTGTAATTTGCGAGATGAATCTTTTGAGTCTAGTTACTCTATGATTGAACAATAATTACCACATATAAATGAAAGTGCTACAGTATCAAAATTCCAAATAATTTTGGATCTAAACGTGGCATAGAGCTAGCTGGAGTAGATAGCTTAGGTCTCACTCACTCTCTCCTTTTATTTGGTCAGCGGCATGCAGTACCCATGCATGGTGCCTGCCTGCCGAGCATGGCAAGGCAGGTGCGCTTGTCTGCCTGTCTCTCCAATGGCGCCATCCATCCATCTCCATCACCGTCCCTTTGCCTGCTGCCGCTGCTTTCAGGATCAGGAAATTAAACGGATCGGCGGCCATGCATGTGTGATGTCTTCCTGGCCTGACTGTCCGCTGTCAGTGTGGACGGGATCAGCTGCCGCGTCGCTGCCCCGCCTTGTCTCCCACGATCAATCCACAGCTACAGCTCTTGCTTGCTGCCTTCCACTGCACCTGCCCGTAGTACGTACTACAGTAGTGTGCTATCGGACAATTCAATCAGTCATCTTAATTCATTTCGTTATCGAAAAATCGTCCTTGATGATTTTCTTTTATTTTTTTAGACCCGTTTGGATCTCTGAAATTAAATTTATTTTAATAATCATAATTTAGACACAAATTAATTAAGCTAATATATGATTATATATGGATTATATTTGTATATTATTATTGACTATATGAGAGAAATAGTTATGTGTCGTATTTCTACCGTAGAGAAAGTGAGTTGAAGAGTGTGCTATAAGTTACAAAGTGTAATCAAATTCTATTTCTCACCCTATGAATTTAAAGTAGACTTATATATGAACTTTGAAAAATGGTAGAATATTACAATCCAAACCAAATGACATAACTAGATTTCAATTCCACTAAATAAAAGTATCTAAACAGCTCTCTCTCTCTCCACTCGTCGTCACCCACCCCTCGTCACCATTGCTTATTACTTCTCTCTTGCCTAGCTAGTTGATCATACACAAAAACACGGCTCTCTTATTTGACGCCTAGTAGAATAAGAGAAACTGAGATTTAACATCTATCATTGTTCAAATATATAAAGCTTAGGGAATTTAACGTGACCAAGAACAAGGTTGGTAGAAGAATGCTCTTCCCGAATCATGATGGATGAGAGAGAGTAACTAATAAGCATGTGTCTATTTATGTGTGGGTAGGTAGCTCGTAGCTAGGCTAGGCCGTACGTGCTGGTTGGATCGGTCGGGAGTAGCATGCAAGCAATGCAAGCTCTAGCTGGTCGATGATGCATGCATTGGAACTGGATATATATAGCCACCGACTGATCACTATATATAAAATTGTCGTTATATGTTAATAACCAACTATACCCTTGTTAATTAAGCTGAATAATATAGGATCGGAGTAGGATATAAGCGACAGTCTGCATAACCCACATATAGACTTAATTTTGTGGGTTGCCGCTTGAACCGAACCCGTAAAAAATTAAATTTAAATCTAGGTTCGCGGATTAGACTACTTGCATCCCTAATCGGAGCACACTATGTTAGTTGGACACTTAATTATAATAACAACTAGCTACATATAGAGAAAACATATCTTGTCCTTCATCGCGGCAATGCATAGACTTTGTCCAATTCATCGCGGAAGGTAGCTGCTAATAAAAGATAGATGAAGACACAAATACTTCCTCCCTTTTAGATTACTAGCAAATATGTCCGTAGGTCGTAATGAAAAGAATATTATCATATTTTCAAGAAAAAACAATGATTACATATTTATTTATGTTTTAGCATTTCTATAAAAAATTTAAAAGTTATGTGATTTATTTATAATGATAGTAACATCATATCCATAATATAATCTAATATTGGAAATTGTATGACAATGCCCTATTAAGTCTACATCAATGTTGGAAAAAGCCTTTATCCGAACAAAACCCAAAGGTCGAGCGAAGGCCTGAGCTCCGCGGATATCGAAGGGCTCGCTCGGTTAACCTTCGGGTTTATCTCGGGGAACCTTTGCGTACGCCGAAGGTCCCTCACCGGGTGAGATGGATGTCGAGGGTAGGTGGTGGGCCTTCATGATGCTGAAGGGGCCCCTCACTGGGTGAGGAGGATTGAGAGCTACGCGAGTCGGGCCTTCGCGCTGCTGAAGGACCCGACAAGGGTGGCGGCGAAACAGTACAATGAAACGGGAAACCCTAGAAATCATGGATCTTGTCTCTCTTGCTACGTTGGGTGGTGACCCCTTTTTATAGTACACTGTTCACGTTACAAACTCGGTTACACAAAAGCCCTTCTACATGCTCCCGAATATTCCGGGGGTCTTTCTAACGACTCCGGGGGTCTTTCAGGAAAACAAAATCAGCTGAAGTCTGCTGGGCCTCGAAGGGAGCTAATGGAGGCCCAGCTGATCCTAAGTTGGGCGGTGGGGGCTCTCAGCCGCCGGCCTAGTCGACGGGTCGGAGGTCCCGGCCGATTGCTCCAGGACCTTCGCATGGCGGTCTGCTTAGCTCCGTCGTGGGGCGAAAACTTTGCCGCCTTCGTCGTGGGGTGAAAGCTTCGCCGCCTTCGCCGTCATGGTATCTGCGTACACAAAGGATAACAAGATCTATGGTGCTGCCTCTGTGCACATCAGTACTGTTTTGTTCCGCCAAATGGCACAGCCTCCATCGGAGGTAAATTTCGCTTCGTTCGATCTCTAGCCCACAGGGGACCTTCGCGACTTACTCCCTCCGTATTGGAAATAGAAAACGTTTAGGACAGCGACACGGTCTCCAAAACACAAATTTGACCTTATAAAAATATTTATGGAAAAGTGATATATGTATACTTTTATAAAAGTATTTTTTAAGACAAATCTATTCATATAATTTTTACATTTGCAAACTCAACAATTTAAAAGTTATAGATGATTTATATTCCCAATGTTTGACTCAAACTTTATCTTAAACGTCTTCTATTTTTCCGATACGGAGGGAGTATGTCCCAACAATCAAATTTAAAATACAATCTTGATAGATTTTTTCCGTTACAAAGCACATAGATATTTTCATACTATTTATGTGTTGATGTAGTTAAATATCGAGCCGTATGACTTTCTTTATGTACCCATAATTAAACTACCTCTATGTCCACTAAAGATTATGACTAGAGAGACGTCTCTTAATTTTGCACATTTCAACTCTTATCAAGGATTACACGGGTATATATATCTACAATTTAGAGACCAATTTATTTACAACGAAGCGACAATAATTTGGTCAAGATTTCAGCTCATAGTTTGTTTGGTCAGACCAAGATAAACCGGTTATAAAAAGATAACTTTTTCCTAATCAACAAAACTATATTGATAGAAATGTTTATTTTTCTTACAAAAGAGGTCAATAGCTCAATTATTCATAATATTGTATTTTTTATTTTTAATATTTACAAAAAAGGAAGAAGTTAGAACGGTGTGGTAGATCGCACAAAAAACGGAAGAAAGAACTTATTTTGGAGAAAAAGAACAAAGGGGGGGGGGGGGGGGGGGGGGGGGGGGGGGGGAATCGTTGTCTGCCCAAGGCAGCATTATTACGTACCGACGATATATATCTACTGATGGGCTTGTTCGAGATGGATATATATATATATATATATATTTGTAGCCGTCCAAAGTATAGTCGCTAGCAATTCAAAACCTGTAGCTGATTAAAACTGAAGTTGCGGCGGGCAGCTAACATGGCTTGGGCTTTGCCATCCATGAAAAGGAAGGTTGCCGGCCGGCCGGCCGGTGCATGCTCCCCCGCCTACAACGTACTAGTACAATGGATGTCGACGATCCATGGAATAATAGTGCAATATATATATATAGGCCGGCCGGTGGCATATGTACGTGCATGTGCACTTGTACGTAGGTACATCACTAGGCCGGGCTCTCTACGTACAGTTGGGCCGGCCCGTCAATGGATCGACGCATGTGGATGGACGACGATGACTGTTCATCATCATCATAAGCATCAACTAAATGATGTCTGTGTATATATATATTGTTATATTGGAAGTATTTTTATTTACCGTCACTAGTGTATAAAATATTTTCAACACAGAATTTCACCAACAAATTCATTAAAAACTGTCCAACATGCATGCATCTTCTACTACTAAATGATGACGAAAGCTAATTAAGCTAGGAGGCCGGAACAGAAGCTGGATGGGTAGTCCTAGCTGGGCCCTTGACGACACACAGACAAGATGAGATGGGATGGAACAGCCCACCGTGGGACCGGGCCGGGGCCCGGGCCCACAGATGCATGCACGGTGCATCCCATCGGTCAGCCGTCGTCCTCGCGCGCGCGTGCTTCTCTGTCTCCCGTTTTCCAAGGGAATTCAGCCCAAGGCCCAAGCAAGGCCAGACGGCATTTCACTAAAAGACCCAGGCCCAAGATTTGGCACCATAAGGCCCAGTAAGTAAGCCTGGTTGAAATCAATAGTAGTTACTTGGTGGACTCAATAGCTATTCAGTACCCGGAAATCCCTATGATGCTCAAGGTCGTTTTTTTCTTCTTTCTTATTTTGCGTGGCTATTTGGTATAATACAGATCAGATCGTTGCAGACTTTAAATTTATGCCTACTGTTTTCTCTTTCCCTGATCTTTTTGTTACTTTTCTTTTTCCTTGGTCATTTTAGGGATGTGCGAGGTGCTTTGCACATTCTGTATTCACTGATAAACTTACTTTCACAGTTTCACCGTCACTAATAGATGATCCATGCAAAGAAAAATGCTGATACATCAATGAATATATTACCAGCACTAAGGATTAGAATGACTGCTATTGTGGTTATGGGTCGACATCAAGATGCACTTACACATTACATGCTCTGAGGAGGAAGTGATCGAAATCATAGCGGGCTGGGCCTCCTGGACGTTTTTCTCCCTCCTGGAGAAAGGGGATGAACTCTGCCTTGGGACCAAAGCTGCCCACTATGGACGATGGTGGCACCTGTTGGCTGGGATTCGGTCTCGCTGATGAGACCCTTCCATCTTTGCCCTTATCAACAACAATAACAACAGGAGCTCAGATAACCTGCCAGATCATGGCAATATTTTTTTTCTTTTAAAATAAAGATATTTCGTTCGTTTCAAAATTATAAGTCGTTTTGGAGGTTTAAGTACTTATTAGTTTTTGCTATGCATCCAAATTATACATGATGTCTAGATACTTAGCAAAAAGTTGTACATGTAGAGAAAGACAAAATGGCTTATAATTTAGAACAAATTAAAGGAAGTGATAGCCGTGTAGCATTCTTTTACAATTAATAATAGTATAAGCATTGGGAAAGTCTAGCTAGCAGCATGCATGTACTGATCAGTGATTGATCACACCTCTAGCTAGTAATATAAGCTTATTACTCTCTCTTGTTGGCAACTTTACATATGGATTGGATTATTGGGAAAGTTAATCAGTTGCTACTTTACCTTCAGTTCGTTCACTTCGTTCCAAGACTTTTATCAAATACAACAGATCGAAAAGGAGCCTGCATGCGTCTTCCGAGACGTCGAAACAAAGGCAAATAAAGATGTGAATACTTTTATCACTTTCGTCCATGATGCCACGCCGCGCCATGCCGTACAATGAGCAATGCATGGATGAATATGAAGCTGACGCCCATTAGATGATTAGATTCACAATTCATAGACCCTGTTTAGATTAGAGGGACTAGTGACTAGTGACTTCTATGTAGTAGTCCCAAATAGCAGTCTCCTTGAGACTTCTATGTAGTAGTCACTACTAGTCCCTCTAGTAGTCCAAGTGTTTGGTAAAATTGGAACTAATTAGTAGTCACTAGTCACTAGTCACTAGTCACTAGTCCCTTCAATCCAAACAGGGTCATAGTGTAAGTGTAGCTGATTACAATGCGCACTGCATAACGGTTGTTCATATGTATGGTAAGCCGTTAAAGATCTCTTTTTCGTAAGATGCTCTGTCAGTGACGAGAGCAGATCCACTACCAATATCTAGTAGTACGCATATAACCTCTTTTCCCAAAGAAAATCAAGCAGTGACAATGCCAATTCACGCAAAAAGGACAAAAAGCTTTTGTTTTGTTAACTAAAGCCCTAAATTATATACACAACAGCTGCTTTCAAGTTCCATAAAAAAAACCAGCTGCTTTCAAATAATCCTCAATAGGGAGGGTAAGCAGTAAGCACTTTGGTGGCTAGGGCATGGCCACAAAAGCCTGCACCTCCTTTTTATCTTTGCTTTGCATGCTTTTCCATTCCTTGAATGTGCTCTGATCCTCTCTTTTTTTCTTCAGAGTGGTACCTCCCTTCTTGTAGCTTTGCCCAGCTAGACCTCCAAAGATGGAGATCCAGAACATGGCACGAATTCTGCATCAGGATTGTGTCTGAATTCTGATCTAACCACTGAAAGTGACCATTGTTGCCAGATGCACGTATGTATTATATGCTGCTAAATGTTTCCTGGTGCAAGTGGATATTAACTTGCATGCAGTTACTAGCTAGTACCACTGAAACTGAAAATGACCATTGAGCAGGTGCTCACTACACAATGTGCTGCGCCCTGTCTGCAATTGCTGCTAAAATATCCAAGAAGGAAACTTTGGTGGAGGTGCTATGCAAGTCTGCTAGGTCTACTAACTCTTGTCGTCGGCGATGAAGAGCCCCTAGTCCATCCAGGTCTTGCTGGCCACTTGCTGCAAATGCAGTTTTAGCCAAGTGCAGAGACACAATATAATGGCATGTTGGCATGTGCTGCGCTTGCCCATAGTGACATCCCCTCTCTCCGTTCCTTTGTTGCAAGTGATACTAATACTGATGCTGTGATGCACCACCAATGAAACAGGAGTGAGGTATAAGCACTACTATATCTATGTAATGTACAGGTGATCTGATCACAATGGTGGATGAGGCAGAGAGCTTTCACATATACATTCATGGGATATACGAGGTGACCACACCACTAATTCTCCTGCTTTCACTTGGATTGGGCAGCGGCGCCTTTCTTTCGCTACGGAATAGTACTGCACGCTCATCACTGATGCGAAAGGCCGGCGTTGAGTTTGTAGGACAGGCAGGTCTTTCCAACGCTCACCAAAAGTGTGCAAGCAATTGGGCCTGCCTGCCTGCTGCTAGCTGCTTCCATAACCTTCATTTCAGTCAGTAGTGCTGAGTGTTCCCTACTTTTTGTTAATGTTTTTTTTTTTTCCTTCTCCAAGATGTCCCACCACCCCCACTCTCAAATTCAGGAAGACATTTTGTGCGGTCAAAATGTTTTGTCAACTTGCATGGTAACTTTTCATGGTGCTCAAGAGATCGAGGATTATATGTATCAGGACGGACTGTTCCAGGATTCTTCACTTTCACATTATCTAATTCATTTACATGACTGATTTGCATTGATTCTGGGTGTCTCATATGTGCCCTTACCGGTTGAACATACACACTCACAGACATATTAAATGTTTTCGAAGTCATCGATCAGCATTAGAACCTTTATCGCCTTTTGTTTGTGGGTAAAGGGTAACTTAGCATATGCTGTCACATCTCTTTTTTATCAGGAGCACTACGAACCAAGTAATAAAAAGACCTATAAATAGTACATTGCAGGAGCATTGTTATGGCAAAATTCAGGTGTGGTGGTGAAGCCAGCCGGTGGACAAACAACGGTTACAGGCAGCACACTCGAAGCAGCAGCAATGTTGGGGATGGCAGGCATCAGCGAGTGGAAGCCGGTGATGGCGATGCTAGTCTTCGACCTCATCTCCGCCGTGACAACAGCCCTGATCAAGAAGGCGCTGCAGGAGGGGCTCGACCGACTGGTGCTCATCACGCTGCGGCAGCTTGTGGCCACGGTCTTCCTCGCTCCAATTGCATACTTCAGAGAGAGGTACGGTGCAGAAATGCATTTTTTTTCAGTGAAGTGAATGACTAAAGTTCAGATTCAGAACGAACCTAGCTATAGGCAGTTCTAATGTGATGATTTGCATTGCCACCTCTTTTGTCTTTTCATGCAGGAGCACAAGGCCTAAGCTCACACTGGAGATCCTAGTGTACCTCTTCTTCAGTGCAGCGTTTGGGTACGTACAGTCACAGATCCTAATCAGTCATTATTTTTTTGTATAGTGAGGATTCATTCATAACAATTCTGTCTGATTCACTATTCCTTTTTTTTTCTTCTTCTGTTCTCCAGCGCCGCTCTCTCTCAGTACACCTTCTTCTACGGGCTTCAGTACACCACAGCAACGTTCGCCATAACTTTCACCAACGTCGCTCCTGTGCTCACTTTCCTCATTGCAGTCTTGCTAAGGTGCATCCTTCAGTTTCCTGCACCTGGTCTTGTCTGATGAAACTGAAACTACTGAAAGTCTGAAACCGTCCCTTTCGTTCGTTCCTTCATTGATTCAGGGTGGAGTCACTGAACATGAGGAACAAAGCAGGAGCAGCAAAGATCATCGGAACGCTGACGTCGTTCGCCGGCGTGATGCTCCTGACCATGTACAAGGGCGTTTCCTTGACGCACCTAGCTGACGACGAACCTAGCCCGGATCACCACGGAGCAGCATCGTCGTCTGACAGGAAGAGCTGGACGCTGGGCACTCTAGCATTGCTCGCCAACTGCCTGTGCTTCTC